>CANSGD010000152.1:0-600000 GCA_947645195.1 Patellifolia procumbens | reverse complement strand
TCAAAATTTAGATTGAACATTTTTCAATACGTTACAATTTAGAGGTGTATGTTCTTCAATATAGATCTGCAAAATCTTGATTAAACATTTTTCAGAGGATCAAAATTTCACTTAACATCAAAAATAATAGCATCAGCAGAAAAACTATAGCAGCCAGCCAACTAATACATCCCAGGAAATACAGGAATAGCGGGGAAATTGTCAGTGTCAGTAATTTCATAGCTGACAAACGATCCCGTCATCACCATGCTCCCCAGGCACCTGGGTTGGCATCAAAAACGTTAAGGTACCCTTTTTTTAGGAAAAAAAATAGAAGAATGTGGCCACAACATATTAATTCAAATGAAGGTTGTGTGCAAGGACTAGGAAGCAAAAGCTTTAGATTTGTCGAGGAACACCTGTAAGAGTCATTTCAAGAGTCGTCTATTAGAGATCGCAGTTTTTGCCGAAATGCCGGTACTTTGTCTGCCTCAACAGCCATCACTAGTCCAATCAGCCGATAGTTTCTTAACTGCAGTCAAAGTCATTCATTGACAGAAGCTAAAATGGTTGGCATCGCTACCAGATATCAAAGTAATTGACTTTAACAGCAGAATTCTTCATTGGCCAAATAGTCAAGCAATCAAGGGTGATAAAAGAGGAAATATTAACAGGTTTAGGTGAATACCAAGAAAGAGATGATTTAAGAAATCATCAAACTGACCTCTTGAGTTACGGGCGGCTGAATGTGCAAGGGGAAAGTAAACGACCATGAACAAAGCTGCAACCCGTAAAGATAACGTCAAAAAACGTTTGGGCAAGTATTAGAATTCTCAATAAACCGAAGGTCGGGATTGAGCAAACCTCATGGAAAAGTTCGTCTTCTGCCTTTACATAGATAATATCATCGTCGTTTCGACTAGTAGATCCCTTCCTACTCTGTGCAATTTTCTGTTCCGTAGCAAGATGATGTGATGCATGAGCATGACAATACTATGATGAAATGAAATGCAGAGACTAATCAAAAAGGTATAAGAAAATAAAAAGGACCTTGTATATTCTTGTGACTAGTAGGTAATTTTTGAAGCAAAATGATTTCCGGAGATCTTCTGTCGGCTTCAATCATTGCAAAGCAGAGATTCATTAAGTTGCAATCACCAACCATTGAAACAAAAAGTATAAGAGCATTTGGCAAGCTTCTGCGATAAAATAGAAAACATCTAACCTCATCTTCTGTTGCCCATGAAATTTCATCGAAAAGGGCATCGTAAAAATGTGGTAAAAGTTGGGGAGGAAGATTCATTACACGCTGAGAAACAACTAGACCAACGTGTTCAGCTTGGTCTTCTAATAATCCTTTTAGCTGACGAACTAAACTCTTATCCTCACATACTTTAAGCAAGTAACGTTTAACTTCAGTAATACACTTAAAATCCTGGCATCACAAAAACCAAAAATCATCAAAATAAGGCCAGTTCTTCATCGTCGTCAGTTTTCTTCTTTTTTTTTCCGAAGTTTTTGGAAACTTTCTATGTAAAACTAATTTTAAGTTCATTGTGCAATTTTACAACATACAACATTTGAATCTCAGAACCACAAACTGAAAGCTAGCATTATATACAAACATAACCTTTTGGTTAATTGATTGAGGCATTGAGCACAATCGAATAATTTTTTTTGGACAAGTCACAATTGAATTAAAAACGATGGCAGACTTTGAATTTTTTGCTACATATATTTGCCTGCTCACGTTATTTATAGAGTCCTTAATAAGATTATAGAAGGCACACCATGAAATAGAATGAAAATAAGACAATTATAATGACCTTATATCTTCTTAAATTCAAAGCTGTAAGAAGTGCAAACAATCCCTCATCTTCATCGTCCTCTATCTTGATCATAGTGCCAACTGTTGTTTGCGCCAAAATTAAGTCTACAAAACCACTCAAGTCCCACTCCTTATCATCAAGATAGCTCTGTAGCAATGTCTTCACTCCGTGAAAGTCATCAGGCTTTGGGTCAAAAAAAGCAAAATCTGCCTGGATAACTTCCTTATCAAAAGTAAAGGCAAAAACTCAGAAAATAAGGCCCATAGAAACGGCAAGATTAAAATCCGGAATAACATTCAGCCAAAACTGTTCTGAACAACAACACATACTTCAGATGCTGCACCTTCAGAGGATTCAGATTCGGGTTCGGATTCTGAATCTTTCTCTCTCAAAATACGCTTGCTATTGCCGTTTGCTGAAGAGTTTTCAGAAGTCAAATTAGATACGCACACGAACTGCAAAACCAAAACACAGATAAAAAGGAGCATGGCACTTTCTAAAAAACAGGACAACTATTTATATAATAACACACCTAATAACTTTGAGGAAGACCCTGTGTCACATTTCGAATTCAAAACTTTGTTCCTTGATGAGAGAGCTGTCGCAGCTCTAGTCACTGAACGAGCAAATGGAGAAAATGCAAAAGGCCGAGGCACCAACTCGCCACTTCTTCGTGGTTTTCGAGGCATCTTCCTAATTCTGCGCTAAACAGAAATTTTGGTTAATTTGCAGGGTCAAAGATTCCACATTTCTTTTCTTTTGTTCTCTTTATCTAAAAGCAAATAAATGGGAAAAAGACATAATCTAATCCAGTTTACCAGCTCCAAAACAATTTAGCAAGACAAGCTTCAAAGAAAGTGCTATGGAACAAGAGCATGTAATCTCACACACATATCTACACATTAAAGAAGCATTAACTATCTTATAACACAGAAACATATAACCTTTAACACCATCACCAACACCCGAAGCACGGGAAAATCAAAGATCCATTTGTAAGTAACAAACAGATACATAAATTTAGTCATCAATTTGCTAGGATGTATCAATGAACTATACTTAAGATTTTGATACTTTAGGTCCCAAGCACAGCAAAAACTTTCTTCATCAAGAAATTGCTTCTAGCTAAATCTTTCTCAAAAGAAATTTGGAAAGAATAACAGCATGTCAGCAAATGCGCCAGCTGTAAAATCTATATACCATGATAGATAACCAACAAAGGGAAACAATGGATCACTTACTTGCTCAATTTCCTAATACCATTTGCTCACCTAAATTTGTCAATCTACTATTCTTTCATCTCAGAGATTGTTTTGTTAGGCACAGAACATTTTCCGAAATACTTGTTTTCCTTTGTTTGATTTGTGACCAATGAAAAATAGTTTTCCAAATGGCAGAAAATACTTCCCACAGTGGCAAACATTCTCCTTCTCCTTCTTGTTCTTCAACTTCCTCCTTCATTCCATCTATCCTTCCCCTACATGAACGTTATCCGACTTCTTCCTAACCTTCCATGCAAGGAACCAAACAAAGGGAAACTAAACTACAATTGTGTTTTCTGCACGATTTCTCATGAAAATAATCTTCTTCCATCCAACCAAATGAACCTAAAAGTGGTTCATTGTCATTCCACGAAAAATCAATAATAAAATTTCATCACCAATCCAGGTCACCAATACCAAATTACCAGAACATTGATAAAAAAAAATAAGACTTCAAAATGAGAGTCTATCCCCCAAGTTTTATTAAATGTGCATTTTCTTCGCCTTTAATCATGTATCAGGTTTGAACGGTCCAATTAAGTGTAACATAACATGAAATCAAGGTTAATCAGGTCCAATTAGGTCTATAAAAATTCATTTCGGATAGTTTAGGTTGAAAAGAATGTACCATGAGAAACTGAAGAAAAGAAAATCGGTCATGAGCAAGGATGTATTCTATCATGTCCCTTCAATTTGTCTAATGGTGATGTGCGAAGTGCGAAAATACTCTTACATTATTGATTTCTCCTATACCAAAACCTAGATCTGAGATTTGAGAAATTACTCTTACATTATTGATTGAGAGAGGAGGATCGAGAAGATGAGAAGAAATTGCGAAATTAGGGTTAATTTTCGAACCTTAGAATTTAGATCTGAAGTTTGTGAAGAAATTTGTTTAAAATAGTATAAATTACCTTAGGGCTTTTGTTCTACTTGGAATTCTGTGCAAGATGAAGGCTTCATTTCCGGTGAAGCTACCACCTGAGCTCGGCGGAGTTGGTCGTCGTCATCGTCGGTGAAGCTTCCAGTTTGTCTAATGGTGATGTGCGAAGTGCGAAGTGCGATGGTGGTTGACTGAAGAGTCACGTTTCTTCTCCTTTTTTTTACACTTTCTAAATCTTAAGTGTGAGCATGAGTCAGAGTCACGTGGTTCTCCTTTTTTTTATTTTTCACTTTTTTTAAAGTTTCTAACTATGAGTTAGGTGCATATTTCTAAACTAAGTTATAAATCCGTGCTATAAATATAATTGAACATCCTTAGGCTTTTTTACTACAATAATTTTTTTTTATCCTTATTTTTTAGCGTACTGAATTCACCTATCGAACCAAATTCTCCAAGGGGTAGCGAATTCCGTTCCCGAATTCGTTCCGCGTTCCGGGGCGTTCCGCGAATTATGTGACACATTTCCGGATCGCCACCATACATGTTCGAAGTCGTTCGACAATTAAAACCAAACTATTTCAATAAACTAAACTATAACCAACTCACCAAATGCCATATACATTACACTTTTATTTACTACTATAAACTGAACTAAAATCAACTAATGAAACATAAACCAACAATTTATTACTATGCTTGATAACATAGAGAAATTAAAAGCCAGTTACTCATCAGTTTGTGTTATCTCACCCGTTTTTGTGTTCACTTTAACCGAATAATCAACTATAGACTAACAAGTGTATAAACTGATTATAAATTGCCAAATACAATACAGTTACCAAACATCATTTTAAAAGATTCACTAAAAAACCTTTAAACATAATCAAAATCAATAACTTAGGTCACTTAAATAGCTAATTAATAGCTCAGTACTAATTGAAATTAACATACAACAAAAATTAAGAAAAGAAGCAATACAATGAGAAAGTAAAGAGTATAAATTACAAAGTTAGGACTTACCTCAAATAGCGGGGGGTGCGACGGTGGTGAGATTCGGCGCTTGACGCTTGGATGGAGGAATGGCGGTGGACGCCTGGGCGGCAGTGGCAGTCGCCGATGGTCAGTGGGGACTGGGGAGTATGGAACGTTGGGTCTGTGCTGCTAAGGGTTTCGAATAGGAGCAATCAAAGAAGTTTTTTATAAAATGTCCAAGAACAAAATGCGTTTATATTCGAACCTGGAATTGAAATTTAGTAGTTAGTTTAAAACGAGACGGGAATCAAATGGAGTTTAGTTCGGCGCGTTTAAAATGGCGAAAATTTCAAAAATTCGGTCAAATATCCGACTAAGAAGACGTTGACTTTTAAAATTCGGATACATACGGATACGCATTTAAAACGGCTTTAATTTGAAAAATTCAGGCAAAAATTCGGTTTTAATTTTTTTTTGCATTTTCACTTGTATTGTATTTTATTTGAACAACATCTATATACCTATGTGTTATAAGTAAATCCTAAGGTGCATCAAATTACAATCAACTTAAGGTGCACTAATAATTAAATTACAATCACACAAGGCCATATAATCTAACCATATAATCTAACCAAATAACAGTAATGTGAGTTTTGAAATCGTCAAAGTGAAGGAATATCTGAGAACTTAAGGTGCACGGTTATGTAAATTGTTATGGCCTTGTTGTTGTCAGTGGCGGACCCAGGATTTTCATCTTGGGTGGACAAATTATGAATATTTGACAATTCGATAAACAATGTTCTAAAAATTCACAAAATACAATCAATACTCGAAATATTCCTATGTCAAGAGAGAGAAAAAAAAGAGTAAAAAGTATTGAGTAAGTATTGAACCTTAGACTAATTTAAAAAGAAATTAACTCAAACCGACTCTTACCGGAAATTATTAAATTAAGCCAAACTGAAATCAAATCCAAATTTAATCGACATAAATTCGATTTAATTAAGATTTCTTACCCGATTTTTTTAAAGTGGGGGGACAATCGTCCCCCTTGTTCTAACATAGGTCCGCCAATGGTTGTTATGGGTGTTGTAGTTGTGTTGTGAGTATTGTGATTGTGTCATAAATAAGGAGAATAAGGACTAAACTAATCTACCGTTTGTAGAGAAACGATTTAGACTACAATACTAAAAGTCTAACATTACTAACAATAGATTAACATGTCAAAACTACAAAAAAAAAAAAAGAATACTGACCAGGCGGTGCGGCACAGCGGTAGTGCTTTGTGGTGGCTCGTGGTCCATGCGGTTTGAGCAGGCGTCGCCGGTGTGAGCAATGGAGGGATGCTAGGGTTTACAGAGACAGAGTGAACGACAAATTGAGACTTGAGAGTGAGAGGAGGGACTGACTCGAGTTTTTTTTTTGGATTTTTTAAGTCTGTTGAAAGGTAACCTGTCGTTTTTTGCGTTTTAATCGGCGTGAACGTTTATTTTTCTTTTTAAACGCGTTTGTTTTTGGAAATTCTACCTAGTGTCTGGTGGCCTTTACTATTGATCAGTCTACTTGGTGGAAACAAAAAAAACTAAGTGGTCGTTTGGTTTATATGGAAAGTCAAAATTCTCATGAAATTGCAATTTATAGGAAATAAATTCCTACATCAAATTCATGGGAATTTGATTGAATTGTTTGATTAACAATGAGGGAATTAAATTCCCATGGGAATAAGTAATTTCCTCCATTTTGTGGAACTCAAAATTCCTAGGAATTTCTAATTTCTCCATTTTGTTACTGGAAAAATGTCGGGAATAAGTTAACCTTTTCGCGATCTTCTTTTAATAAGTTAAACTTTGAATAATCCTAGAATAACCTTTTAAGTGTATTTACTTTTTACAAGTCAAAACGGGTTTAAAAACACAGAAATTGTTGGGGATGGAAAGTATAAGAAGAGAAGGAACAAAGAAATAATAGATTAAAAGTTAAGAAAGTCCTCACGTATTACCGGTTGAATAATTTACAAGTTATTTGACTTGTTAAAAGTGTAACTAATATCAAAATTAACTTATTCTATGAATATCTAAAGTTTAACTATTTAAAAGAAGATCGTGAAAAGGTTGACTTATGGTTAACAAATTTTCCTTTGTTATTTTGTTGTCAACCAAACAACTCATCAAATTTTCAATTCCTAGGAATTTCCATTTCCCATGATTTATCATGTCAACCAAACAACCACTAATTCTATAAAGTGACTTTAAAGTTTGATTTATCTAATTATAGGGCTCTAATTATAATTTAAACGGTAATTCTACATGGTAACTCTAAACTTTTGAAAATTCTACAAGGTAGCAGGAAGCCAAACTTTTTTTTTTTAATTGGTAACCTTGTACTTTATATTTTGTATTTTGTATGACGTTATTGCAAAAAATATGATTTTTTTAAAAATTTACAAACTAATTTTTTTAATCATTAAAAATAATTTTGATATGAAAAAAAATAAAAACTTAAACCTTCCCTCCCCTCCCACCAAGTCGACCACCACAGCTAGACCTTCCCCTAGCCCAGCCCCTCCGCCACCCATCCTAGCCCATTGTCGTCCAAACCCGACAACCACCACCGCCCTCCCTCTTACAGAACCACCCGAATCCTCGATAGTAGCTCCCCCCGTCAGAAAAACACGGCCACCACCACCTCCATAGCCACCGGAACATGAAAGCCATTGTGAATTGTAATCTTTTCATATCTGCCAGAGTAGAACACGAAAGAACAACAAATCGACTTTGCTTCTAGACAGAATCCGAAAGTCCTCACTCCTCTCTCTTTTCGATCCAGATCTGGGTGGTTGGGGGTTGGATTGTGATTTTCGGTTCGTTTGGTGGTGGTTGGGGGTTGTTTTTGTGCTTTCCAGTTCGTTTGGTGGTATTGAAGGTTGCTCTTTAGTTCGTTTGGTGGTGGTTGGGGGTTGTTTGGGTGGTTTAGGTTCGTTTGGTTGTTGTTAGGGGTGGTTTGCGGTTCGTTTGGGTGTTAATCTGTTTGTTTGGTGGTGGTTGAGGGTTGTTTGGGTGGTTTCCCGGTGGTTGGAGTGTTAAAGGTGGTGCCTATAATGATGGTTAGGATCTTGATGGTGGTGAGAGAGAATGACAGGTTTTAGTTTTTTTTCAAATCATTTTTTGTAATTAAAAATCAATTTCTAATTTTAAAATATCAGTTTCTAATTTTAATAAATCAATATTAATTAAATGCAATAAGATCATAAAAGATACAAAATATAAAGTACAATGTTACCAAATAGAAAGAAAAAAATTAGCTACCGTACACAATTTTCAAAAATTTAAGGTTACCATATAGAATTACCCTAATTTAAATCACTAACCATAACCACAAAAAGAATTTTACTAACTTAACCTTAACGAAAACCCATCAAAACATCAACCCAACAAAAGAACCCCCATCATCTACTATTAAACATGCGTATTACTCTTCTAAACTTCACCACTAAGCGTTTGTTCTTCATCGTGATTGAAGGTAATTTCCTTATTTTTCTTATCTCCCAAAAATTTTCTCTTGCTTAAATCTGTCAATGAGTTCGTTTCTCTAATCTTAGTAGTTTTGTTGTCTTTATTTGTTGGCAATTTAGAATAATTTGGTAGATTATCACATTCGTTTTTAGGGTATTAATTGTGAAACTTTTGGGTGAATTCTGTGCTGTGGATGCAATTGGACTGATATCAAGTGTTTTTAAGGAAAAAAAGCGAGGTCAGTTATACTTACTCTAAATATCTGTTGAAAATTTCAGTTGAATTCTAAATAAACTATGTAATACTCTGTTTTTATGTGAGAAGCATATAAAGAAGCCCTTCTATAGGTTTTTGTATTGCAATATTACATGTACAATTTTCATATTGATAAGATTTCAAGAAATTTGTATTTACATGAATGAATCAATACAACAAATGATGTATAAAGCCCTAAAAAAATCAATACATAGCACACTTATGTACTTCTATTTTTATAACAATTATACCAACAAATTTCTCTATATTCCTATTGGCAACATCAATAAAGGCATAGTGATTTAGCCACTTGGATCTAAAAATTGATGTAAATGCTCTTTATCTGATAGCACAATTTTTCATATCTTATTTACAAATTGGAGTGCCTAAATGAATTTTGGAGTGCCTAATCACCATCTCAATAAAGACTATCATTTAATCGTAGTTGTCATCGTCATCATCATCAAATACCTTGTCTAGTAGTGAATTAGCTGCTGAATTGTTTAGAAGCTAGCTTCTCCATCATATATGTACTTCTTTGATATCAATGTCATCATACAATGTCCTCTGGATGGACCTGCCCAAAAAAAATTAGCTATATGAGTCCTTTGATGATGATCATATGCTTCAGAACTTCGCTCATTCTCTTAACATACGGGAGCTAATATAAAATCTTATTATAAGACGGGAATACATATCCAACGCACAATTGTGATCATTAATATCTATGATAGAATATAAGTAAAAATTATAAATAATTAATATTTGAAAAGTATATATCGAAACGAATCTAACAAGATTTCAGGCATGACAATCGTAATCATTGTGTTTATGTCATAATAAGTCGTCAAAGGAAAGTGATAAATGAGCTCATAGACTAAATAATGCGACTTTCATGGAAAAGACGAAGTATATCTTTTAAAATCACACCCAAAATTGATCGGAACAATATCGGATAGTAGGACATTTTAACTATTTACATAGTTAGTTACCTGGGGATCATGTCGAAAACTCATAGTTCTAGGGTTGACCTCCTTCCTACCACTAGAAGCCCATCTCTCGCTACGAAAGCTCATAGTTCTAATCTTAAGTTCTCCTCTATTTGTTGTTAACTCATCTAACAATTCAGAATCTGAAAATTCTTCTTCTGATTCTTCTTCATTGTCGATGTCGTAGTTAGGCATTCCACCATCCTGTTCATTAATTATATTTAGCACCATAATGAGTAAAACCTACAAGTATTATATCAAGCTTAGAGGTGGTAATCAATAATCTTAATTAGTCCCCATCTGGTTTTACTTTTGGATCAATTGAGTGAATTCAGAAAGGATTAATTTGGTCCATGTATAAAAGATTGGACTGATCAGGATCTAGATTTAGTAGGATCCTGTCTAGATTTGAAACTAAGCTAAATGTTAGAGGACTTGTACATTAACGGTATGTTTGGATAACAATGGTGGAGGGAAAGGGAGGGGAGGGAAGAAGAGGGAAGGGGAAGGAAAGGAAGATGAAGGAGAAATTGAGTTTGCATTTTTCCTCCAAATCTTTCCAATATGAGAAAATCAATTTCCCTCCCCTTCTCTCCCTCTATGTGATACCCAAACAAGTTGATTTCCCTCCATTTCCCTCTATCCAAACAAGTTGTAAATGACAATATGAACATACCTTGAAAGAGAAAGACATGCGTCGGAAAGAACGCTTTGAAACACCTAACACTTCCTCGTACTCGTGAGCATCGAGTTCATGCAAGTGATGTGGCTCAAAAAACCTTGGTAGTATAAGATGTCTTACGATTATAAGAAGAAAGAATGGCAAGGGAAAGATTATTCCAACTAAGGGTATCCATGTCACGCCATAACAAATGAATAGGTATATAAGTTGGAATAGTGTAAAAGCCACAATGTATTTGAATGGTACTGTCTCCACGTATGAAGCATGATTCCGTTTCAAAACCCTGTCCATTTCAGAAGTAAGACACTTATTCAGATAACTATTAATTGAATAAAAAAACATAACAAGCACAATAATTGATTGTAAGACATTCTTATAGGACAATTAGTCCTCTTTTATTTATAACAATTGCTTAAGAAGGAAATTTGTTGAGAAAAATGTTGACAAATACATAAGAGCGGGTGCATTGATTAAAACAAAAGGTAGGAATTTTGACATAATAAGATGTAGGACTCACTTGTGTAATCTACTTTTATTAACAAGGAGAAGTTGGATTCTTTCCCAAAACTGGTTTCCAGGAAGACTATCAATGGCCATGTAGGCAAAATACCCCCAAAGTATTGAAGATGGCATCCGCTTGAGGGCGGGCATGGCGAAAACCGATATCGCAAGTAGAAGAGATTGTAATAGATTGCTTAATCTTTGCTCGTTAACTCTCACTGGTAAGAAGCTCTCAATATGCTTTTCAGGATCAAATTTTGCATTTCCATTTTTCTCATTAGTTTCTCCCTTCATCACTACTTGCTTTAAGTCTTCCAACTCTTTGATCACTGTATTTGTCTACAGTATAAACGCCACAAACATTAATTAGATTTAAATCATTTTGCAGCACGATTCACATGAGTTAAATCTAATACCAATCCAAAATAAAAAAAAACTTTTTGCAATATTTACGATACACAAATAACAATTGAAATACCCAACATTAAGGTGTCGTTTGGTTGACATTAAATTTCACTGGAATTTGGACTTCCTAGGAATTATAGAGTGGGGTGTTGTTTAGTATGCATAAAATTTGCATTACATAGGAAATAGTAATTCCTAGGAAATGGAAATTCATATGGAGTGTAGGAATTTAATCACCAACTTCCCCCTTGTTGATTAGAAATTCTTGTGTTAATTCCAAATTCTCATGGTCAATTAAACACAAAAACCTACTTCCTAGGATATAGACAAAGTAATTTACTTCCCATGAAATAAGATTTCCTATGGGAATTAATTTCCATTGGTAACCAAACAAGGGCTAATAATGCTCCAGTGACACATAATTTATACGTGCCAACCTCACACACATGCGTTCCCTTTCACATGTGTGTTTATGCATGCAATGGCATGGAAGCATTGTATAGATAAATAAAAACACATGTTTAACTTGGAGATAAAATTTTGTTGCCATGGGCAATGACATAAGACTTGCTTCACAAAAATTTTACAATCCCTTAACATGATCACCTTTTATCAAACAAACAGCATTACTTGACACACTCTTTTGGTTTAGAGTACAAAAACATTGCATATTTGAGTTGATAATTGCAATAGAACTTTTAAACATGCACAGCTTACCAATTTGTTCATATCCATTTCAAGAAAAACAGCTTGCATATTGCCATAAATTTCAGAGTTAGTAGCTTGCTTATGTATGCTTGCTTTGGCGCTTTCGACCATCTTTCGTCGAAGCAACTGTCTCTTGAGGACGGCAAGGCTCTTGGTGTGCATAGGAGAGTGAGGAAGAAGAGCATATGAGGGAGGAAGTCCAAGCAATCCACAAAGTAATGTCTGTTGATTATCATTAACCATGCTGAATTACAAGTACTCATAACACCAATAACAAATCAGAAGCACATAAATTAGGAGAAATTCAAATACAAACCATCAAGCTAAGAAGAAAGATGTCATAGTGGTAAGCAGAAGTGTGCTTAAGATTAAATTCCTTCTGTTGTGCCATCTTTGAAGCCACATTGTGCTCGAAGAAGAAAAGCCCTGCTACCATTAGTCCTGGCACGAAGGCGCCTACGATGTGTTTTCCAGGCACTTCCCCCATTTTCTGCAATATGTGTGCAGTTTAATCATCTATATGAGACATACATATATAATTTCATAATTTCATGCAGTAAAACAACAAAAATAAAATGGAGAATATACTTTGGCTATAGTCCAAGGATGCAAAGAGTCTGAGTCCCAAGGATGAGGACTAAATAACCTTCTAGGAACTCCAGTTGGAACTTTGCTAGGTACAGCATATGACATTGCTGTCCATCCTAATACCATCAATGGAACTCCAAAATTCGCAACGAAATTTCTTATATAACCTACACCAAATAGCTATAATTAGGTATGAACTACTTCTTACAAAAAAAATTTACTTTATATTTCCTCATATTGTTGATAAATTCAACAATTAATTACTAAGAAATTGAATTTAGTGAACTAACTTGTTCCATAGCACCATGATCTTGCTTTTCGAGTACTGAAGGTGGTATAGAGAAGACCTAGAGAGAAAATAATGGCAAGCAATCCATTTGAGTAAAGCCACTCGAATTGGTATGCTTCATAGTCTGCATCTTTCCCTTTGGGTACATGAAACTCACTTATAATTCCCTGTGATCATATTTGATTTAAAATAAGAAAGCAAATTTGTGCTTAATTTCGATTACTCTGTATAACACTACTCAAATTAAGTGATAGATTATTGGTTGAATTATTACAAAGAGTCATTTAATAAATCATTTTCTTATTCATAATAACTAAGAGAGATTAAGATAATGTGATGATGCGAAAGGAAAAAAGATCTGTTTCATATATAATAAAAAAAAGTATGCATTGGATGCACAATACTGAAACTGTGCACTCATTTGCCAAAGGTATCTCATTGGAGAATGGAGATAGATGAGATACTTTAATGAAGAAAAGGGATCACTCTAATTAAATATAGGGGTTTAACTAATGAGAAAAAGGGTCACTTTAAGAGAATATGGGGTAACTCGCTCAAAAGTTACTGCATTCTAAAAGGGATCACTGAGTAAAAGTATCACATCAGAGTTGATGATAAATTTATTGTGCACCCGGTGCATACAAGACTTTGTGTTTTTATAAAATCGTTTTATACCCAATTTCTCTTTCTTTTTTCTGAAATATAGTATGGAAAAATGTTTAAAAGACAGATGATAGGGGGCTTAAATTTGAGCTAAATAAATCGAACTGAAAACTAAGTCCAAAAGAACCGGGTCTGACGAACCTTGATAGCCTCTTGGAGGAAGAGAACAGCAATCAACATTTCAATAAGCTCTTCAGCTATCCTTGTGAATCGATCAATGATAGCACATGCATTAAAGATTGTCATTAGCAGCAGCAACAGGGATGTCCATACACAAACCCTGCAATATATAACCAATGGACATATTTTTTATTTAGTTTTACATTTTACGTGACTATAAATTTGCTTATGTATATAAATTGCAAGCGATGATTAGGGTGTACAGTTTGAAAAAATGAAGGGAAAAATAGTATGATAAAAGTAAGTAAGGAAATTACCATGCTGTCCAAGCCAAGAAAAGAGGTTTAAGATCATCCCTTTCTTTAGCAAAGTTATACAAGAAGGTGTACATAAGAACAGTTGGTTCTGCAACTCCTTGTATTAGAAGTGGTTGTCCACCAATTACTGATTGTATTAGTCCACAAATTGCTGCCGAAGATAAAGTTTGCACTGAACTCAGGCTTCCACCTGCCAAATTTTAATATAATAGTAATACTTAAGAACTTAGATCATACACTATATGTTGAACAGTAAGAGTTACTCGAAAGGTCCATAAAACGGCTCTAAATAGAAAATTCATGACAAAATCATGCATCATCATACAATATTGTTCATATTATTCCGATTATAGATACGAAGAATTTTGGTGTTTTATAAGAGAAACCAAACCTGTTTTCTTCTTCAACAGTTCGCCGAAGGCTATAGCAGGAAGAGCGGAAGCAAAAAAGATGGTGGCAGCAGGCGTAAGTATTCTACAGAACGAATCAATTTTTCAAGTATAATTAAATAATTTAACCAAACAATAGACAATTAGAATATAAAGAAACTTGAATATAACAAAAATGCCAGATATTGATAAATTTAAGACGACATATATACATACCCAACTCCAAATTGAAAACCATTAATCCAATCTTGCTTATAACATGAAAGCCTTCCTCGTATATCACTTTTAATTCCTCTAAATGGAGCCTTTATACTTTCCATCCTTTGATCAACTTCAATATATATGTGCCTGAAGAATAGTGAGAAAAAGTAGCTGTAAAAAATAGCAAGGAAGTATTAGTACATTGATTACAATGTACTTGGATGACTAAAATAGTTACCGTGTAGTGTACAAGAAAAAAAACTAGCATACATAGTGTACATGCACACGATGTTACTAGTATTACTACCAAGTAGTACTTGGTCTAGTGGAAAGGGTTGTATCCTTACAACCTCAAGGTTGGGGGTTCAATCCCCACTAGGGGCACTTTGAGGGTAGGGATTTCCCTTACCCTTCCCCCCTAATCTCAAGTGCCTGGCCTAATAGGACCCGAGCGGGGTCCATACCACTTCTCCTTACCAAAAAAAAATGCACACCATGTTACTAATTAAGTGCCATCTTTGCATTTTAAATGTATACGACTTCGGGTTCCAAAAGGTCTCATTTTTTAAAGGCTTGGTCAAAATGTGAGGGATGGGTCAACTTGAATCGTGTATGGAGTGATAGGCGCATCATCTATAGTCCACACACAAGGGCCTTGAGTATCATGGTATCAATACCATAACATAGCCCACTATATATGGACGTGTTAGGTAAGTAGAGTATAGATAAAAGTTAGAGTTTTGACTGGGGCGAAATTTTACTTTAAAAATTTAAGAGTTAGGCAAGGTAGTAGTTACTGATTAGGGTAGTTGTAAGAGATAGAGGTAGTGTTTATATAATTATTGTGGAAAGCTAAAAGAAAAGTAAAGGTTGAAAGTTGAGGTAGAGGTAGAGGTTAAAAAATATTATAATATTTGCAATAATAAATTAAATATTTATTGACAGCTACTCCAACGACTACTTTCACCAAACATGTATATGTTACACAGTTACTTCAACAGCTAACAGCTCACAGCTACTACTAGGGATGTCAGTGGGGCGGGTTTTGTGGAGACCCGCCCCGCACCCGCCCCAGTTAGGTGGGGATAGGGAAAGGTTTCGCGGGGGATGGGGCGGGGATGGGGATGAAAACCATCCCTGCCATGGGTAATGGGGCGGGGGTGGATGTTAGTCCATACTCGCCCCATCCCCGCCCGCCCCGTCTGGGCCTCGCCATAGGTATTCTCCAAAGGCCTAGAATCCTAAATCTTATTAGTTGTTTACTGCTTTCATTTGATACTTTTATTTTCCAAACACTCAAAGGCTAAAATCTAAAATTACTTTTAAACTTTTGTTTTCCCTCTCCCTTAACCCAAATAGATTGGGGCGGAGATGGGGCGGGTGCGGGGATAGATTTTATCTTGTCCCCGTTGGGGCGAGGATGGGGACAAGATTTTCCCCCGCCATGGGTGATTGGACGGGGATGTGGATGAGTTTTTTAGGCGGGGATGGGGATAGGAAAGCCAATATCCGCCCCGCCCCGCCCCATTGACATCCCTAGCTACTACTACAACTAACAGCTACCCCCGCAACTAACAGTTACATACCCTTATAGGCTACAACTAACAAGTTTCGCTACAACTATTCTTGTCAAACATACCCTATGTAAGACACTAAGGTTGAATCATAATGACAGCCCGGTGGCACGAAATTGGGAAGGAGGAGGATTTAGCTTTAGGTATGGGGCTAAGTCCCGAGATAGTACAACTACAAGCTCAATATACTTCTTTATCGTACCTAACCTACAAAAAAATGTGTAAGGTAAAATGGGGTTTTTCTAATCATGGAAGGTGTTTTCGAGAAAAAACTATGAAAACAATCTACTTCGGCTCAAATTTCGTGAATTTATCTTTTCATAAAGATGGGAGTACTTTGCCTTTTGGAATTGGAGAGAATTAGTTTGGGATGCAAGCTCACTTAAGCCTATAAGTGGCTCAACTCTTTTACATTCGTAAATCGTACCAACAAATAAATGTACTTTTGTTTTCTAAAGAGATGAGAAGGTTATGGTGCATATGTTATGTTACAGTTATCTATTTGAAGTGATAGAGGGAAGCATACCTTTAAGAAGTTGAAATCCTTAATAAGCCTGATAAATGTGATAGTAGATGGATGGAAAAAGTATTCGAGAGTTGTGAAGAGGAATGCCAAGAATGTGTTGATTTGCATGGCTTTAAAAAGAGTTAAGGCAAACCGCTAGTGGACATCAGAATGATATTAATTATGTCATTAGTCAATTATAACTACTTGCATTTCATTACTTAAGTTTTATAATCATACTTATGGGTGTAAGATTTTGCCAACTTAAGCAACGAATTCTTCGTTTTTGTTTTTGTATTTTTGGTTTGTTTTTGTCGGGTGCTTGTTTTGTGATAAAATCAAACGTGGACGACACCTTTTATACTAAAGGAGGAATGGAAATTAGTAAGCAAAGGCGGTATTAAGATGATAAGTGATTTTATTTATTTTGAGATAAACATGTTTGTTAATCTTCTTATCATGTGTTCATTCTCCTGTAATTAATAATGTATAAGTGGAAATTTCCTAGGAACCTCCTATTATTTTTATGAAATGAATTTAATTAAGTTTGAGGGAAAAAAAACTCAAAAAATGAAGTTTGTATGTTTATGTACTCCCTCCGTTTCTTTTGGTTTCTCCCATTTACTGTAGCTCCAAATGCCAAGAAAGATGATGTCATATGCATGTGGGTGGGGACAACAAGTAAAGAGTCCACCTATTTCATAATAAATGTGGTGATTAAAGTAGGTGAGAGAAACTTTTAAGGTATATGTGGGACCAAAAAGTGATAAAGTAGGGGTAGATGGGTGATATAATTTTGTCATATAAGGAAAGTTGAAACAGTGGGACAAACAAAAAGAAACGGACAAAAACGAAAAGTAGGACAAACAAAAAGAAACGAATGGAGTATATCATTATTATTATTATCTGTTTCAAGGTTTTCAATCTATTTTGTTAAGGATGTACTTCCACAAAAGGTACAAAGTTTTTAAAAGTTGGTTTAGATTTTGTAACGGTTTACCACCTAAGATATAAGATTGAATTTTGTTCATATCATTGTTTTTATGGCTCCGTAAACACATGAAATTAACACTAAATTATGTTGGGCCTCCGACGCACGCTCATACACACACTAGTACAATATTGTTCACTTTGGGCCTAGCCCTCACGGATTTGTTTTTGGGCACCTTCTCAAAAGGCCTTGTACTAGTGCATTGAGTACCACTATATGAATAGCTCTTTCACTTGTTATTCTTTCCATATGGGACTTTGCGATGAACATTTCCAACAACCCTTCCCTCAGACCAAGGACCACATAAACTCATATGGCCTTTCTTCTTTCTGTTACTTGCCCCTTTTAGTATCGTCGCTACACCACGGAACCCGCCACCTGATTACACCATCAGCTACCATTGTTCGCGCTCGGCTACATGCCCACTCGATCCCCACGAGTTACAAGGCCAACCACCCGACCACGAACCATCTACTGGACTACGCCCTACTGGACAACATGCCCACTTGCTCTGACCATGAGCGCAGATTATACTGTACACCCGGGTGTACCATGCGGTAGGTACACCTGGATATTAGTTATATACTTTTTGCGCGCTCAGTGTATCACAAAACAAGCTATGCCTCAGTGGTTAGGCGCGAGTCTTCTTAGCGTGCAGCGAGGTCGGGGGTTCGACTCCTCTCTCAAACCTAAGTTGCACAATTTTCATATAATTTAATTTTCATTTAATTTTTTCATATAATTCATACTAATTTATACAGTTTATACTTATTTGAATAACTTTCAATACCATTCGGACATTTCCATACTCATTTTATAAGCATTTGATTATGTTTAACTAAAGGGAAACATAAAACTCAAATGAGTATGCTTATTTTTTAAATCAAAAGATATCATAATTAGAAAATTAAATAAAACTCCAACTCAACTCATACTAATTTGACAAACTCATACTTCTTTGAACAACTTTTATACTCATTTTGACATTTTCATACTCATTTATAAACATTTAAATATGTTTAATGAGTACATAAACTCAAATGAGTATGATTATTTTATAAATCAAGAAATATCATAATTAAAAAATTAAATAAAAAACTCCAGCCCGATTCATACTCATTTGACAAACTCATACTCATTTGACTTTGTACTCATTTAGGTAATGCATACTCATTTGGAAAACTTATACTCATTTAGATATTGTATAGATTGATTGAAATAGGAATCTAGATTTGAGAAGAAAAACTCATACTCATTTTAGAAATTTCTCTTAATGCTAAGTATACTTATTTGAAAAACTCATAGAAAATCTCAAACTCATTTAGTTTCATACTCATTTAGGTAATTTGTACTCATTTGGAATATTTATAGTCATTTGGCTTCGTACTCATTTTTGACCAACTCATACTCATTTTGACCAACTCATACTCATTTTGCTTCGTACTCATTTTGACCAACTCATACTCATGTGGTGTACGTACCTCTACGTACACCAAAGTGTAGCTTTTACCTTCTCGACCATGAGCTACTGGGCAACCACCACCATGGCACCAGTCTCAGAATACAGCTGAACACCATTAGGAGGACTTTCGATACAAGGGTTCACTAAATCACCAAAATCGAGGACACACGAGGGACTCCCCCACATACTCCATGACAGCCTCCACCCCGAACCGAACCGCCCACACTAGTACAATATTGTCCGCTTTGTGCCCAGCCCGCACATATTTGTTTTTGGGCACCTCCCAAAAGGTCTTGTACTAGTGTATTGAGTACCACTATATGAATAGTTCATCCACTTGCTATTCTTTCCATGTGAGACTTTGGGATGAACATTCCCAACACATTATACTTAGACGAATTACAACTTTATAAAACTATTTAAGGGGATTTTTGCCAGTATTAAGAAGAAAACCACCAAGATATGAAAATCCAATCACTACAGCTTTCAAATTTCGACATTTGCACAACATCAACTTTACTTATGTGCTAGGTAAACAGAATAATCTTATATAGGATTTGTTGTTCCGATCCGTTCTTTTTCTATTACATTGTTTACACTTTCACCTATTCATATACTTCCCTTTGTTTTTTTAAAAAGATAAAAATATAGTTATTTGAGATTTTATTAAGTAGATCCGTGTTCATATATATGTACTTGCAGCATCAACTTTCTATAATTATTACCAAAGTATAATCATAAATTTAATTGCTAAATTTGTGCTTTTCGTAGCGTGAAATTTCACATGAAATAACTGAAAAAAGGCAAAGAAAGTATAAGATAAATGTTAGTTTTAAAGTATAAGCTATAGTAAAATCTTCATAATTTATTTGAAAATTTTGACATTTGAGAGATGAGATCAATCTAATAACATTTATATAAAAACTTAATACATAAGTGAAATACTATTAGTCAAAATAGTGTGTATACATAGGAATATAGATTTCACTTTGACAGCAGGGATTTCCCTTACCCTTCCCCCCTACTCTCAAGTGTCTTGCCTAATAGGACTCGAGTGGGGTTCGGGCCACTTCTTCTTATCAAAAAAAAGTTTTTGACATGTAAAAAAAAGAAAAAGATAAATTCAAAACTAATTATGATAATTTTTTATTTCGGAAGTCAACTATGAATGATATAAAGAAGGCGCTGACTTTATATAGCCACCAAACATCAAACTAGCGCCATGTTTCCTCCACTTTATGTGATTATACAAGTTATCTTATTAAACTAATCCAAACAAGGATTATAGTGAATTAGTGAGATTAAATAACCCAATTTGTCTGATATTGTATCGTCCGTTATCTAATTCCAACTTCCACACTTTAATTCTTTCGGACTCCAATTGTGCTGCCACCGCGTATCAATCTAGCTCCTATTGTTCTAGCAGTATAATTACTTTGTCCTCTTCTATTTAGTGATAAGATTATGAGAAAGCTAAATTGTATATGATGTTTGTAAGGGAGAATTCAGCATTGTCTAAGTATCAAACAAGGTAATTTGTATTATATATTAATCTATTAACTAAATCAAACTTATTTTTACTGAATTAAACCTATTTCTACTGAACTGAACTTATTTCTACTAAACTGAACTTATTTCTACTGAGTCATGTTGTTTTTTCTTCTTTGCACGACTGATTTTTACTGAACTGAAATTATTTTTGCCGAACTGAACTGCTTGTTTTTAGTGAACTGGACTTATTTTTACTGAATATTATTATTATTTTGAGGTGAACGGAACAAAGCCTTAACATATTCTCTCCGTTTCTTTTTGTTTGTGCTACTTTCTGTTTTTGTCTGTCTCATTTTGTTTTTTTTCTTTATATTACCATCTATTTCTACTTTGTCACGGTTTCACATGTGCCTTATAATTTTCCCTCACTTACTTTAATCACCACATTACTAAAAATAAGTGGACTCCTCAAATTATTGTCCCACTCCATATGCATGTGACATCATTTTCCTTAATATTTAAAGTCATAGTAAATGAGACAAACAAAAAGAAACAAAGATAAGAATATATATAAATTTATATACGGCCACGTGAAATTTAAGATTCAACAATGCTTGGAAATTTTGACAATATCAACAAAAGGCAATCTTGTAGATGCATCCTAGATTTATGTCATCAACTATGAATCGTAGTATTGGTAAAGAATTAATTGTTTAAACTTGATGTTTTGGATTTATTTACTTGTAGCTTTCTTTAAAGACAGATCGAAATTAGCACACGTATCATAGCTAAATAGCTAATTACTAGCAACAACGCCGCAACCGGATGTGATTAACTAAAGCGAGTTGCGCTGAAAACCTGTTAAACATTAATTTTCAAAAATTAGCCACTAACTTCAATCTTTAATCTAGCAACTAGCAATATGCTATTGCTTGCTGAGCAATGTTGACCTTTTGATCTTTGTATATACTCCGATCTAGCTGTATAGGAGCTTGTTAAGTGTTTTGGACGAATTTAGTATAGACGGGCAATTCGTCGAAATGATGTTATAAGGCCAACAATTCAATAACCTCGATTTAATTAATAACAAAGCAATAAGTGAGTACAATTGAGTATAATAGCGATGAGTAAATAATAGAAAAATATGCCGTGAAGAATACAATGAAATCAGCTAGGTATTTATATCCTTCCACATACACCTTGTAGCCGTTATATTAACCTAACACCAAATCTAAACGGCTAGAATCTAAACTAACCACCTCCTAAAAACTAGGCGTCCAACTCCACCCGTGCTTGGACTTAGTCTTCTATTCTCCCACGTCTTGAATCACGTGCCGCAGGTGTGCCAAGGTGCCCGTTATTTTAATGAAGAAAATGGGCCATCAACTTGTCACGTGAGGGCTGAATTTAGCCCACAACAATTGCCCCCAATTTCCCTCTCTTAGTAACAGTTGAGAAAACAAAAAGAGGAGGGAAATTCAAAGCATGGGGAACCGCACCATATGAATGTCAGTGGTTAGAGTGTTAAATGGGAGAAACATCATGTCATTCATCTTCCTCTCCACCCGCTGAACCAAGTATTTTTTCTCTCTTCTTCTCTTTGCTTTTCCTTTGCTGTTTCCGTCCGTTCGCATTCCTTCCTCCCTGTACCAGTACCTGAAAACTGGCTGCCAGAAGGGTTAGATACAAAATGAGCCGCCCTAAAGCAAGCAAATCGACGGTGTATTCCTCGTCGGATGACGACGAGCAAGAGTTTGCCCCTCGAGGGATTCTAGAAGAGAAAAACTTAAGGCCCTGCAGTATGAGCGACATAGATCTGCTCCATTTAGCGAAGAATTATGGTTTCCCCCCTATTGTGAATATGCGTCTGCCCCAACCTGAACACCAGCCGGATTTCTTTTGTAAGGGGTGGTTTACTCTTTACGAGTATCCGTTTAACCTAGGGTATAGGTTTCCTTTTTCTTCCTTAGTTCGTTCTTGTCTAGAGGCGGTGCCGGTGGCGGTTTGTCAAATGATGCCACAAGTTTGGCGTATTTTGAGGTCTTTAGAAATTTTAGTAATGAAAACTGAAATTGATTTCTCGGTGCAAGATCTGGCTTACTCCTACTCTGTAAAAACGGTGGGCAAGGGTAGGATAAATTTGAGATTGAGGAAGGGTCGTACCGCTCTTGTCACCAAAATAGATGCTAACGATAGGGGTTGGATGGAGAGATTTTTCTTCGTAGAGAGAAAAAGTTTGGGCGAAGAAGGAAAAGTTTTTAGATCTGAATGGATAGTAAAAGGTATTTGCTGATCTTTTGTGCAATTTTTTGGTTTTCTTGTTTTGTTGACATTCTCACTCTTGTGAATCTGCAGATTTCGAGTCGAAGTTGTTTGTTTCGCGCCCGGAATCACAAGACGTAACCGAAAAGCTCTTGCAGTTTCCTGAAGCAGAAAGAAACTTTCCCATCAGCATAGAGGAAGACGACGAGGAGGACGACATCCAAATCTTCGTGCCTCCTTCTGCTGCTGCTACCCTGTCCGTCGAAGTCAAGAAAATCGAACTCGTACCGGAATCGCCAATGTCTAGTGGTAAGTTTTGGCTTCAATTCGTCTTTTCTGTCATTATGTGTTGGTTGTACATTTTGATGGGACGGTTTTTGGTTATAGGGACCACTAGGACCACCAGATCCGTTGCGGCTAATTTGTCGGTCCAAGAATTGCTCGCTCGCCGTCGCTCTCGTAACCCCATCGGAGGAAATCCTTCTGTCGTACTTCCGCCTCGATCACCTGACGTTCCTCCATCTGTACCGTTGACTCTGTCGTCGTCTGCGACGGGTAAAAGGAAATACTCAATGGAACTTCCTGCTGCCTTCGGGTCGCCGTCGAAGAAGGCGACGCTTCCTGACGTCGACGCTTCCTGACGTCCAGAAGCTTCTGTTTCCTGCTGCTCAACCAGGATGGGACACTGTCTCACTGTCTAAAGTCCTGGCTGACGAGGCCGTCTGTCTGTTCAGGGTAAGTGACGTTTAGATTGTCCGTTGTTTATCTTGTGTGTGTTTGTTTTAACAATGTCCCCTCGTGTAATAGGGTCTTCAAGCCAATTTGGCGGGCATCCAGAAGGTTGCTTGTCTAGAGGCTGAAACGAAACGTCTGACGGACGTGGAGAAGTCCCTCAAGCTGCGGCTTCAGATTGCCACAGAACAGATGCAGTTTGAGCGTGCTAAGTCGAAAGACTTAGAGGAGGAGGTAGAGAAGCTGAAGATAGAGGTGGAGGATGCAGCAGGGTTTCATACGTGGAAGACAAGGGCAGAATTAATGAGAGAATTTAAGGATGGACGACACGTCGAATGGAAGCCTGATGAAGACATAGCGATGTTTGAGAAGGATTTTGCTGGTGCTGCTCAGGGGATGGACGAGGAGGAAGTCTTGGTCGACGAAGGGGTTGTCCACTCAGCTCCGGCGACAGAAACACCGACAGCCGAGCAAGTTGAAGAAGCAGCAACTGGGGTCCTGGAAAAGACTGCAGAGAGTTAAACATTTCGTCTGGTTTTCTTTGAATTTAGGCAAAGCTTTTTTGCGGCTGCGTCCGCTCAGTTTGTTGGGATAATGTTTGGAATTTGGATAATTGGTTTGTGTTTGTTTGGATAATGGTTTTTGCGTAGGTGTTTGGATAATGGTCCTCGTGATGGTGTTTGGGTAATGGTTTTTGTGATGTTGACAATCTTTGGTTTTTTGGCAAATTATGTATGTTGTGTGTAGCCATGATTTTTGCGTATTTTGTATTCTTGCATGTTATGTATATTACGTATGTCGTTCGTACGTTCGTATGTGCTGCGTAGCCTGTTGTAGTTTGTTTGTTCCTTTCCCTGCTGGGAGAAGAGGTTCGTCATTTTTATGTTTTGTACTGCGTCGTAGCAGTTGTCGTATGTTTTACTGTTCCTGTTTTAACAGCATTTTTCAAAGAAAAATGGGGGACTAAGCCGTTGGACAAGCCAACGGCTCTCCGACGCCCAAGTCAGTAACGGTCGTTTCACGAAAAGTAATTCACAAAGGATATAGAAGGCGTACCAAGGAGTAAGTCGACGGATTAGCCACTTCGACGTCGTAGTTCGTCGTCCAAGTTATTGGATCCTGCAAAGTTGGTCGTAAAAAGAACGGGCTGGCCGTTGATTTTTCGACCAACGGCCCTCCGACGCTCAAGTCAGTAGGTGTTGTAAGAAATGTAAGCACAAGTTTTGTTAGGGTTGAGTTGACATACCTGGGGCTCAATTTTACTTACGTGGATTTAGTCCGTTGTACAGCAACGTTTCGTTGGTAGCGTGTTCGTCCCTGTCTAATCGTCATGACAGACGGGCTAGCCGTTGGTGTTTCGACCAACGGCCCTCCGACGCTCAAGTCAGTATGTGTCGAAGGAAAAAATACCAAAAGAAAAGACAGAACTAAAAGCAAAAATGAAGTATGTTAACTAAGAAAGATTTAAACAAAGAGAGGGTGTTTAGAAATGGTACAGTTTTAGGTTGTGGGTGTTCCAACTTCGTGGAATAGGATTACCTTGCTCGTCTATGAGTGCATATGCCCCTCGCCTACTACCTTGCTGATCTGGTATGGCCCTTCCTAATTTGGCGCGAGTTTCCCGTCGTCGGGTCCTTGGTGTTAGGAAATACTTTGCGCAAGACCCAATCTCCCAGCTGGAACGTTCTTATCATGACGTTTTGGTTATAGCTTCTTGCTACTCTTTGTTGATAGGCAGCCATCCTTATCTTGGCTACGTCGCGTATTTCGTCGACGGTGTCTAGATCGTGGCTGAGTGCCTGGTCATTACAGTCAGACGTCATTAAACCATATCGAGCTGTTGGGATACTTACCTCAGGGGGGGTATGACGGCCTCGCAACCGTATACTAGACAAAAGGGGGTCTGTCCAGTGGCGTTTTTCGTTGTTGTCTTATCTGACCTTAGGATTAGGGGGAGTTGCTCAGCCCACTTTTCTTTTGCTTTTTCCAGTCGTTTCTTCAGGTTGTTGATGACAATCTTGTTGCTTGACTCTGCCGGTCCGTTTGATTGAGGGTATCTCGGAGTCGACTTGTATAACTTGATATTCCACTGGTCTTAGAACCTTTGCGTCTTCTTACTTATGAACTGGGACCCGTTGTTGCATATGATCTCACTTAGGATTCCAAACCTGCACAGAATGTTACGTTTGATAAAAGAAATTACCTCCCTGTCTTTGACGGTTCTGAATGGCTCTGCTTCGACCTATTTGGAGAAGTAATCGGTCATGGCCAACATGAAGACTCATTGTCCTGGTGCTTGGGGTAGCCTTCCTACTATATCCATCCCCCACTTCATGAATGGCCATGGCGAAAGAACAGGATGTAACACTTCTGATGGCTGATGTATAATGGCGGCGTGTATTTGACATGCTTTGCATCGCTTGGCGTACTCCGTCGAATCTTGTTTCATCGTTGGCCAGTAGTAGCCAAGGCGTCGAGCTTTGAGAGATAGGCTCCTTCCCCTATAATGATTTTCGCATACGCCGTCGTGTATATCTTTCAGCACCTGTTGGGCTTCGTTTGGTTCGAGGCAACGCAGGTATGGTCCTGAAACAGACGCTTTAAACAAAACATCGTCAATTATAAAAAAAGCGAGACGCCTTTCTTTCTTGTCGGCTGACAGGATGTCATGTAGTAGCCAGTCTTTGTAAGGTTTAGTCCAACTGCTTGGAGTGTCGCCGTCGGATGACAGCTCGTCGACGGGGAAGACGCCTTTCTCTATAGCTGGATGCAACAGGTGGATGATGGGTATGCTGGCTATGCCTGGATCTTTGATCACTTCCCCCAATCCTGCTAAGGCGTCGGCGTGTGAGTTATGTTCATGAGGTACTTGTTTGAATTGGCACTTGTCGAAGTACTTCGTCAGTCGTTGGACGACTTCTAGGTAGGCCGTCATCTTTGGGTCTTTGGCTGCATAGTAACCGTTAATTTGGCAGATTATCAATAAAGAGTCACTATTTACCTCGAGGTCTTTTACTCCCATGTCCTTGGCCGTATTTAGTCCCATGATCAGTGCCTCGTATTCTACTTCATTGTTAGTCGCCTAGAACTCACATCTAACCGAGTGGGAAATGACGTCTCCTTAGGGAGATATCAGGACGACACCCAGGCCTGTTCCTCACATGTTGGATGCACCATCGGTGAACAGGGTCCACTTTCCGTCCGTCAATGTGCAATCCAGCTTTCTTACTTCGTTGACCGCTTCTGGCTCGAGCTATGGGCAGAAGTCCACGACGAAATCAGCCAGGGCCTGCGACTTGATGGCGGTTCTGGGTTCGTAAGATATGTCGTAGCCACTTACTTGCATGAACCATTTGGTCATCCTCCCTGCGAGGTCAGGTTTCCTCATGATGGTTCTCATGGGATAGTTAGTACGCACAACTATGATATGACATTCGAAATAAGGACGTAACTTAGTAGAAGCTATTATTAGTGCTAGGACTAGTTTTTCGAGTTGAGAATACCTTGTTTCAGCATTGAGTAATGATTTGCTTACATAGTAGACGGGGTGTTGCGTTCCATCTTCTTCTCTGGCTAAGACGGCGCTAACCGTTGTGTCTGTGACGGCCAGATAGAGGTACAGAGGTTCGCCGTCGACAGGTTTGACTAACAGAGGAGGTTGCGTTAGGTACTTCTTCAGTTTCTCCAGTGCGTCCTCGTGCTTATCTGTCCATTCAAAACGTTTATTTTTGCGCAGAATGTCATAAAACAACTTACATTTGTCCGACGACTGGGAGATGAATCTGTTGAGCGCGGCAACTCGTCCTATTAGCTTTTGAACGTCTTTGACGGATCTGGGGGACTGGAGGTTGACGATGGCTTTGATCTGGTCTGGACTTGCCTCGATTCCTCCTTGCGTCACAACGTGGCCTAGGAACTTCCCGGAGGATACCCCAAAGGAACATTTGGAAGGGTTAAGCTTCATGTTGTGTTTCCTCAATACATCGAAAGATTGCCTGAGGTGCTAGATGTGATCTGCGGCTTTGGTCAACTTAACCAGCATATCGTCTATGTATACTTCCATCTTCTTACCCAATTGCTTTTCGAACATCTTGTTGACCAACCTTTGGTACGTTGCCCCTCCATTTTTTAGTCCGAATGGCAAAACTTTATAACAAAAAATACCTCGACTGGTGACGAAGGTCGTTTTCTCTTGGTCTTGTGGATGCATAAGTATTTGATTGTAACCACTGAAAGCGTCCATGAACGACAGCATCTCATGTCCGGCTGTTGCGTCCACCATCGCGTCGATATGGGGCAGAGGGAATGGATCTTTGGGGCATGCCCTGTTAAGGTCAGTAAAATCAATGCAGACACGCCACTTACCGTTCTTCTTGCTTACCACCACGACGTTGGCTACCCAATCGGGGTACTGGACTTCACGTATCTTTCCTGTTTCGAGAAGCTTTTGGATTTCGTCGTCGATTATTTTGTTCCGTTCAGGAGCGAATTTCCGACGTTTCTGTTTGACAGGTTTGCAAGTAGGGTCAACATTTAATTTATGCGTAATGATTTCCGGAGAAATACCTGGCATATCGTCGTGTGTCCATGCGAAACAGTCTGCGTTTTCCCTTAGGAAGTCTATCAACTCTTTTCTGACGTCCTCTGGTATGTCAGCTCCAATGTGAACCACCTGCTTAGGTTTGGCCGGGTCCAAGACGATTTCGTCTAATCTTTCAGGCTCTGGTTCTTTGTAACCGTCGTCTCGTTGGCCGTCCTATAATTGCTATGCAACCTGTCCGTCTGCCTTAGAGGGCTTCAGTGTCGCTTTGTAACACTCTTTGGCTATCTTTTGGTCGCCTTTGATATCTTGGATCCCCCATTTGGTCGGGAATTTAATCGCGTGGTGGTAGGTTGAGGGAACAACTCGCATGTCGTGTATCCAAGGCCTACCCAAGATCACGTTATAGGATGATTTACAATCAATTACGAGAAATCTTACCTGGAGATTGACTCCTTGAGCGTATGTGGGCAAGGCGATTTCGCCAACTGTGCTCTTTGACTCTCCACTGAATCCTACGAGGACTGTGGATTTTTTTGGTGATGTCGTCCAGGCCTAGACCCATCTCTGTTAAGGCGTCCAGGGTGATGATGTTGGCGGAGCTCCCGTTGTCGACGAGGATCCTTTTGAGCAAGCAGTTTCCTATGGTCAGCGAGATCACCAATCCGTCGTGGTGGACGTCTGAAACGTCGTCTGCTTCTGATTCATCAAACGTGATTGGCTGGTCGTCATATGTCGCCTTTCTTGGCCTAAGGGTTAGCTTTTCCATGCTGCATTCCTTGGCGTGTCGTTTCGCTGCAGAATATGTCAAACCACAAAAGTCAGACCCACCAGTTATTACATTAACAATTTTAATAGGAACAGGAGGGGGAGGAGGTTTGAGTTTAGAAGAGTTTTGTTCTCTCGTCATTGTGCTATTGGCTCTGTCAGACATGACGTCTTTGAGATGTCCTGTGCGTAGCAGGTAGGCTACTTCTCTCCTCAGGGCGACGCATTCGTCGGTCAGGTGGCCGATGTCTTGATGGTAGTCACACCACTTCGTCGGATCTTTCTTGTCTCCTGGTTTGCTGGACTTCCCGGGCCACCTGACGGCTTCTCCCATGTTCATCAGGTGCTTGACTAGACCGTAGGTGTCGACGCAGAAGTTGTATTCTTGGATCTTAGGTGGCAAGTCTGGGCTTTCCTTCCAGTTGTCGCTCTCGCCGTCGACCAGGGCCACCTGTGCTTCGTCATTGGCTCGTCCATAGGGCTTGTATCTGGTGTCGGGACGTTTATTGAAGGCGGCTTTTCGGTTGCATCTGTCATAGCTTGAGAATTCCTTCCTCGAGTCGAGGTCTTCCTCCAACCTGATTTGAGCTAGAGTTTTTGCCTGCACATCTTCAAAAGTAGAACAAGGATATTTTGTTAGATCTCTGTAAAGGTCGATGTCGCCGAATAGTCCTTGTCGGAATGCTTCTATGGCAGTGGCTATGTCACATCGCGGGATGGACACCTTCTCCCTGTTGAACCTGTTCAGGTACTCTCTGAGCGTCTCGTTCTGCTTCTGGACGACTCGATATAAGTCGCTGGTCTGCTTCTCCAGGCTGCGACTGCTGGCGAATTGTTGATTGAACATATTGACGAGCTCAGCAAAACTGGAAATGCTCCCGTTAGGAAGGGTGATCAGCAATTGTAGGGCGGGGCCAGACAGAGTGGACCCGAAGCCTTTGCAGAGACAAGCTTCTCTGATTTCTCGTGGGACGGGAATGGTCATCATTCTTTATTTGTACTGAGCGATGTGCTCATCTGGATCCGTCGTCCCGTCATACAGCTTCATATTAGGAGTGGAGAACCTTTTGGGGATGTCCACGACGTCGATGCATTCTGAATATGGTGAATCTGCGTAGCTGTTGGGCAAGGCTTCTTTCATCGGGGTCGGGACGCCTGGAATTTTGTTGATGAGGGACTGCAGCATCTGGACCTTCTGCTCGAGATGATGGTACGCCTCTGGTACGGGGGGCGTCGCTTGTGAAAGATTGGCAGAGACGTTTTGATTGGGCGTCCTGAAAGTGACGGAACGTCCAGGCGTGTCGCTGACTAGCATGTCTCTGTTGGAATTGAGTCTTCTTGGTGCTGAGGGAGGAGTCGTTCCTGGACGAAATACCGGTGACGATCTGATTGGGGTGGTCGTCACCACGTCCGAAACCTCAAAGGTGACAGCAGGGGCCATGAGGGGCGTCTGCTCAGCCCTAGTAACATTTGGTCGTAAAGGTGGTAGGTCCACCACTTGTTCCAGTATGGGTGAACCGACTGACATCAGGCGTCCGTAGTCGTCAGGGATAGTTGTAACCAAATGATGAGGTGGGGGTGACGGAATGCCTTCCTCCAGGATGAGGCGACGGGACACTTCACTGGTGTCGCGCCGATAGACAGATTTGGAATTCGAGGCAATGGACGCCACAGATTGGATTTGAGAGTGCAGGGCGTCGTTTTCGCGTTGCAGGATTGACATCTTTTCTTTCAGAGAGTCCATTTCAGAGATGCGAGCTTTCAGGGCGTCCATTTCGGCCAGTCGTCCGGCCATCAACTCAAACCTCTGGTTGATTTCAGCGAGGCTGGTAGCTTGATTTTCCATGGGAATTTGTTTTGTGAAAGTAGTAATTATGTGGTTTATTTGAGGCTATTTCAAAATCTAGGCCCCACGGTGGGCGCCAAATTATTTTGGACGAATTTAGTATGGACGGGCAATTCGTCGAAATGATGTTATAAGGCCAACAATTCAATAACCTCGATTTGATTAATAACAAAGCAATAAGTGAGTACAATTGAGTATAATAGCGATGAGTAAATAATAGAAAAATATGCCGTGAAGAATACAATGAAATCAGTTAGGTATTTATATCCTTCTACATACACCTTGTAGCCGTTATATTAACCTAACAATAAATCTAAACGGCTAGAATCTAAACTAACCACCTCCTAAAAACTAGGCGTCCAACTCCACCCGTGCTTGGACTTAGTATTCTATTCTCCCACGTCTTGAATCATGTGCCGTAGGTGTGCCAAGGTGCCCGTTATTTTAATGAAGAAAATGGGCCATCAACTTGTCACGTGAGGGCTGAATTTAGCCCACAACATTAAGCTATGCTTGATCTATAACCATTTAGATAATTACACATCGAGGCAAAATGTTGGAGGAATTATCTTCTTTGACTTTTTTATCATTAAATAAATTGCTTACTGTAATTACTTTTTTTCTCCAAAAAATTCCAATTTGGGCCCGATCTTACACTGAATTAGATCGAATTAAAATGAACTGAATTAAAAAACTCAGAAACTAGTCCAATAAATTGAGGCCTTATACTCTTATGTAATGTTTAGTTCGTATTTAAATGGTAATATTCGATGAAAGTAAGTTATGATCCACAAAAACAAACTCAATCCAATATAAATAAGTTTTATTTAGTACCTATCAATAAACATTGTTAGAGAAAATTATAGAAGATCAACATAAAAACATCAACTTTAATATGTAAAAGTAAAGTTAATTTAGCAAATTCATGTAGAGCGAACACGGCCTCATTCGTTTTTACATAGTCAACTTATAAAGAACTTGAAATCATATTCGTCAGGTTTCTTATTAATTACTATTATTATTATTTGTTATTAAAGTCTTATTAATTAGGTTGTGTAACCAACTAAGCTATATATATGGTCTTATTATTAGGTTGTTATGTGCCCCTTAAGGTTGTACATATGGCCTAATTAGGTTGTGTATATGAACAATTAATTTGTACATATGGTCTAAGTAGGTTTAGCATGTGTCACTTATATGGCCTAATTAGATTGTGCATGTAACCAATTGAGGTTGTACATATTTTCGTATTACGTTGTGTAAATGACCAATTAGGCTGTAAATATAGCCTTATTAGGTTGTGCATGTGACACTTAAAGTTATACATATGGCCTAATTAGATTGTGCATGTGACCTCTTAAGGTTGTATATATGGCATAAATGGTTGAATTATAACTATGTAATCTACCTAGTCAAAAGGCATGAACGTGTTTATATAGCTTATCAGTTGGCCTGGCTAACTATTAGCCAAATAGCCGAACTCTATCTGATATCAGAATCCTAATCAATACCAAGTTTTATAGACATGAAATAAAGTAGCTAATAATTTTTGTCAGGATTGTTCGCTATATAACAATACAATTGCCATCTATATTATATATATATATATATATAGGGGTAGGCTCTTGTGAGAATACCTATCTTAGGTGAGAATACCAACTTATATGAGAATAGATCCTAGCCATTGAATGGATTAAATTTAAAGGCTGCGATTGTTTCTTATTTTTCTTCATTAAAGGGTATAGCTGTAGAGTATATAAGCTCAAAATCAATCTTTTTTCTGATTTCTCTCTCTACCACGTATCAGAATCTCTAATGCCTCTCAAGCTCTAACATCCCCAAATTCAATCAGGATCATCTGCATTAATCTGTCTGGTTTCGATTTCTTTTCAACAAATTGTTTATGCGTGATATTGATTTCTTCCCCGCCTTTGATGTTCGTGATTTATAGGTATGATTTCTTTTCTTTGTTTGTTTTTTCGATAGATGAGTGGGAATCTGATTTTATTTTTGCTGAATTCAGTCAATCACTTCTTTTTAGATCGAATTTGGTTTTCAACAAATCGTTGAATCGATGTTTTGATTTATTTTCTTTCAATATTAAATTTATGTTTTGATTGAATTTCTATTAAAGACTGGTAGATTCAGAGCTGGATATATGGTTGAAAATCTGTTTTCAATTGCTAAAAAACAGATTTTATGATGATATGATTATATGAATTAAGCTAGAGAACATGAAACTGGAGAAGAGCATGAAAACTAAGCATAAGTTGTCCTGCATCATAAAGAAAGGAGCTAAATAAGAAGAGCATGAACAATTATAAGAAGCCAGAATAGAATGATGAGGAATTTATGAAGGCAGAAGTTGAAGAACATGAAACTGGAAGTAGGTATCATAGTAAGAGGCCTAAATCCCCAATAAATTACAGTGGAACTTGTCAAAAATATTGAAAGCACCACTAAAAATCAGGTAACTAGGAAATATAAGTAGAGGAATTCCATTATATGAACACCAACGGTCACAAGCATGAGCTTGAAAATTTATAACATACTCAAATAATTTAGGACATATTTAAGAACATCCCTAAAATCATTTGGGACATAAGGTCAAAGATTTCTTCGTATTTTTGATGAATGAAACATTCTATTTGCCCGTAACAAGATGCTACAATATAACAATCATTTTGTAGCTTTTCATTATGATAATGGCATAATGCTATTGTTGTTGGGTATGATGCTACTAGGTAAGTCATGAGCAATGAGCTCTGTTGCTAACCCCTTTTCTTTAGTAATGTTTTAGCAATTTGGTGAATTTGGCATATCCCATAGTTGATTAGAGTAATTGAATTGATTACCTTCAATTTGAAGTGGCCAAGTGCTTATTATGCGTCTATCAACATGAACAATCCTCATATTAGAGTGTGTTTTAGCAAATAAATTTGGGCTGCTGTGATATCATGATATGATAAGATCATTTGCGCTGGATACCTAAGAGTTATATTTACTTGGATGATTGATGTTGATTGTGTTGTTCTGATGTTTGATAGAAGATATTTTTCGAAAATAACTCCTATGAAAGATAACTAGTATTTAGGCCCAGGCAATGCTCTGGGATATAAATGTATTATACTTTACTACTTTAATACAATTAAAATTTGTTGTAGGAAGATGTTAGAAAAAAGTCATAGATTAATAGTTTTATTCATAAATACAATTAACATATTGTACCTTAATTATTGTTTTCATTGAAAACATGTAATATCATAATTAGTATTCATAAAAGAACCAACAAAAATTTAGTGGCACAATGGTTAGAGCATTGATCTTCCACACTCGAGGTCCATAGTTCGAAGCTTCTCATGGACAATTTTTTATGAGAGAAACGTTAGTTGATAAAATATTGTTGTAAAGAAGGGAGAGTGACACGTGGCGGATTGCAACGTATGCTTACGCTTTTTTATATATATATATATAGATTTTCCATAATCCGTCATATTAGAACCTTAGGAATTCCAATATTATTTATTTGTCCTGATATAACTTTCTGTTTTGTGGCATGCAGGAATAAGGAACATAACTTAAGTCACCAAAATATTAGATGTTACAAAAGAAGGAGCACCAAAGGCACTCTAAGTCCAATTTAAATATCATGAATGATATTATTGCATTAAGAGTGATTCTCAAAATGTATAATTCTTTACTTTTTTATAGAAAAATGTGCCTACTATACCTTTGTGTTTGAAAGAACCACTGTGAACGTTTTTGTTAGAAAAATATGACTACTATACCTATTGTGAACCATTATAGAATTAGAACATGTTTGATAAATTTAAGACATGTGCTTAAAAGTTTAGAACATGTTTTGAATTATTACTTATTTAATTTTAGTTAATGAGATCTACTAAAAATTTATGAAAAATATATATAATTAATAACATAAGAACAAAAATTTAGAATATAAGAACAAAGATTTAGAACATAAGAACAAAAATTTAGAACATAAGAACAAAAGTTTAGAACATAAGAACAAAACTTTAGAACATAAGAACAAAAGTATACAACATAAGAACAAAAATTTAGAACATAAGAACAAAAGTTTACAACATAAGAACAAAAGTTTAGAACATAAGAACAAAACTTTAGAACATAAGAACAAATACTCCTAACATAAGAACAAAACTTTGGAACATAAGAGCAAAACTTTAGAATATAAGAAAAAATGTATTGGAATGATATTATTGTATCAAGAATGATTCTCAAATTGTACCATTTAATACTTTTTGTTAGAAAAATATGACTACTATACCTTTGTTTTTCAAAGAACTAATATGAACGTTTTTGAATGAATAATTAATGGAACAAATACTTTGATATGAACAAGAATGGTTTCTTTCTATTAATTTATATCTAGTGCATTGTGCTTTTATTACAAAGAACCATTATAGATTTACATGTTTGATAAATTAAGACATGTGCTTAAAAGTTTAAAACATAACAACAAAACTTTAGAGCATATGAACAAAAGTTTAGAACGTAAGAACAAAATTTTATTAGGACATAAGAACAAAATTTTAGAACATAAGAATAAAAGTTTAGAACATAAGAAAAAAAAACTTAGATTATATGAACAAAACTGTAGAACATATGAATAAAAATTTAGAGCATATGAACAAAACTTTAGAACATATGAACAAAAATTAAGAACATAGGAACAAAAATTAAGAACATAATAACAAAAGTTTAGAGCATAATAACAAAAGTTTAGAAAGTAATTAATGAATTCACAAAGTTATTGAGGAGAAATGATTAGCTATTGAAAAGATTAATTATTGTTGGAAAAAATGATTTACTTGGACTTATCATTTTCAATTACTTTGTTTGCCGTGTTTTAATGATTTAATACATTGATTTCATGTTTCTTACACTTGAAGTATTAATTTGCTAATGTGACGCACACGGATTAATTCCTTTGGCCCTAAGGTCACTAAAGTTGAACAAAACTTTAGAAAATAAGAACAAAAATTTATAACATAAGAACAAAAGTTTAGAACATAAGAACAAAGGTTTAGAACATATGAACAAAGTTTCAGAACATATGAAAAAAACTTTAGAACATATTTAGAACATAAGAACAAAAATTTAGAACATAAGAACAAAAGTTTAGAACATAAGAACAAAAATTTAGAACATAAGAACAAAAGTTTAGAACATAAGAACAAAAATTTAGAACATAAGAACAAAAGTTTAGAACATAAGAACAAATACTCATAACATATTAACAAAAATGATTTTACATAAGGTTATTGAGGAGAAATACGTAGCTTTTGAAAAGATTAATTATTGTTGGAAAAACGATTTACTTGGACTTGGTCATTTTCAATTACTTTGTTTGACGTGTTGTAATGAATTAATACTTCAATTTCATGTTTATTACACTTGAAGTATTAATTGCGGACATGACGCATACGAAATAATACCTTTAGCCCTAAGTTCACTAAAGTTGATCATTCGGTAACCTCATGAGACTAAAATTGGAAAAGTCTAGGCACTAAAATTGAATTAGGGAAAAGCCTCTAGATATTGAACTTGAAATTTTCCAAAACTGAAAGTAATAACAATAAACGATTGTATAATATTGCAATAGGTCCTTAGTTAGCTTGTAGAACAAAATTTCAGAACATAAGAACAAAAATTTAGAACATAAGAAGAAAAATTCAAAACGCCTGCTTAAAATTGAATTTAACAAGGGCAAAAAACATAAAACAGCTCAAAATATCAATTACATTTAGTATAATCATCTCTATAATTGTGTCATATTTACATAAAAAATCTTTTTGACGATTAAAAAATCCACGTCGAGTTCATCATCTCGAACTCCTTAAAAAAGTTGCAACCTGAAAAATAATAAATTTTAAAATGTTATTACAATATTAGCGCACGGTATGAAAAAAAGACTATATCCGAATCATAATATATAATTTAAGAAAATGTTTGATATTATTTTAGAACATAAGAACAAAAGTTAGAACATATGAACAAAAATTTAAGAACATAAGAACTTGTGAAAAAATATTTAAAACATAAAACAAAAATTTAGAATATAAGAACAACAATTCAGAACATAAGAACAAAAAATTTAGAAAAGAAAGAACAAAAGTTTAGAACATAGCAATAAAATTTTAGAACATATGAACAAAAATTTAGAATATACGGAAAAAAATTGGAACATATGAACAACATTTAAGAACATATGAACAAAAATTTAAGAACATTTCGAACAAAATTTTCGAACATTAAATTACATATAATTACAATAATAGTGAGTCAATATTGATTAACCTAACAAATTAACCTAGTAAAAAAATCATATGCCACAAATCATGATATAATGGTTAACCTAACAAATTAACCTAATAGGAAAAATCATAAAAGATGACGATAATAATGAATCGTATATTCCACACAATCCTTGACTAATAGAATGAGTAAGAAATTAACATCAAAAATAAGAATCTTGTAATCACTAGCAATTAGCATCAAAACACTTGAATCATAAAATTCTTCTAAGTACGTTGAAGCTTAACAAATCAAAAAAAGAAACAATTAGACAATGATATACAATCAATTTTATCTAAATCCTCATATATACTTTGACTAACAATGAGCAGCATTAATGATTAACCTAATAAATTAATCCATCTTCTATACATAAGAATGGACAACTTTCAAAACAAAAAAAATAATTCATACTTTAATCATTAATCATAAATCATAATGCCACAACCAATCGCATATATCATGATCTAATCAAAATGAAAAATCACTTACCAATTTGATGTCACACAAAGAAAAATCACGGTGTCACACAAATTGAAAGGAGATTACAGGAGAGAAGAAAATTCCACACAATGAGATGACGGAAACGACGAGTGAGAGGGCACCAGAAATTGGGGAAAGAGAAACTATTATTGCTTAGAGAGAGAAATCTAATTTTCAGCTTATGTATCTACAGATTATATTACAAATATACTCTTACTAATCTCTACTCTTTTAAAAGTGAGAAGTGGGAGTTACTGTAGCTTAGGAACAGTGTTCAGACACTTTTACCCTTGTGCTTTCCAGCTTTTTACTTTGCTGCCATTCCCGTGATGTGTTGGTGGTTTTCCTCACTTGCTCCACAGTCCTTCGTTTCCGCTGCGCCTTTCTTAGCATTCCTTCTCCATCTCCCCAAAACATTCTTCACTGTATATTCATCCTTTCTGCAAAACTTTAGAATATGTTAGAAAAACACGATTATCACAATTCACAATGATGATGACAACGATCATACCTTTAAAAGAGGGAGATGATGAAAGAGGAATGAGTAACGGCAATGGCGGAATTTACGAAGATGATGTCTCTGATAATGTCAATGGCGCCATTATCTGGATGGTCCTCTGCACCTCCCATTGACGATAATTTCGAGAACGATTGCAGGCCGCCCATTGACGGCGATTGCGAGAAGATCCGGTCTAGGATGAGAGCCTTGTAATCTCTCTTTTCAATTATTCTTCAGCAAAAATAATTTGGAAAAAAGGAGTCATTTTGTAATTACCTTTTTGTGTGTTATTTTGGCAGTAAAATCGTCGAATTTGGGTAAGGAAATTATAAATCGAGTGATTTCTTCTATGCTTGAGGACGATGCAGCTTCTGCTTCCAGTTCTCACTTGAGGTTTATCGACGCTTTTGTTATTTCGAAGCTTCATTACTATCCTATTCGGAAGATTTTCTATGAGTAATTGTTCTGCTTTTGTTTTAGTTAGTTTGGATTTTGATTTATATGGTTTATTGTGATGTTAAATAGTTCTATGGTTGATGTATTATATCAGAATGGTAAGTTTTAAAACCTCTGCTATTCATGGTTGGTTGCCCCTTTTTGTTGATGCTTTAAGAAATTAGAGAAGGTGAAAATTATTTTTTTTGTTCCTGATTAAGAACGCAGACCTCGACCCCCAATTCCCCATCCCCTGTTTCTTCCTGATTCTTAGAAAAACAACCAAACCCAATTTCCTTTTAAACCCAACTTGATTGCACTACATTGTTGGGTTGAGTAGGGGTTTACCTGATTGTCCCATTGTGTGTGTGTGTGGAGTGAAGAGTAGTGGAAACTTTGTCACTTTTGTCCGATTCCTGAAAAATATGTTTGTTGATGTTTTGAGGTCATTTTGTTCTGAGTGTTGATAGTGTGTTTTAAGTCTTACTGTTCTGGGGAACACTTGGGTTCTTTTTCCTCACAAAATGTAGTTTGGAAGAAAAACTACAAGGTTGAATGTGCAGTAGCCTCTTTTCTTCGTATCAGTAGGTGAGCATTATTGCAGTGATGATCCATTTTTGATTTGTTTAAGCTGTTAGTTGAGGTGCGCATTCTTAAAGAGGAATAATAATGGAATCATATGTATTAAGATTATTTCCTTTTTGGATAACATTCATCGGTGCCTATGTGAAAACTCGAGTTTCATCTTACTATGCAAACTTAACTTCACTTCCTTGGCGTTACTTTATAATTGATTACTATAATCTTAATATTTCATCAGGAAATTGGGTTTCCTTGTTTTTGAAGAATCAGGAAGAAACAGGGGATGGGGAATGGGGGTGTCTGCGTGTTTAACTCAAGAAACAGAATGGGGATGGGGATGGGAAAGGCGGTTGTACGAGAAATAAGCAGTGTTTTCTTTTAAGAAAGAGAGAGTGTTTTAATGATATCAAGTGAATACTTGTTCTATGATTTCACCTTCTCCTTAATTGTTCTAAGCTTCATGTGGTTTTGTGTTCATGTTTCTAAGCTTCGTGTTTCTCTCTGACATAAACTTTGTTACTTTGATGGTTCAACATTAATGAGAAATTCCAAGTTCAGGCTATTTCATAATTATAATTCGATTCTTTAAGCTATGCTCAGTCCATGGAAATTCCCTCTATCCTGGTTTAATTTTGAAATTATATATAGGTCTTGATCCAAAGTTTGGTAATACTTGGCAGTTCACTATATGGGAACATTGCTGGAAGGGACTCAAATTGAATCATAACGAGACAGGGGCATTCCATTCAAGTTCAATCTTGGGCAAGATAACATGTTAACTCTCTCGCTTCCAATGCTGCTCTTGCTCTTCGATTGAATTCTCATTTCTTCTGCTTGTCAAGAGGTAACTTGAATTTGCGGTGATTTAATTACTTTATTGGGTTGTTTCGTGGTTAATTGTTCGATTTATCTTGTGGGAATTGGAGGTTTATTAGCTATTTTTTTTCTAAAAGCTTTGAAATTAGCATTGTGGTTTATGAAGGATCAATCTAAATTTCACCCAAAGGATTTCGTATCATTTTTTTTCGTGTTTTGGCAGGGATTTACAATCTTATCTCTCACAAGCATACCTATCTTCTTAGAAATGGATTAGACTCTAATTTTAGCACAATAGATACAATAAATCATGAGTATGTTTTATGTCGATATAAGCCCTTCATGGAAGAATGATTCATCCTTTAACATCTTGCATTTTACAGGCAACCAAATTAAATTGTGGTGGCCCATACTAGATGCAATGCAGTGTGGAATGAGAATGTACATACTACATTAAAAGTGAGTGATTGAATGATCATCCTCAGCGTTGATGAATATCATTTTTTGCAGCATATAGGCCATTGTGAGACGTGGTCTTTCTTTTCACTTGGGGTTTGAGAGAGATCCACATGGTAAAGTTTGGGACACGATCTTAAGCCTAATTTGAAGCACGTAGGTAGTTGTTTTTCTTCTCTAACGAGTGAGTTAGATTGTAGATAGTCGCAAAATGACTTTATGTTGACGTCTTTGACAGCTTGTTTCATTAATTATTTTAGGGGTTATGTAGTTGATTTATGTTTTTTTAGTTATGCATATATATCTATCTTTCAATTGTGTGTGAGTTATCATAAGAACTTTTCAATTGCAACTCACTAGAAGTTCTTAAACTCAAGATTGTTATTTATGTTCTTCCCTTGGTTGATTGTTTTCCAAATCTAAAGGTTCTACATGCATTGGTCGATTGTTTTCTAGATGTAAAGGTTCTACATGCCCGTTTTACCGTTGTTAATTTTTCTAAAAGGTTCTTCGATGGGTGCACAAAACTTATAATTTTGACCAAAGGAGGAACTAACTGATAATACATTGGGGGACTGCGAGCGTAGCGCGCGGGCCAACAACTAGTGCAAAACAAGGGAGAAGTCTCAGCCCTTAGATCTAAATCATCCAAAGGACCAGATTTGTTCTCACATAAGTGGTATTCTCATGAGATATATATATATATATATATATATATATATATATATAGGTAAAGAGTTACAATCCGCCATGTGTCACCATTCCTTTTTGATGGAATTCTATCCACTTCATATATATCAAAAAAATTATTTACGTGAAGATTTGAACCCATATCCTCGAGTATGTGAGAAAAGAGCTCTAACCATTACTCCAACACACAATTATTGCTTCTTTTCTCAAAATCAATGATGATATATAAGTGAAAACTAAGAATTAAGTTATAACTTTCAAAATCTACATTATAAATGAGACGTCATTTTAATGATAAGTTTTTCACGCTAAAAGACATAATTATTTTTAACTATTAGTAAATTATAACATACAAAAATTTCGGAACATCGTCCGAGTATAAGTACTAGTTTCACATTAATAATACAATTGGTACATAACCAAACATGAAACTATTATACATACCAATTTATAATATTAGACTTCTAATACATTGTTTGTCACTTTTATACATTGTTTTTTTCTCTCAGATTCAGCTAGGGCTAGCATTGTTACAATCAAAGTCCATGTCAGATTGTCACCCTATCAAATTATCACTTCATTGCTGAATTATATAAGAAGTGTATCTCCATCTTATATAATACGAAAGTCTCGGTTAGCTTTCGCTCCATTTAAACAACATCCTCTGGAAAGACCTGCTTATGTACAAATCAAATGCTACAAATTAATAATCACAATCATTTGACATATTCCAATTATCACCACATAATTTCTCTAGATTGAAACATGGATATTGAGTAACTTTTATATATAAGAATATTGAAAAAATTTAGAAAGGAAAATCGACATGAAATCGGTTTATTCATAATATCCCAACTATAAGTTATTTTAAAAATCAACTATGAATTGTATTTTCCCAAAATGACCCAAACTCAGTATTTTGGGATCATTTTAGAAAGACGGCAAACATAATTGAGAATACTTTTACATGGCATAAATTAGTTTAAATAGTATTGGGATGACAAGACAACGTGCATAAGTAACATTATTTGAATATCTCATAGTTGGCAATGCTGCCAATTTTTTAAATTTATTTTAGAAATAAGATTAGCATGTAATGTATTTAAGCCTACGTTTGGTTAAAGGGAAAGATTTTGCTGGAAAACTATGTTCCCTTCTTTGGTTTAATTTGGGCTAAATAAAAAAAAGGGGGAAATAAAGTCTGAACTTTTCTTTTCCAATAGTGAAATACTCTTTACCGTCAAGAGACGCCACACTTTCTATTAATCAATAAAGGAAGATAGGGTCAAATGAAATTGCAATTTCCTTAATTTACCACACAAAAAGCAATCGGAGCAACAAATGAGTTTTCCTTTGGCAAATAGTTTTTACGACAAATTATTTTTCATTGAAAATATTATCCGTTTGTCAAACAAAATCCTAAGTCTATGATATGCAATGAACATATAGTATATGAAGATGATTACCTTGAACCTTCGGTCATTTCGCATGCTTCTAGCCCTCGAGTTTATCTCCTTTCTAGCGGTATTTGAAGCCCATCTTTCGCTATGAAAGCTCATAGTTCTAATCTTAAGTTCTCCTCTATGAGTTGTTAACTCATCTAAGATTTCTGAATCAGAATATTTTTCTTCCCTTTCCTCTTGGTTGCCAATGTTATTATCTATGATCTCTCCATTTTCCTGTTCGTCATATTTAGCAATATTATGAGCTAAACCCTAAAAACATATAAAGCTCATTTATAGATTGTAACCATAAATCAAGGAAAAATGTACAAGGGGATCATAAGATTTTGTAAAAGTAAGTTCTAGATAGATTTGAGTAAAATCACAAAAAATAATAATCTTCTTGTAGCAGTTGTGAAAATCAGTTTTACTCGATTGTGTACGTTACTGTTTTTTTTTTTTCAGTTTTTTGAAAACCCAAAACCAAACATATGGAAACTAGAATCATAAAAACTAAAAACATGAACCCGAAAGCGATATCGAAGTATATTTTGAAGGATGCTGTAAAAATCCATTTTGTTTAATAAAAATCAATCCAACTCTATAAATCATAATGTCCCTATCTTAAACGATAATATATTAACAATTCAACATGACAATTAAATCTTTGTAGAAGTATATCTTGAAGGATGTACTACTGAACATACCCTAACAGATACAGACACGCCACGAATTGAACGCCTTGAAGCACCTGCAACTTCCTCATACTCATGACCATCAAGTTCATGCAAATGATGTGGCTCGAAAAACCTCGGTAATATAAGATGCCTTATGATTATAAGGAGAAAAAATGGCAAGGGGAAGATTATTCCAACCAAGGGTATCCAAGTTAGGCCATAACAAATGAGCAAGTACGTTAGTTGGAACAGTGTAAAGGCCAAAATGTATTTGAACGGTACTGTTTCCACATATGAAGCATGATTCTTCTCCAAAACCCTACACAAAGATACAAAATAAAAATACTTATTAATAAGCTGTGAATATTTATATTTATTGCTATAAGATAGATTGATCTACTTATCGCCTACTTATTAATATGATGGGAGTAATATTCTTTCATTCTTCCTCACTTATTCTAAAGCATATTCATTATCGTTATTGTTTTCTCACATATTTTGTTTAAAATAGAAAAAAGTTTCTTAAGGAAACCAAAAGGAGAAGTTTTATAGTTTTCGATCTCCACAATTAATATGGTAATTAGTATAAACCGTTCGAATTTTAAGTTCATTATGCATCATATAATAACTACTAAAATATCAAATTAAACAGAAAATTATTAGTAATACCGAAAGAGACCATATTTCTCAACCATGAAAATCAAATAAAATCTATTATTTGGAGACAAAACTTCATTAGAAAAAAGTATCATAATTAAAAACATTAGGGTATATAGGACATTAGGACTTACTTGTGAAATCTGCTCTTATTAACAAAGATAAGTCGAAGTCTCTCCCAAAACTGGTTACCAGGAAGACTATCAATAGCCATATAAGCAAAATAGCCCCAAAGAAGAGAAGATGGCAAACGCTTGAGAGCAGGCATGGCGAAAACCGAAAATCCAAGGAGAAGTGATTGCAATAAATTGCTCAATCTTTGCTCGTTAACTCGTACTGGTAAAAAGTTTTCGATATGCTTCTCTGGATCAAATCTTGCTTTGCCTTCACTTTCTCCTTTCATCACTACTTCCTTTAAGTTTTCTAGCTCTTTCACCACTCTATTTGTCTACAAAATACATGTCAGTCACATTATTACACTTTGCTTCCATGCAATTGCAACAAGATGGCTTTCTAATTACATACCCTACTCAACCCTAATTTTGTAAACTTTTGGTTCACGTTATTACACGTGGGGCATGACATGTTGCAACTCTTACAATAATTTTTAATATATAGATAGATATGCTAAAAACAACAAAGTTATGCAACTTTAATTAAGTAGTACAAAGCTTACCGATTTTGCCCTGTCCATTTCGAGGAAAACAGCTTGCATATTGCCATAAATTTCAGAGTTAGTAGCATGTTTGTGTATGCTTTCCTTGGCACTTTCGACCATCTTTCTTCGAAGCGAATGCCTTTTGAGGACGGCAAGGCTCTTAGTGTGCATAGGAGAATGAGGAAGAAGAGCGTATGAAGGAGGAAGTCCAAGCAATCCACATAGCAATGTCTGTTAACAACCACGCATATTTTGCAAATCAGATCATTAATGCTAATAATAATAATTTCGATATGCTCGTGACCTCGAGTTATGTTTGATAACACTAGCTGAAGATAAGCTGAAATAATCAATAAACTCAACTGAATCTAAAACTAAAAGATATTGTAAACTAATAATTTAAATAATTATATGAATTATTTGGCAAAAACTAACCATGAAGCCTAGGAGAAAGATGTCATAGTGGTAAGCAGAAGGGTTCTTAAGATTAAAATCTTTTTGTTGTGCCATCTTCGAAGCCACGTTGTGCTCGAAAAAGAAAAGTATTGCTACCATTAGTCCTGGTATAGAGGCCCCAAAGATGTGTCTTACCCGCACTTCCCCCATCTTCTGCAAAATTTTAAACAATTTGTTGTGCGATTGTTGTTAGAGATATTAGAGGGATATCTCATATTTAGTCTATTGTAACATATATCCAACAATTATCCTGTCAAACTCATACACGACACTACACGTAAAGAATAAATGTAGGAGGGACTAATTTTACCGTATAGGACAAAAACAAGTATTTTAACATAACATTTCATATTTAGCTCATATAAGGCTTTGTTTAAGTCATCTTATTTTTGCTGAACTGAATATTTACTGGACTGAACTTATTTTTACTGATTCATGTTGTTTTTTCTTTTTTGCACTACTGATTTTTACTGAACTGAACTTATTTTTACTGAACTGAGCTTATTTTTACTAAATTGAACTTATGTTTGCTGAACTGGACTTATTATACTGAACTGGACTTATTTTTACTGAATATTATTATTTTAAAATGAAATAAACGAAGCCTAAATCCCTTTACCGGTAATTTGATCAAACTACCTAAAGTGTCTTCATGTTTACCCGACCCAACTTACTTAGCAAGGCCTCTTCGAGCATGGAAGTAAATGTAAGGAAAATACCCATCGTGATAGCCGATGGGGTTTTATACTTTTATATGTAATGAATGTATAGCATCAGAGCAAATCTTACTAATCTTGTACTCCCTCCGTCCCATAATATAGTGCTTGTTTCTCATTTTTCACAAAAATTAAGGTTAGACAAAACACCAATGATTGAAGTACTTGTGACAACAAAACAACAAATTTAAAGAGGTAAAATAGGGAGAAAAGACAAATATAATAATGACAAGTACATAGAAAAGGAATATTTTAGAATAAAATACTTTGGGGGACCATTTTTCAAGTACTTTATGAGGGTATATTAGGAATTTAGCACCTTTTAAAAATGGAAACAAGAAGAACATTTTGGGACACTCGAAATGGAATACAAGCACTATATTATGGGACGGAGGGAGTACTTTGAGACACATTACATAATCTTGACATAATGCTAACGTAATATTATTTACCATTCAAGCTGCATTCTAGATGAGGCAATCGTAATGTGTGCGGCCTACTATTCAACATTCTAAGGAATTAAGAAAATGAAGAAAACAACAATTTTAATTACTTGAAAGAAAAAGATAGCATACACTAGCAATGGTCCAAGAATCCCAAGAATGCCAAGGATGAGGGCTGAATAACCTTCTAGGTACTCCGGAAGGAACTTTACTAGGAACTGCATATGACAATCCTGCCCACACTATTATCATCATAGGAACCCCAAAATTTGCAATGAAGTTTCTTAGAAAACCTGCACAAATATTAGTTTTTCATTATTATGACTCATACCGCGGCCCTAATTTATGTACGTCACAATAAATATTTAATTTCCATACTGGTTCATATTATATTATCAATTTATCAGCATAATAATGAATTTGAATAATCAATGTCTTATTAGTCTAGTGGTTAGATTTTGTACTCATGACTTTGACGTCATGGTTTCAAGTTTAACCAAAATACTTTGGAGATGAGGATTCCTTTACCGTCCTTCTAACCTCATGGTGTCGTGTATGGATTCAACCGAGTTGGCAATACTCTTAACAACAAGGCTGACACCCAATTTCGTAGCCAAGTAGAAAAATGAACACAAAAAGTATTGAATTGTTCTAATTATTTCAGTACACATATTGATGTTGATAGCGAACTAACCTGTTCCATAGGACCATGATCTCGCCTTTCTACTTTTGAATGCAGTGTAGATCAGGCCAAAAGAGAATAAGAGTGAGAGCAATCCATTTGAGTAAAGCCACTCGAATTGGTATGCCTTATTGTTTGGTTCGTCCTTGTCTTTGGGAACTTGAAATTCGCTTATAATTCCCTGTAATGAAGACATGTTTCTTAAGACTTCGTAATCGAATCTAACTATGTTCCAATTTTCGCTAGTTAATTGCAGATATATCACAGTACTATAGCATACTCCCTTCGTTTCTTTTCACAAGATATTGTTAGTTTTCGTAAATTTATTTTCCACGCGTAATATAGTTATATCTATCTTTTAGAATAAGAAAGAAAGACATTACTAAAAGTATACCATTAGAGTCATTTTAACAAAAGTTCTTCACAATGCATCAGAGTGACTAATTAAGGACCTTTTATCAATGTGTAAGAGTGAGTAAGGGTCAAACACTGAAACTCAAAGTCCAAACTCAATGATTGAGGTGCTCCTTATAAAAACTAAATCGATAGAGTAATTTAAAAAAGCCATTCCCGGAAGGATAACACATCATCCTCTATATAATAGAGTAAGTTTATTATTGAACAGTTCTCTAGAGAACAAGAGAGAAAAATGGACACCATGAGCAGCGGAACATAATATATATTTTACGAAAATATCATACTCGTTTCTATAAAATAGAGTTTCTCATTTAATAGTCACCCCAAGCCCAGCAACTCGAGTCATATAGGTGAGACATATTTCTGAAAAACATAGTACAACTTGCTTTATGTTAATTTTCTTACCTTGATAGCCTCTTGGATAAATAGAACAGCAATTAACATTTCAATTAGTTCTTCAGCTATCCTTGTGAATCGATCAATGATGGCACACGCATTAAATATAGCCATTAGCAGAAGGAAAAGGGATGTCCATACACAAACCCTGCAATACGTACATGCATGGGCATGATTTTAATTAGTATTACATGCACTGTAATAATAATGTAAAACAAACGTGCACTTGCACTTAATATTTTGACCTAGATAGTATTTTAGTTTAATTGATAATTAACTCTAATAGTTGGCTCAAAAACATGAAAATATTCCTTCAACTTAAATAATACTACCTTTGCTCCTCAAAAATCTTTATATGTACTGTAACAACGAAAACAAATGCAAGAAAAAGATAGCGTATACAAGTGGGATTAAACTGGGTAGAAAGTGAAAAAAATGAACCAAATTTGAAATAAATCAAAAGTGGGACGAATTTCGGAGAATGGGTGAAATCCCGAAAATATGAAACGTAGTAGTAAGATATTTAAGAAACGGAGAAAATGTGTCTTACTTTATTAGTTTATTATGACAAGTTAATAAACAATTATAATACTTTCTAATGACATTAATATATATGTAAAATTAGTATATGCAGTATCTAAATTATCAGATATAATAGTAGAGTATAATTCAGGTGGTCATTATGCAATTAGCAAAGTCAATTATATAACATGATAGAGTGAGTAAATTACCATGCTGTCCAAGCCAAAAAAAGAGGTTTAAGATCATCCCTTTTTTTAGCAAAATCATACAAGAAGGTATACATAAGAACAGTTGGTTCTGCAACTCCTTGTATTAGAAGTGGCTGTCCACCAATGACTGTGTGTATTATCCCACAAATTGCAGCTGAAAATAATGTTTGCACTGAACTCAAGTTTCCACCTGCCAAAAGTGCACATATTTAAAATTGTTGTTGCCATTAGCCCATTATATATATAATTACTAATATCAACTTATATACAGCTTTAAAAACATTATAGAAAAAAATAACATAAAAATTAAAAAATATTGATATATTGATATAGAATTACGCAATGGTTTATAATTATTAAGATCAACAGCTCAACCTCATACAGGAAGGATTCAATATACACGCTGCTTTCACCATTAATATTATTTGCTTATTAATTACATATAAGTAACAATTAACTAATATTATTGATATATTTAATTTTGTACATTAAGATGCACCTAATAAGAGTTAAATCATTAGATATTGATATTTATAATGGTGATAAAACACGGTCAAAGCTTCTTAAATTTGACCATAAAAGTCAAACAACACTATTATTTGAGGTATGTACTAGGATATATAAAAAAAAATTAAGATACAAAGAGGAAAGTAAACTTAGGGAACCCTTTTGTTAAGGTTGTATGTACGCATGATTGTTAATTCCTAACTGATAAATCATAGAAATCAAACCTGTTTTCTTGTTCAACAGCTCCCCAAAAGCTATAGCAGGAAGAGCAGAAGCAAAGAAGATGGAGGTTGTGGGATTGAGTATCCTAAAACATTTATACATTGAACATAATTAGATTAGCTAGGTAAACAAGACTTTAAAAGTTTGCTCTAAATATTGTTGGAGTTTGTTCATAAGTGTTGTGAGAAAAACTCTTAGTTGCTTCAAAAGAATGTGAAAGGTCAGTAATTCGATAAAGGAAGAGTCAAATGTAAGTAATGGGTTTATTAATATTATTATTCCTACTACCTATTGAGTTGGTTACTTGAGAAGTTTTTGTTTCCACTTCCTGTTAGTGGGCTATTTCCACCTTCCCACTACTGCCGTTCCACTTCCCCAAAAGTAGCCATGATCTGTTTCCACTTCTTCTTCCCAATCCCTATATATACCTTGGTTCTGGTACTGTTTTGAGACACATGAAAATTCCTCCTACTCTCTTTTACAACCTCTATTACTGGGCAATATTAAGAGCGTTCTCAAACTGTCTCTCTGTACTTCACCGGCGAGTCAGTGTCGTGTTAACCCTGGAGGTTGGTTTGCCATGAGTCCGTGTAGCGGGGCGATTTCAACTTAAGGGCAGTGATCATATCACGCCACGACAATTCTTCAGATAAGTTTATTATTTTACCAGTCATAATTCCTACAAATATGACTTTCTATAGTGTTTTATTTAGTTGCAACATTTTTCATGATAGCTCATGCATGATGAAGTACTTTCATTTTTTGAAAAAACATATATCGAAAAAATTCCAAAATTGTATATGTCAGAGTTCTTTTTTTTAACAAGGTACATGAGGAGTATATGTTATTTGTACCATATTGTAACAATATAAAAACATACCCAACTCCATGTTTGAAACCATTCACCCAATCCTGCTTATAACATGCAAGTCTTCCTCTGATATCATTTCTTATCCCCCTAAATGGAGCTTTTATATTTTCCATACCTGCATGCAGTATTCACAGAAATTCATAAAGTGAAAACAGCTTAATAAGATGGAAAATTAATCTAAAATTACATATTAATGAGCAAAAAAGTTTGGTGATGAACATAATTTATGGCTGCCAAATTGTCAACAACCCCTTAGCTAGGGTTTACTATTCAATTAAGGAAATATTATGTGGACCAAGACTATACCTAGGCCATACGTCATTGGTGGTACTATTCAATTAATAATTGAACTTTTCCATAATCATTATATTCATCAATATTAGCTATATTGTTAAGAAATAAAGTTTGCACCATAGACTTGATCCATATATATTTGATATGGAGTACATTATGGAGTACATAAATTATAAAAAAAGATAATTGTAGGAGTTCAAATCTTTTGTCAATAATTCATGTATCAAAAGTGTGCTACTTTTTTTTTAATTAATTCATTGACTATTATGAGTCTGAAATTACTAAATGGTCTAGTGAAAATAAACAACAAAGATACGGATGGCATACAAATAATACAAGAATTTTGGGATTGAGATTCTTGATTCTACTTTACGTGTTTTGATTTATCTATATTTCCAACTTAGCACATATTCTTTTGGTATATAACCTCAATAAAATCTTTCCTTATATAGTACTCCCTCTGTCTCAATTTGATGTTCTCATTTGGAATATGGGAGAAAACCATCGCAAATTGAGGTGGATGAAAATCTTTATAATTTTATATTGTATAAAGTCTACTTTAGTACCTTTATTGCTTTTAAAAAAGTAAGAGAGACAAAGAAAAGTGGGTGATTGGGAAATAAAAGATTCTAAAGTGGGCCATGTGTAAGACAAAAAATAAAAAAAAATATAGTAAATAATTGGTTGTTATAGGGTAAGATGGGGAAACAAATATTTTTAAAATAGAAAAGTTTCAAAGTGGGAAGAACTTTTTGAAACATCCCAAAAAGGAAAATGGGAACATTAAATTGAGACAGAGGGAGTATCTGCTTAAGATAGTGAGAATTTCCCCCAAAAGAGAAAAACTAAATATTACTTATAATGTAGCAATTACAAGAAAAGGACTAAATGAAGCACGATTATATGCAATGAGCTAGCAAGATTGAAACTGCCTCCAAAAAATACTTCCTCCGTTTCGCAATACTCGCAACATTAGCATAGTAACCACTATTCATCTATCAATCTTATAAATTTTATTTTCCCAAGTGTATAAGAAAAAATATAGTTAAGTGGGGTCTTATTTGATTCGTCTTAATACATACTATTATAATATCAACTCTTTATAATTTTTACTCATCAATAACTAGAGATATTAAAGTTCAAAGTGTTGCATTGGATAATGTACAAACAAGAAACGTTGCGAGTATTTCGAAACGGATGAAGTATCTCGTACCTTTACTTCCAACTTTCTAATTTAATCCCTTATATAAAGTTTTTCCTAATTTTTCATTTTTGTAAAGCAAATTCCACCATGTAAGTCCACATAATTTATACTAGAATTCTATGCACGCGATGCGTGCGACAAAAATTTTATTATGAAATTTCATAATCTACAGTAGATAATTTATGGATAGTCGCATCTTATCATAACTTTTCATGTATTTAGAAACTCCCACCTTAAGATTTGTTGTATAAAAAATTCCACCTACCACTTACAATTTTATTAAAAACTCCCACCACTTAACGATTTTTGTCAAATTTCATTAACAAAACCGTTAAGTGGGTCCCACATTTACATTTTGTTAACGAAATGCAACTTGAAATAGTTGCAATTCTTTCCAAGTAGTTGTATTTCGTTCCAAATTTGCTCAAAATATGTTGAGGATTTGCCCATAAATTGCTGAAATTGACTTCAATTTCAGCGTAAACTAATAATGAAATGCATATGTGGGCCCACTTTACGGTTTTGTTAACGGAATTTAACAAAAATCATTAAATGGTGGGAGTTTCTAATATAATTGGGAATGATAGGTGGGAATGTAAAAGAAAAAATCATTAAGGTGGGAGTTCTAAAAACGTGAAAAATTTAGGTGGTTTGAACAAAAAATCCTAATTTTATTTGCATACGATGTGTGTTTTGGCTACTGTAACATGATAAAATGTGAACGTACACAACATATTTTGTTTTCAAGCTAAATTCATTTTGGCTCATTTTCTTTGAAAACATCCCTTACTCCCCACCATCAACTACAAGTTTTCTTATATAGTACCCGGTAAGGTATTTTTTTTTGCTCATTGTCCAAATGAGAAAAAATTCGAAAGTACTTAAAAATACTTTATCTCACTCATGATAAAATACAGGATCAATTTGATCAAATGTGCCTTCACTCATGAACAATCAATTACTCATGTATTTCAAAATAAAAAAAATTCAAAAGTATGTAAAAGTATAGCAAAGTGGGTGTCTATCTATAGATCTCAAGAAAATATAATTGTTGATATTTTTTTAATTGTTTTTACTTTGTATGTTTTTATATATTTTAGTTAGAAATTATGAACATCTTTTATTAAAAATCTAATGGCTAAATTTGGAAATGAAACTTAATTACTTAATAAACTCATTGATTTATTTTAATTATTTTCCTTTTTTTTCTTTTTGGTGTCCACCCCCACCTCTTCACTTATATAATAGAGATTGGATCTATATACATAAATAAATTTCTATATCCAACCGAAAAGTCAAAACAAATTTCAAACTTCCACTAAATTTCTTCTTTCCACGACGATGCATTTAGCAATAAAGAAGGTATTTGTGAAACGAGTTGTATAATTAAGACGGAAGAGGATAAAATATGTTGAGAGAGAAAAATGGTGGAACAAGAAAAAGGGCAAAATATGTCAAGAGAAGGAAAAAGGAAACATTTATAGATTAATCACAAAGTTGTTGAAATTTCCATCCGTTGAATTATGGAAGAAAAGAAGTTCATCAGCAACAGGTTTTCATCCTTGTGCAAGTGTTTTCCTTTCTAGATCTCTCTAATATGAAAAAGAATTATTCCATATATGGAAAAAAGGCCAACTAGTCTTATTGTTTGCTTGTACAACAAGTCACTAGAAACATTTTTCTGGAAAATTTGTCCTTCTATATATGGAAAGAAGAGAGGAGAGGAAATAAAATTCACTAATTCCACATGTGTAGTAAAATACTTCCTCTGTTTCTTTTTAAGTGTAATATTTCACTTTTCACAATTGTCGATATACATTTTGTAGTATTTTTATCTGTAATTATACATTTGTAAAAATTATGATAACAAGATATTAAAAATGTATACATTGAGACGAATCAAACGAGATCCAACAAGACTATATTTTTGCTTATGGATGAATAGTGCCACAGTCAATAGGTTGCACTTAGAAATAAACGGAGGAAGTATCAAATTATGAACCCTTTGCAAATAAATAAAGTACACGTTTTAATATCAATATTGTCGGGGAGGCCAAGAGGGAAATAATGGAAAAATTTTAGGGCATGTATTTGAGAAATGCCCTCAACAACATTTTAATAAGAGATTAATATCATTGAATCATTCTGTCATGCAAAATAATAAATTTTGCTTTTTTTTAAAGTGCAAAAATAATAAAAAAAATCATTTTTATATTTTCTATAAATCTAGATAATGATCAACAATTATGATTTTTTTTTATTTTCGAAAATTATCATAAAATTATTTATTATATTTTGCAGTTCATTTTAATTTCTTACGTGCAATATAATTGTTGATAATTCATCCTTGACTTAGAGGTTGTAGTGAGCATTTCTCAAATGCCCGCTGTAATATCATCCGAAATAATGAGAATCAACATTCTGACCTCAAGGATTGAAGGCGGCAATTGATGGAGCCACTACTCCAGGGGCAAAACTAGGGAGACAGTGGCCTCGACACCCCCCAAATTTCAGAAATTTTTGTGAATTTTCAAGTGTCGAATTTTACAGAAATTAGGTCAAAATATGTATTTGGCCCCCCTAACTTCAAGAAAAAAAAAATTATTTGGCACTCTTAAAAAGATTCCTGGCTCCGCCCCCTTCCTCACAGATAAACTACAGTTTACACATGTGCATTCTCAAACACCTCTTGTAGTCTTTGTAAGGTACCTATGTGGCCATGTCCATCATCATTAAGAGCTTATTTATTTGGTTAAGCTTTTTCTTAAAACTGAAATCAAGGGATTTTGTTAGTGCTTTGTTTGGTTTAGAGTTTAGGCAGTGGGGTATCCATTAGACCATTACCTTACTTGAGGATAACCTATAAACTCGCATAATATCATGCACCTTCCTGGCTTCCTCATACCAACATAAACCTAAGGATCTTATTACCCTCTTATTTCAACCTTTCATTTCCATTATCAAACCAAACACTCATCAATGGAGCAGAAATTGTGGTTATATCCTTCTGTCATTTGATTTTGTTCCCTTTTCATTATGTAACATGAACGGAACAAGCTTTAAGACTCGAATACATTATCAAGTATCAAACGAACTGTAAAATACCCTAGTGAAAATTGAAAATGGACCTAGATCTGGATTTGAAAGCTTGGTCAACCGCTAGCTTCAAACACCTTTCGCAAACGAGATCTTTATTCTTCTTAAAAGGACATAATTATTGAGTGTATGCAGCTAGTAATATGTTAGGAAAAATAAGTCTGGTCATCTTAGATATTTTCAAATGTTACACAAAAAGTGTTAAGATGAAGTAACTCATGTTCCTTGATCATATCCACTTTATATTTTTTTATATATTTATATGAAGAAATAACAACAAATTTATAAAAGTACGAGTAATATCATATGCAAAAGTTGTGATAGTATGTCAAGCAAAAAAAAAGTTGTAATAATATAGGCTAATATTATACGAAAGACACATAATAATATAACCATTAAAGATAACTAATAATAAAAAATTTGAGATTCATGAGACTAGAGAAGGCTACAAACCTGGAGGAGTTAAGTTGAAGGATGGAATAGATGGATGAAGCTTTTAGGGAAAAAGTTGCGCATGCATGCAAATGCAGCAAACCAGGTTTAGAAGAGCTGAGGAAGAATGATAAAGTTGCGTTTGGATGCAATAGTTTAAATAGATGGGTGCTAGCTAGCTAGTGGGTAATAAATGGTCACCCCAAATCTTTTGATCTTTAGAGTAGTCAATCAAAACTCCATACACTGACTAATCCCCATTTTTACAATACCGCCGTTATCGTCTTCATGATATGATGATAATATAATATCAAGCAAAGACTTTTTTGGTAGTTTTTGATTCTTTTCTTTGTATTTACTAGTCTTCTAATAAGTTCAATTAAACGTGGGCTAGGTTTTGATATGCATAAATGTTGTGTTGAACTTATTAGATCTAAATGAATTCAATTAGCATTAATTAGAGATAATTACATCTGAAACTTAGATTATTAGACCTAGCTAGCACCTAATTGAGAACGTTTTAAAAGGGAAAATATTGGTGTAAGGGGGTAAAATAAATAAATCAGCTTATAAGAGACCGTTACTTTAAATTAAAAATCACGCAACAGCTCAAGCTTAATACTAAGAAGATTAAAACCATCTTTCTGAAAATAATGATTAGTTTAATTCATTTTTGTGATCAGCTTAATCCATTTAATAATCACAATGTTAATTTATTTAGCGTCAAGTTTAATCCATTTAATGATTAGTTAATTCATTAGGTAAGTCTTCATTTTTTTTGTATATATTTTTTTGTTGTAGTTCGAGAATAAAAGTGAAATAAAGAAATAGTGAAAAATGGACTACTAGGTTGGTCTAAATATATGTAGAAATAATGTTAAGTTAGACTGAGATGGAATGAGCTTGTTAATATAATATGGGCTTAGGTTGGTCTAATTTTATGTTAAAATTAGACATCCTCTTTTAAAAATTTATGTATTGTATAAGTCTTATGGTAGCCGATACGGTCTATCTACATACTTATGGATAGAACGTGGTAAGATTATTGTAAAAGATTTTTATTTAAAGGTGTGAGTTATTAAAATTTTTGAAATTTTCACTTAAAAATTCATAAGATTATACCTTATACTAAATTTATATTAATATTTATATCATAAAGAGTATGTTTTACACTTGGCTCTATTTAAGTATCCCCTTTTGCCATCGTTTCTTATTTATACTTAATGAAACATACAGTTATGTAGCTTTTTGGATTCATCGTAATATGAATTTTTCACATATCAATTTTTAAAAAATTTTATAAACACATAATTAGAGTTATTAATGTTCATACTTTTTACCACCATATTAACATACATAAAACATAAACAAAGGGTGTTTATCTAGAAACATAAAAACCAGTTTGACTTTTTGCAGCTTGTGTCATTGAATGAATAAGTTCAATTTTTCTGTTGATTTTAAATCTGTAACTCATTTGGTCGATATCATGTGAAAGCTCCCAAACTCTCCCTTATCATGATTAACAAGAATAACTATGTGTCAAATCTCATAGATATCATAAAAATTCAAGCTCTCCCAAACTCGTGTTAATTCCACTTGAACTCGCATACTACATCCTACTAGATCTCCTACACACAAAAAATAAGGCTGGGAAAGTTGATTTGAACTAACAATAAAATCCGAACCTAACCTTAAACAAGAAGATTATGATTGGCATCATTAACTTGTATAATTATACAAATTAGGTCGTGAAAATTTAGTAAAACATTAAAAACAATTAGATAGGTTATATAAAACCTAAACTTTTTATGACCGGAAAAAAATTTGAAATCTTTTAGTCTTTTGCTAGAGTTATAGACTTACTAGTATTTTTTTTGGCAAAAAATAACATTAAAATAATATTTTCTTTATTCTATTTTAATTGCAATACTTTGCCTTTTCACTATTCATCTAAACAACGATGACCAAATCTTTTTTACTAGCATTTAGTAAAGAAATAGTATAAGATGGCGTCTGATTTAGCTCCGAATTATTATTTTATAGCTCTGAAATATTAATTTATCACAAATTTAGATAGATATGAACGGTTCACAACAATATGCGTAGTAAAACATGAAAGTCAAATTGTTGAAATCAATGGAAATGAACAAATATGTTTGTCTTCTCTTCACATATAGTAGAATATAATAAATTTGTCTACAAAGTTTTAATAAGTTCAGATAATTTCAGTTATTCACATTAGTTTAATACCTTATAATATAAGTTTTCATATGTTCTAATAAGTTTAAATTAGTTAGCAAAATAAGGGGAATAACATGCACCCTACACTGAATGGTGGTTGGGGTATGTGATATATAGAGTTAGTGACTCGAGTGATGTCCTCGAGTTGTGTGTATTTGACAAATGGTTATCAATTTGTTAATGATGTCGACTTGATGGGAAAATATGTTAATCTTTTTTTTGACTTGGAAAATATGTTAATCTAAAGAATTAATTCATTTTATTTATATCATTCCTTTAATATTGTAGCTTAACTCTTTATTTACATCATGCATGTTATTTTTGATAAAATAAGCAATGAGAATAAGAATGTAAAAGATGGTGGATAAAACTCTTTCTTACATACTTGAGTTTGTGGGTTAGAAACTTCATATTGACAACATTCTTATTTTCAAACGTTATTAAAAGAGACGGTCTAACTTAATATTAAAATTAGACTAACTTAAGTCTATTACTTTATTCAAAAAGGTGTTTCATTCTCTTCTTTATATTGGGTTTGGATTGTTGCCTAATTTTAAATTAAAATTGGCGGTTTCTTATACCAACTCTTAATTTTTATTGTATGCTAATGCATGTGTAGAATGTTAATGCAACTATGGAAGAGGTGTGACTTGTGTGAGTTTCACTTTATTTTTTATTTACATCATGTACGACTCGTGAGTGACTTACCAAATCATAAGTTGTGGGTTCAAATTCACATACTTTGTTTTTTGAAGCACCCTAACCATATTATAGGTTCAACGGTGCCATATTAACGTGTGACATAGGACAACATGCGATGAACTGCAATAAAAGTTTACGTTTGAAACATATTCTATTAATATAGATTTATGATAATAACAATATTCAAATATTCATAGAAACACGTTGGGGGATCCAAGTCAAAAAATAACATGATGAATCTTCAACTAATTCTACTGTATTACTTTCTCAAAATACATCCACTGTATCTGTCCCAATTACGAAAACTACAAGGCTACATTGAATTGAGCTGCAACATGATCTCATTCATTAGCAACAAACACTAGAGTATCTTCGGATTTGACTCAACTAATGTTCTTAGGCCAAAATACAGTCAAATTATGATTAGTAGTAAAATTTAGCAGTTAACCTTTGATTAGCTATCACAAAGAAAAGTATAATCATCATCCAATATAATATAAGTAGTCCATTTAGGATAAAACAGTTTTACAAGTTACACCAAATTATCACTTAAATTTATCGTTTGTAGATCAAGTGACTCTTTTAGAGTAAAAACTAACCCTTTCAACTCTAAAATTAAACCCTTGAAAGTTTCAAGGAATCAATCAGATGAAAAAAACTTTAAAATAAGTCGGTCTTATAGAAGACTTTATAAAGCAATAGTTAGTCCATTTGATACTCCATTTTGTCAGTATCATGGATGACATATCGATTTGATCCTTAAGTAGCTTCATTTTAAGTCAGCCATGATGAATTTGATTGAAGTAGCTGCTGAATTATATAACTAACCCGGCCGACATTAGAATGAGATGAGCGTCAATTTCATTCTTCTCTTCCATCTTCATTTTACATCAAATTTTCAACCAAGTTACCTAATGAAATCACATATTTAATGACCTTATTTTGCGCGTTTTTTTCAATTTTTGAATCGTCATGATAATTGATAAGGTGAATCTAGAGTACAATAGTAGAATTATCTAATCAAACTTTTGCACTTTTTCTTCCGAAGACTTTGCTAATTATAGTATTTCAAGCCTTTCTAGTTGTCAAGTTGCACTTAGCTCTTTTTAGGCCCTAAATGGAAATAAGCAACTTGTAACTCTTGGGCCTAACGCCCGGCCTAACCCGAGTTTGTCGTCCTGAACCACGATATATTAGCATGGCTAATTGGCTATAGTCTGTCTTGACCCATTATGAACTCTATAATTTGTACTCCCTCCGTTCCCAAATATTGTTACCATTTGGAATCGGGGAGAGAATTAAAAAAAATTGAATCTTAGTATAAAAATATTTTAAGATTACATGTTTTTGGGTTAATTATTGAATATTTTATCTTACCAAAGCATAATAAATGTAAAAGAAAAAATTGATGTAAGGACAACACATATATTTTTTTTTTGGCAAGTAAGAATCTTATGACAAAGGGACTTAAAAACCCCAACATAATACAAACACCTACTAATGAGACCCCCACCTTCTAGGAAGGGTTTGGCCTCAAAAGCAAGCTAGACTAATGGATCAACAAGGACCTCATACTAGAATCACTCCTAGCAGCTATCTTAAAGAGAACTTCACTATACAACTGATCTAAAGTTTTAGAAGTACTCTTAAAGATTTTACTATTTCTATAAAGCCAAATACAATACACAGATTCCACAAAGGCAACAACATACAGTTTAGAACTAGCAGATTTCCTTTTGCTCATAGTCATAGCAATCAGTAGCTCAGCAGCAAGAGGAAGAGCTGCTCTAACAATCCCAAGTTTCTTCAGCACCTCCATCCATAATGCAGCAGAAAAGGAGCATTCAAAGAATAGGTGTTCATGAGATTCATTACTCATGTTGCACAGCATACAAATAGGATCACAGGGAACAATCCAGCAAGACAGTCTATCTGTGGTGGACAATCTGCCATGAATAGCCTGCCAAACAACAAAGATACATCTAGGAGAGGCCAAATTATTACAAATGATTTTCCTCCAAGGGACTTTCTCATGAGTACCCAGCAGGCTTTTATACATCTTGTTAATGCTAAATCCTTTGCTAGTAATCAAACTGCTCCACCCTCCCAGTTGATGAATCAAATCTCTACATTGAAGGATCTTTTTGAAGTTCCAAGAGCAAGTAGAAGGTATGAGCATAGTATCCAAGCTTCCTCTTTTAATGTAGTAGCTATCAACCATCTTACCCACAATTTGTCTTTTTTATTAGACAGAGCCCACAACAACTTAGTGACAGCTGCTTTATTCCAAACACAACTGTCTGTAAGATTTAAACCCCCAGCAGATTTAGGGAGACAGAGAGTATCCCAAGCAACTGGAGCTTTAGAAGATTTCTGACACGGTCATTGCACGTAGGGCTGTTCAAAATTCGGTCCGGACCGGTAAAGTGGACCAGACCGGACTTGTCTTGGATCGGACCGGACCGGTCACAACCGGTCCGGTCTTCGGGTCAAAGATTTTAATTTTCCGGTCTTCGGTCCGGTCCGGTCCAAAACCCTGTAAAAATCGGTCTTGGACCGGACCGATTTTTCATTCAAAAATATGAATATCGAAGATCAAAAAATATAATTTTCTCCTTTTTTATGTTTTAGATTATATTTTATTAGTAACTAATTTAGATTAAAGTCTCGAAAAAGACCTTGAAAAATTCATTTTGAAGATTTACTTTTATAATATTTCCTTATAATGATCAAAAGTATTAAAAAGAGTGTGGAAAAGTGAAAAACCGGTCTAATTCGGTCCGGTCCAGGGTTTGGACCGGTTTTTCCGGTCCGGTCCGGTCCCGGTCTAATGAAAAATCGGTCCAGTCTTCGGGTCTTATATTTAAGAATTCCGGTCTTCGGTCCGGTCCGGTTTTTCCGGTCCGGTCCGGGTTTGGACCTGTGAACAGCCCTAATTGCACGTGCCAAATATAAACCTAACTTAGCCAATATAGGGTAAGAAAGGGTCGATTCCACAAGGAAGCAAGGATTAGCAAGGGTTGAAAGCGATTAAGCGAGCTAAGCCTATTTTGAGTGATTTTTAAGATTAATTGATTAACTAAGAAAATAAGAACTAATTAGCTAACAATTAAACTAAATGATTTGGAATTAACAAATATAAGAAGACACTAGGGATAGGGGAATCGCTAGTTAACCAATTGCTAACCTATTCGTCAAGCCAAGGGGATTCATTAGGGTCAACTAAGGGACTAAGGTCGCTCATATGTTTCCTAATTACTCTCTCGAGCTAATTAGGAGGACTTAATCAACCAATTTTACCTATTCTCATGGTAAAATCAATTGCTCAAGTATTTCCACAACTCGTAGCGATTCGATTAAGGTCCTAGGTAGCCTAACACCTATTCTCATGGTGAAGTCAACCTTTTGACTAACCTAAGGTACATCAAAAGCTTCATCTCTCAATCCTTCACTTTTGATCCCCTAATCTAGTTCAATTGATGATTAAACAATTAAACAAGCAATTAAATAGGTTAGTCAACCCAACTTCACCTAAATCTACCCCCTAGCTTGACTTTTGAGGTCAACTCATGATCTACCTAGTTCATCCCCTTCCCCTAGCCTAGAAACTACTCTAAAACCATTAAAGAATCAAAATGAAAAGCTTGAGGTACTAAATGAAGATCAACAATGGTAGAAATCAACATAATGAGCTAAACTTCAACTAACCATCAATAATCAAAAGCTTAAACAAGATAAACAAGTAAATAGGCAAAATAAAGCAAAAGATAGAACAAATACTCTAAAATGATGAACAATAAATGGAAAACTACATAGAAATACCTTCAAAAGCTTCAAAAATGGTTTCAAGATCTACTTTATCTCTCTAAAATTACTTCTCTCTCTAAAGTTTCTCTCTCTAATTAAGCTAATAATAATTCTGGAATTAAAAAGATAGTCTAAGATTATTACAAAATTAGATTTATACCCTGTAGAAATAAGGGCAAAAACGGAAAAGACGAAATAAAAACTACGGAGCCTGGGCAAATGGAGCGCCTGCTCCTCACAAAATGGAGCGCCCGCTCCCCCAAACGCTCCTGGGTCGCTCCAGCTCACTGATCCTCTGTCTTCATTTTTTGACCCCTGGAGCGTCCGCTCCCTATCCTTAGGAGCGCCCGCTCCTCTGTTATATGCCTTTTCTTTGCTTGATAACCTTCAAAACTCTCAAGGAAAATGTTAGGTGGGGAGGGGGGGTATGCACATGCATATGCAACAACCTATATATACATCCTAACTATATGCAAATGAGCTAATCTAGATGCTTAACACGAGATAATAAGAAATGAGGAAAAAGGAAAGGAAAGGAAGTTTAAAGACCTAAAATGCATCTAAATGCCCTAAAACTACATGCAAATAAGTGAACATAAAGTCCACTTATCAATTTTCGAGTTGAGCCTGTCCATAAGAAAGTTCTACAACAAGAATTAATCTCTTTCAACAGCTTCTTTAGCAGAATGAAGATCTGACACCAGAAAGATTGCATACTAGAAAGCACAGATTTCACTAACTGTAGCCTTCCACTAAAAGTCTTCACCCTGGCTAACATATGTTCAATGAGAGGTTTGCATTGATTGTAACTGAGTTTTTTTGTGGAAAGAGGTACCCCTAGGTATCTAAAAGGAAAAGAGCCTGTAGGAATACCAATATTCTCACTCAATCTAGCTGCCTCTTCAGAAGTAACACCCCCAAAATATATATTGCTTTTATCAACAATAGCCTCCAAGCCTGATGCTTTAGAAAAAATTTCAAAAGCTTGAAAACAATTATTAATAGAAGGCTCATCAGCTCTTGTGAACAGGAGTAAGTCATCAGCAAACATAAGGTGAGTGATCCCAACTCTTTTGCATTTTGGATGGAAATGAAACTGAGGACTGAAAGACATTGCTTTCATACATCTAGTCAAATACTCCATACCAATAGCAAATAAGAAAGGAGAGAGTGGATCACCTTGTCTTAGACCTTTCCTAGCCTTAAAAGGAGAACAAGGCTTACCATTTATGAGAATGGAGTATGAAACAGTGGTAACACATGCCATGATCCAACTAATAAACTTACTAGGAAAGCCAAGCTCAACTAACATTTTATGAAGAAAGGGCCATTCTATAGAGTCATATGCTTTTTTAAGGTCCACTTTAATCACACACCTAGGAGAAATGTGGGACCTAGTGTAACCTTTAATAAGCTCAGTAGAAAGAAGAATGTTATCTGCAATATGTCTCCCTGGAATAAACGTTGTTTTAAATTCACTCACTACCTCAGCAACACACTTTTGAAGCCTACTAGTAAGAATTTTCCCTATAATCTTATAGAGCAGATTACAGCATGCAATAGGCCTAAAATGAGAAGCTTTAGAAGGAGAAGCTATTTTAGGAACAAGGGTGATGGAGGCAATATTTACCTGAGATGGAATCACACCAGTATCAAAAAATTAAAGGATAGCTTCACAAACATCTTGTTTGATGATAGACCAAGCTTTCTTGAAAAAGACAGCATTATAACCATCTACCCCAAGTGCTTTAGAATCATCAATAGAAAAGAGAGCTAACTGGATCTCATCAATTGTAACATCAGCAGTAAAAGCAGTACAGGAACTTAGGGAGACTCTGGCACCACCCCTGACAATATCAGTATCAACAGCAGGTAAGGAAACAGCAGCAGTACCCAAAAGCTCTATGTAGAACTTGAGAATGATGTCTTGTAATTTATCAGGATGAGTAATAGCCTCATTATGATCATCTAGCAGCAAAGAAATTCTGTTTCTACTCCTTCTTTCTTTCATGGCAGTAAAAAAAAATTTAGAACTAGAATCACCCAACTTCAACCACTGAATTCTGGCTTTCTGTTTAAGAGCTTTTTCTTCTACACCAAGCAACTTCTTCAACTCCATAATAGCATCAGCTTCCTTAATATGAAGTGTAGAACAGCTAGGAGTATCTTGTAACTCAGACTGAATATCATGTAAATCCTTCCTAGCTGCAACAATTCTCTCAACTACCCCTGCAAACTCTTGAGTGTGAAGATCTTTGAGGGAGACTTTGAGATTTTTAAGCTTAAACCACACTTGCTGAAGTAAATTACCTCTACTTGTACCTTTCCAGTTCTCCAGTACAGTTTTCAAAAAATCACCATGATCAGCTAGATGATTGAAGAATCTAAAAGGTCTGCCACCTCCACTATCTTCAGAAACACACTCAACAATGAGAGGAGTATGATCAGAGATAGAGTTATTACAATACCAAACCTCAATATGACCATAAAGCATCATCCATTTATCATTTCCCAAGCATCTATCAATCCTACTAGCCACCCTATGATCTCCTAGACCTTTATTAGACCAAGAGAAAAAATGGCCAGAGCTTTTGATTTCAGCTATATGATAATTAGAAATGAAGCCATCAAAATCTTCAGTTTCATAGGTAGAAACAGGAGCCCCATTGATTTTATCATTAACTGATAGAACAGCATTAAAATCTCCCATAATCAACCAAGGAGACTGAATAGAAGTGGCCAAACTACTCAACTCAGTCCACAAGGCCTTCCTGTCCCCAACTGTATGGAGACCATAAACACAAGTGATAAGAGAAAATAACTCACCCTGATGAAACACTTCAAGGTGAATACATTGTTCTGATTTACTGATCACTCTGATATCCAAGGAGAGATGCTGCCAACCTAACCAAATCCTCCCTCTATTGGAGAAATCGTAGTTGCAATCCCAACTCCAGCATGAGCCAAATTTCTTCATAATTTTAGTAGAGTTATGCTTCTTAACCCTAGTTTCTAACAAAGCAACTAAGTTAATGTGTTGCTTCCTCAGAAATGATCTAACCTCAATTATTTTCACAGGGTCTTGATGTTCCAAGAGCAGAATTTAATCATGTGAGGTATAAATCTGCTCCCTCAATAGCAACCTCATCCTCTTCTTCACAAGTAGGAGAAAGCAAACAATAAGCATTCTGCATTGAGGTTGGGTACATGTGAGCTTTTCCTTTGTCTCTTGACCTCTTAGTCACCATTTTCCATTTTTCAACTTGAGAGGAACTTGCCTTAGAAGTGTCTGTAGCTGGAGTACACATTTGCTCAGATACTACTACAACAGGAGTGTTTGGCTGCACAGTAACAGGTTGAACTCCTGATGGTATAGCAGTAACAGATGCAACTGGAACAGCAATTGAAGGCTCAGAAACAGGTTTCTTCACCCATTGTTGTGTAGGCTTTTTACCTTTAACCTGGGGCTTTTCACAGTTATGTCCAACCAATTTGCAAGTCAAACAATAGGAAGGCCACCAATCATAAGTGACTCTTTGTTGAAAAACAACACCAAAAGGATCCTCTATATTCACATGCTCAATAAGAGGTTTAGTGACATCAATCTCAACAAGAATTCGAGCAAAAGAAACTCTAAGCTGCTATGTGGTACACTCATCAGCATATAATGGAGTACCAATCATACTACCAATCCTACTCAGAGCTTGAGCACCCCAACAATTCAGTGGCAAATTAGGGAGCTTAACCCAAAGTGGAACTACTTTTAGTACCTCCTCATGAAGATTGAACTGGGGAGACCAAGCTTTCACAATAATTGGTTTACCATTGAAAAAATGAGGGCCAACATATAATATCTCATTTCTATCCTCAATAGATTGAAATTGCACAATAAAATACCCCTCATCATGGTAAAACAATTTTGGAGTATACACATTATTCCATTCAGTCGAAATAAAATGCCTAATAGCAGCTAGAGTAGGATCAAAACCAACAACATATAGAATCATAGCATTCTCCCATTTCCTAGTAAGTGGATCAATCTCAGATTTTAATAGTTTAGCTACAGATTTGCCTAGATCACTAGGAGCTACAAAACAAAGAGATTGACCTTTACTAGCTAGCTTAGCATTATCAAATAGGTTATTCCATCCTGGATTGGCTGGCTCATCATCAAGATTCAACCTCCTAACAGAAGAAGAATGAGACTTACCAGTTTGCTCCGATATTACTGTTCCATTAGATTGCTCTCTGTTAACCACCGGAACCTTCGATTGAGCAGCACCATTCGACTAAGCAAGACTCCCAGAACCTTCCCCAGTATTTCCCTGAGCTTGAGACCTCTTCTTTCTACCCATTGCAAAGAATGCGCACGATAACAACTATACGCTATCATACACCTAGGTCGCCATGGTTAGAGAGCACAAGCTGATTCTAGTTTACTATTATTAAAACAACCAATAAGATTGAGAGTTTATAAGAAAATATGTTGACTTTATGTAAGTTAACTTTAGAAAGATTCCAAATGGGAACAACTTAAAGGAACACTAATGCGGAAAATGGGAACAACATTAGGGAACGGATGGAGTAGTAATTTGGAATTTGGAATTTAATATAATGCCAACAATTGTTCGGTATTGCCGTGAATTTCAGTTTTTGGGTTTTTGTATTTGAAAGTCATATGTGTATGTATAATAATATAAAATTAGTCAAACTTATTGGAAATATTATGATTTTGAAAACTGACAACTAAAAAGTGAAAAACGCTATTTGTGGTTTCTTATTTTTGTTTTGAGTTTTCAAAAAAATGGTAACTAAAAATAAAAAATGATGATGAACGACCCCTTAGATAGTATTTAGTTTCCGCTTTAATTCCTAGGGAGAGGAATTTCCTAAGAAGTGGAAAATTCGCACGTTATAAGCTCCTTAATCAAGTTCATGGAAATTTGGTTAAAGTGTTTGGTTGACAATGGGAAAATCAAATTCTCTTGTGAATTTCTACTTACCTAGGCTAGGTAAGTAATTTCCTCCATTTTGTGGGAATTCAAAATTCGTAGGAATTTTTAATTCCTTCATTTTACTATTTTATTGTCAACCAAACAACTCACTCAATTTTCAATTCCTAAAAATTTCTAATTCCCATGTTTTCTCATGTATACCAAACAACCACTTATATTTCTTACATGGAGAAAGTTTATACGTTAGGGGACCTAGGAAAGTTGGACTTCGTTTCTCACGAAAAGTAGAACTTCTCTTGTTTCACCAAATAAAATTACCACTTTCCATGATTTCACAATTTTTAGAAAGTATTGATTTATGGTTTCTGACTTCCCATATGTTATTAAACAAGCACTTAAGATACATATTCTAAATTTCATCAGTGTTGTTTTTTTAACCAAAAGTACACTAAGGTTTACATAAGCTATTTCATTAGATTTTTTCATTTTTCCAAGCTATCCTCCTCGACACCATAATTTATATTGAGGGAGGACACTTTGAATATTCATTTAAGAATCAACGTACAAGATCTTCTATGTACATTAGTCTATATTTTGTAATCACATACAGACAAATAGTTAGCAATGAACTTGGCAAAAATGAAATTTGTGAGCTAGTTTTTGACACCATTGTTTCAAACCCTAACTAATTTCTATTCATTCCACTCTATCCTTAAAGGCTTAAACCATATTAGCATAACTATTTGGATTAACCTCACCAATTATTGTAGGAAAAACACTGCTAACGAAAATTATTGGAATATAGGTCAATGGATTCACAGTAGAATAACGAATATTATTGTGTCGAATTAAGTCTTTGTCTTAAAATCAAATTTATCCTGACCCCGATGCGATTAGATAGTGCACTACAAAAAAGAGAGCTTGGAAATCGTATACTTATATTTTAGTGGAAAAGTTTCATTAAAGAAGTTCTAAGAAGTGAATGAAACAAAAGACGTAGAAAAGGTATTATAACCGTCCAACGCTAGCTTTAGATGAGAGACAATTACGAACGGTTTGATTGTGCTAAAACGTACTCTCTCCGTTTTTTTTAATAGGTATATTTTTCTATTTTGAGGTGTTTTTTTAATTGGTTTTACCTTTTCCATAAACGAAAGGTTGGCTCACCTAATTATTACACTTCTCTCCTACTTTTTCTTTCCTTCTCTCTGCCATTTTCACTTTTTCCTTACTTTTACTATCCTTCTCTCTTACTTTTGCACTTTTTCTTTGGTGCGTGCGCAAAAACAAATTTGCATATTAAAAAAACAGAGGGAGTAATGATAGGCTAAAGTCGTATCACCTATTCAAGGATAATTCCTACAGTCATCTAACAATGGTAGTCAATGGAAGCATGGTCGAATCCGCAGGGAGACAGAGTTTCTATGTTAATATTCAACCAACTAACTACTTCATATGAAATCAGAGAAGATTAACTGAACTAATAATTAAACTAAGGAAAACGAGAATTAAACTGAGGATTTAACTATGGATTAAAAGTCTAGGGTATTGATAAGAGGTTTTTAGTGTGTCGTTAAGGCACTAAGAACCGCTTAGCAAACACAATTTATAAACCTAACGAGCAACTACTAAGTACGTAGTAATGGCAAGTCAAGGGTCGAACCACAAGGAAATCGGGATTGACTATAGTCTACCAAGTCCAAGACTAACTAAGTGAAGGGTTTTTGGGGGGTTTAAGATTGAATAGATTACCAACTAATAAACTAGCTAATGAATACCGACTAATAATTAAATAGGAGAATTAATATGATAAGGAAGACACTAGAGTTCGGGCTACTCGTATGAACATGGGCTAGAAACGATAATCGACGCTATGGTGATTCACAATGGAGTCAATACAAGGTTAAGTTCCCCTCTAATATACTTGAGTCCTCTCTCGAATGGTCCTCAAGAGTAATCGATTAATCAACCAACCAAATCCTCTTTCGAATGGTCTTTGGTCCGTTGATTAGTAAATTCAATGAGATCGAAAAATCCCTAATTAAAGGGTCCCCTTAATTCCTACCCAATCCCTTGGTCTAGAAATCAAGTAGAAACATGGGAACGACAAAAGGGATTAGAGTTCGATTAAGAACAATAAAGATCCTAAGTGCCCTAGCATAAACGTGATCAAGATCTATCCTAGGGTGTCAAAACACCACATTCAATGCATAGACAAACAATTGAATCATAAAAAGCATAGGTAATCTACATTAAGCCCTTAATTCATACTTTCGCCCAAACCCTAGATAATGAACTACTCACTAACCATGGATTCTAAGCAATTAAGATTCAACAAATTCAACATCATAAACTAAGCAATAAAATTAAAGGAAAGAGATAGAAGAGAAATTACTTGAATTAATTAACTAATTCAACCTTCAATAATGAAACAATGGAGTAAACTAGTGTTTAGAGAGAGTTTTGGGCTACGAGAGAGTAATTAGAAACAAAGAGTATAAGGTAATGTCGAAAACTAAGCTAAGAAACTAATTAATAAACCTCATTAATGTTTGACGGAAAAACGGGTCAAAGCCCGAAAGCAGGTCCACACGGTCGTGTCAAAATCGACTCGACCTTGTAGACCTGTTACACAAATTCCTCAGCGCCCTTACAAAGTTACTGCTTCAATGTAGAAACTACTACACGGTCGTGTCCAAATCTACACGACCGTGTAGCCTTGGCGTTCAAATCTTCACAAGTTGCTGATTGTGTCTTCAAAACACTACACGGTCGTGTCCAATGTGACACGACCGTGTAGACCTGATGCTCCAAACTTCCTCAAGGTGACCATACTCACTGCCAGCGTACCAAAATGGCTACACGGCCGTGTCCAAATTGACACGACCGTGTAGACCTGACGTTTAACACTTTTTGCTTGGCAGTTGCAAACTGCTTCCCCAAATGAAAAGCTACACGGTCGTGGCCAATTCCACACGACCGTGTAGACCTGCTTCAATGTCTTCTTCCATCCACAGGTCTCCAAATATCCAAAGTGCTCCAAATACCTGTTAGTTAGTCTGAAAATCATCCAAAACAACTAAACGAGTAGTGAAGCAACCATTTAGCTCAAGGTAACCAAAACCATGCAATGCAAGACTAAAATGCTCTAAATCTATATGCATCGACACTAAAAATGCAGCATGGATAGGCACAATAAAGTGCTTATCAGGTATTAGTTCGGTCCACCATGCTTATACCAATAAATAGGGTTAACTACTATCAAAACCTAAGTCAAGAGTCGAGGGATTAGAGCATGTGTTGAGCTATGGTTAAGTCTCAACGCTCATAGTTCAACATACGCCGCTTGTTCACTAACGTAATCAGAACTACTGATGTGTCCTAGGCCTCTAATCATAAGACGGGTCTGTGCAAACAATTATTAACCACAAGTAATCAATGAAATTGGCCACTAAAATTAATCACTAATCAAGAACAAACCACACCACAATCACTCTAATCAAGCCCTAGAAATCGATAGAAATCTAAACAACAATCATTGTATAAACATGGCTTCCCTATCTAACACCCTAGAAAGAGAACTACTCAGACATGATCAAATTAACAATAACAAAACTAATAAGAAACCCTAATAATTGCATCATAAACTAATTGAATAAACAACAACTAAACTAGAACAATTAAGAAATAATAACAGCAATAAGAGAGAAGATTACCAATTTGACAAAAAGTAATAACTTTAATTGAATTAAACCAAGGTTTGATCTCCTCTACAATGAAAACTAATGAAAACTAACTCTCAAAGCTCTCTAAGTGTTTAAGATAATAAAAGGTACATGTAAAAATAAACTAAAAACTATTTATAATGACCTAAGAAAGCAATAAGATAGGACGGAAAAAAAGCAAATCGCACCCTCCGTGTCTTCCGCCCGATCGGGTCTGGGAACAATAATTTAGCAGCACAATATATATGCCCCCCCGATGGGATCTGGCAATGATCACCCGATCGAGGCCGCAACATTTACACCCGATCAGGCAAGGCTGCCCAATGCCGTCGGCGAGGCTTCTTCTTCAGCAGCTTCAAGACCATCAAAAAGACTAAGTAAACTTCCACCCGATGGGATCGGGCATGGCTGCCCGATCGGGCAAAAAACATGAGATTTTTGGTTGGGAAGATCGAACCCGATCGAGCACCACCATCGGGCAGATGTATTCCAGGGCTGCTCTTGTGTTTGGCCTCAGACGCCAAGTTTTCAATACTTCTTCTTCAAAAGGAGCTCAATTACTTTCTCGAGATCTCCTAAAGGCCTCATAACTTCTCCGCTACAGTGTGGTGGTCGAAATGACAGAAAACATGGAGTTGTTCCCTAGAACCTTCAAAATGTTATAGAACAGACAAACCACAACTATATCAAAATAGTTAGAATAAATGGCTCCTATAAGCGTCAATATCGAACTATTTAACTTGCAAATGAAGGGAAAAACTCTATATGAAATCATTATATCAAGTAACTGACATGTCGCTTAAATTTTCGGGTAATTGGAAATGTCAAAGGTTGTGCAAACCCTTTAGCATTTTAATTCAATGTTTTTCTATATGAATGATATATATGATATAGGAAAAAAATAGGTCGTTACTAATCCCCCTAGAATCAAATTAATATCTAACTAGACCACTAAACTAAGTAAAGTGGTAAGCAATGGTCATTCTTCCACAAGGACTAAGGAACATCACTATGTGTTAATTTAACAATAAGCTAGCCCGAAAAGGAGTTGAAAGGTGTCAACTACCAACTAAAATTTATTGAACTAAACTAAGTACCAAAGATCAAATAGGATTAGGGAAAGGGATCCAACACCAACCAATCATGATTTAGGGAGTTAGAAGAGTGAAACATGGAGGAAAGAAACCCAAGCAACTAATTGAGGTTATTGACTCTAAACTAGCTCTAAGCCCTCTCTCAAGGGTGCATTAAACTACCTAGATCACATAATTAAGCCACTCTCATGGTCTCAAACATGCAACCAAATATATAATCAAAATGTCAATCCACAAAACCCTCACTCAATTCTCACTCTCAGGATTAATTAAGCAAGATAATAGCATAAATGTCAACTTTAATCTCCTCTCTCAATTTGATTAAGGCATTAAAAAGACAAACATCCAAGTGGCCAACTAGAATGCAAGCAAATAGTAGTCATGCCATTAATCAATTAATAAGCCTAATCAAATTCCTAATTTCATATTCAAACACCCAAAATCAACCATAGTTGGGTTTTCACCCAAACCCCAAACCCTACCCAACAAACTACTCCATAAACACAATAAAATGAGAGCTTTAGTGAAATTAACAACTAATATCATGATACTAAACATTAATCTAACATTAAACTAAACAAATAGATCATAAATAATTCAACTAAGCATGAATAATTAATCTAAGAAAAACAATTAAGATAAAGCAATAAAAGAAGATAGATAGAGTAAGAAATGCTCATTGATAGATTGTTGAATCTTTGAATACAAGTTGTCACCCTTGAATCTTCCATCTTCAATCTCTCGTTGAGTTTTCTCCCTTTTCTCTCTAAACTAAGCTATGGAGGCTAACCCTCCCTCAAACTAGGGTCTTTTTGAAAATCAGAATTCTTTTCAAAGTTTAGGTAAAAAGAGGATTTATACAACCCCCAACTAAGGTGTTATATTCTGGTTATGGTTTAGTCGAATGTTTATGATAGATTAGCTTAGCTTAAGATAACTCAGATACGGATCCACCACTAAGTTAAGTTAAGGTTCCTAAGAACACCACTTAGTCCAAGCTAACGAACTAAGCTAGCAAAGGCGCCAAGATTAACAATGAATTAGTCAAAGCAAATTAAACACAAAGGTTTTCGGTTTTTCAAAGTCAAGTGTCCATCTTATTGAGCTTGTAGTCCTTTAAATACATGTCCTTGATTAACTATGAAACTAATTAATAAAACTAACATGATTTAAAATGAAAATCTATCCTAATTAGGGTTGGAATTCTATCTTGTAGCTTGATGTAGCTTGGCCGGTTTTCTTCCTCTATCTTCTCCTTGATTTACTCACTTATCCCTTCAAAGTAGGAGACTAAATCACAGATGATATGATTTAGGCGCCTAATGTGATCTTTAAAGGGAAAAGATCAGATTTCCTTGCTCCTTCCTTGCTTGTACGCCAATCTTTTAGGAAAGGATAAAGATTCCTTCCTATCTTGCTCTTTGGTTGATCTTCTTGGAAGTTTCCTTCATAGTAGTTGACCTCCTTTATTGTAGGCGCCTCTAATTTGCTGCATTTATCTTGTATGCTCGTCCTTATGTAAATACAATCCTAATTGACTCTCTAATTAAAAGAAATGAAATTACAACCCAACTAATACTATCCTAGTTAATCTAATATGACATTAAATTAACCAAGAGTACATATTCTTATTATAGACTCCTAATAAAGCAATAAATATAGTAACTTAGTTAATAATTAATTAACTAAGCTAAGGACACTCTCAAAGGACTCAATAGACTTAAGGGAATTCAGAACATCCCTTAAAATGGAAGCAACCATGTTCTTAGTCTTAGGATCAATGGAACTAGATGGACCTCCATCATTCTCTCCTTCTTTGGAGGAGTTTGACCTCAAACTTGGTAGCTCTTCTTCATCATCATAGAATGGACTCAAATCAGCAACATTGAAGGTGGCTGAAACTCCATAATCTCCTGGCAATATGATCTTGTATGCATTGTTGTTGACTTTCTCAAGAACTCTGAAAGGACCATCGGCTCTTGGACTTAGTTTAGACTTTCTCTTAGAAGGGAAACGTTCCTTCCTAAGATAAATCAAAACCATGTCACCCTCTTTGAATTGAACATCTCTCTTTTTCTTGTCTATCCTCTCGTTTGTTTTCTCATTGGCCTTTTCAATCTTCTCTCTCACATACTCATGGAGTTTTTGGATCTCTTTCATTCTAGTTTCGGCTTCATGGCTATATTTTGTGGTGGCAGGGAAAGGGGCTAAGTCAATAGGTGTGCAAGGGTTTTGACCATAGACCACAAAGAATGGACTAAAGCCAGTAGTCTTGTTAGGAACTCGATTATAGGCAAACTCAGCATGAGGTAGCACCTCCTCCCATTGTTTAGGTCTTTTTGTGGCTAAGGCTCGAATTAGGGTTCCTAGGGTTCTATTGGTAACCTCTGTTTGTCCGTCAGTTTGAGGATGGCTAGAGGTACTGAATTTGAGTTTTGTCCCCATCTTCTTCCATAGTGTAAGCCAAAAGTGACTTAGGAACTTGGAATCTCGATCACTCACCGTCGACTTTGGAACTCCATGCAATCTAAAAATGTCACTGAAATACAAGTTAGCACAAGAAACAGCATCATTAGTAGTGTGGCACGCCACAAAGTGTGCCATCAGAAAACCTATCAACCACCACCATGTTTGAATCCTTTTGTCTTTGGGTTCTAGGTAATCTTGTAATAAAATCCAAGCTCACATCCTCCCATGGTGCTTGAGGAATAGGAAGGGGCATAAACAACTCTTGAGATAGCAAATGACCCTTAGCTTTTTGACAAATCAAACACCGCTTGATCAAGAACTCTACATCTCTTGCCAATCTAGGCCAAAAGAAGTACTCACTCACAAGCATCAATGTCTTTTCGATTCCAAAATGGCCAGCAAGTCAACCTTCATGAAACTCCTTTATTACGGACACTCTCATACTATGTCTAGGGATACATAGGCGATTTCCCTTGAAAATAAACCCCTTTAGAAGATAGTACTCCCCACTTGGACGATTATGGCTCTTCTCAAACAACACACCAAAATCCTTGTCCTCTACATAACACACCTTCAACAACTCAAGCCCCATCACCTTAGGACTTAGGGTAGCAAGCAACAAGTGCCTCCTATATAAAGCATCTGCACCTTTATTCATGATTCCAGCCTTATGCTTGATTGTAAAGTGAAATGTTTGAAGGTATTCCACCCACTTAACATGTCTAGGCTGCAACTTTTGTTGGCTTTGAAGGTACTTAAGAGCTTCATGGTCAGAATGGAGAATAAACTCATGTAATACCCCGAATTTTCAAAGCTTATTTTATTATTTATTAAGCTTTAATATTATTTTCCAATTAAATTTATTTACCGATAATTCAAGTTTATTTTATAATAATATTTATTATAAATGATTTCATTTATTTTTTGAATTATTTAACGATTTTATTAAAAATAATTTATTTAGTTTTGAATTATGCAATTATTTTATTGAAATGTATTTACAAAACAAATTATACATTTTCATTAATTCTAATTAATTTAATTATTATTGGAATTTAAATCCTTATTTAGTTTGTTGGCATTCTTAGTTACAAGTCCATCCATATTAGTCAACCATGTTGAAGCCCAAATGTTCAATACAAGCCATAAGCCCAAACTACCTAGCAAAAAAAAGGAAAAAAAAAACAAAGAAAATGGAAGAAGTCAGTCTTCTTCTTCCTCTTTCCCTCCCTTCACGTGAACCACAATGAACCAAGCTCAACCAAATCTGTCCATCAATAACTTCGTGTCAGAACACTTTGAAAATCAAGCACAATTCAACTTCAATCATAATCTATCTGAACAAATCTCCCTAAAATCAGAAGAAAAATCACAAACACCATACCTTCACCATTAATGGTGATTGACCCAGCTTCACATTTTCTGACCAAATTTGTTCTATAAATACCAACTCAAACTCATTCAGTTACTCAAGCAAACCACACTTTCAAGGTTTGCTTCACTCTCCTCTCTTTAATTTCTGATTTTAATGTTGAAAATATTATAAATCTCTGCTTCTCTAACTCGCTGGAAGCAGCCTTCGCGCACCACCACTGAACCGCCTTCACCCTCCCTGAAACCATCACCTGATCCACCACCGTCAACCCCCAACCGCGCCGCACCACCGCCCTTCGCAGCCACCACAACCAGAACCACAATAAAACACCGCAATACAACCACATCCCTTCGCCTGAAACCGCCCAGCCCCCGCTGCCCTCGCTAGCTCGCCTGAACCGGCACCACCAGCGCCAACTTCCTCCTTCTCGCCTGCTTCTTCCTCTCCCCTTCCCCTGCTTTCCTCCTCCTCTTCGTGACTGGTTATGAACCAGTGAAAGAAAACTTCCCCCCTCCCCATTTTTTTTAAAGTTTTATTGATTTTAAAAATAAAATATTTTCTTTACTTGAATTATTTTATTGCTGGCCAATCAAACTAAATTAACTTAGTTTTTATGACTTAAACCATATCTTATGTTCCTAAAATAAAGTATGAAATGAAGTATAATCAAGTTAGTTTTCTATAGGAAAAATTGCCTAGAATAATGCAACCTTTTGCTCATTCGCAGATAATAATGCAACCTAAAGATTATTCTGGAATAATGCAACCTTTATACCCCATTTATTTTAAATAGGACAAATTACCGGTTACCTGAACAATTGGTAATTTTTATTTAAAACTTTAATTTTTAATTAATATATTAACAAAAAATAAAAAAATAAAAAATAAAATTCCCCCCCACCCCTGCAGCCCCAACCCCCCCCCCCACCCCCTGCTCTCAGCCCCAACCCCCACCCCTACCGCTCTCAGTCCCCCCCCCCCCCTGTCGCTCTCAGTCCCCCCCACCCCCTGCTCTCAGCCCCCACCCCCACCCCTACCGCTCTCAGTCCCCCCCCCCTGTCGCTCTCAGTCCCCCCCACCCCCTGCTCTCAGCCCCCACCCCCACCCCTGCCGCTCTCAGTCCCCCCCAACCAAACCCCCTGTTGCTCTTAGCCCCCCAAACCACCTGCCGCTATCAGCCCCACCACCCTACCCCAGCCCCCACCCCCTGCCGCTCTCACCCCCACCCCAGCCAACGCTTCCCTCGCCGAAAATTACCCAGAGCAACTCCACCCCAGCCTCCACACCATTTGCGCTGGTGGGCGAAGGTCGCCGGCGAGCAATGAAGGGAGTGGGCGAAGGTCGCCGGCGAGCAATGAAGGGAGTCGAAGACGGGCTGGGTTTGTGGGCCTTGTATTCGACGGCGTACGGGTGTTTTAAAGTGGTGGTGGAGACGGTGGTGGTGGTTTCTTGGCTGGGGGAATGGAGGAGGGGGTGGGGTGCACGGCTGGGGGAGGGGGTGGGTGCACGGCTGGGGGAGGGGATGGGGGTTTTGGGTTTTATTTTATTTATTTTTTTAATCTTTTTGTTTATAATTTTTTTAAAAAAAATATTTAGGATGACCAATAACAATACGACACGTGTCTCATTTAACCTCTTCCTTAGGTTAAAACCGGTTTTACCCCGTTTAAAATAAATGGGGTATAAAGGTTGCATTATTCCAGAATAATCTTTAGGTTGCATTATTATTTGCGAATCGCCCAAAGGTTGCATTATTCTAGGCAATTTTTCCTTTTCTATATTTAGAATAATTGTTTAAGTTAATGAAAATTAAGAGTTAAAGTAATCTCTAAGTACTTAAAATGATTTTTATAAATAATTTGAAAACATAAACTTTGATTTATAAAACTCTTTTGAAATAATTAATCGATTTTATGTAAGTTATATGAATTATTTAAGTTGTTTATTTTATTTATATATATGAATATGCCCGAAGATGTCGATACTTGGTGGGAGAATGTAGGACCTACCATTAGGGTTCAAGAGAACTTCAATTGGGAAGCTTTTAAGGTCGCAATCAAAGCTCGATTCTTCCCCGAGCACATTCGTAGGCAGAAGTACAACGAATTTAGTAGGTTCAACCAGACATATAGCATGAGAGTGCAAGAGTACGCTAAGAAGTTCAATGAATATGCCCAATTCTGCCCAACTGTAGTGCCAGACGAGGGAACCAAGGCTCAGAAGTTTAAGGATGGACTTAAGTTTGATCTTCAGACACGATTGGGAGGAAGTACCTCCACCACTTTTGCGGAAGCCTATGCCAAAGCTTTGAACTTGAAAAGAATCTTGCAACAAGAAAGAGAGGTGTTATCCAGAAACAAAAGAAAGGAACCTTCCGGCAACAACAATAACCAAGGATACGATAAGAGGCCCAACAACAACAATTTCATGAACAACAACAGTGGTGCACGCTACAACAATTGCAACAATCAAAATACGGGACAACAAAACCAGCAAAGAAATGGGAACCAAAAGATCTACGCATGCAGAAAGTGTGGCAAGAACCACCCAAGTTTCACTTGTCAAGGTGAAAGAATCAAGTGCTTCGAATGTGGCGAATTTGGCCACAAGTCATTCAACTGTCCTAAGAGGCAAAACAACAACTACTAGGCTCAAAACGGACAGAGAGGTAACAATGGCAACAATGGAACCGGAAACAGGGTTCAGAATTTCAATAATCGTCCCAACAGCACCAACGGTCAAGGGAACTACAACCGTGGAGGAAAAGTAGCACAAACTGGAAACCAGAACAACAATCACACCTTTAGAGGTGGAAACGAAAACTACACCAGTGGGAGAATCAATGTCATGAGCCGAACTGAAGTGGATACCGATGCCAATGTTGTAACGGGTACTTTTCTCGTAAACTCAAATCCTGCTTATGTACTCTTTGATTCTGGAGCGTCTCATTCCTTTATTTCTAGCACTTTTGTTAATAAGTATCCCCTAAAGTCAACCCAATCTTGTCAAGCCAATGTAGCCATGCCTACCGGCGAAACTGTCTCTTGCAGATCTCTTTTCCAAAATACCCCCGTAGCTATTGCTGGTACCGACCTACCGGCTGACCTTATCCTCTGTGACTTAAAAGACTTTGACGTTATCTTGGGAATGGATTGGTTAGCTAAGTATAAAGCCAAAATAGAGTGTCATAACCAGAAAATATATCTTAGAGGACCCAAAGGAAATAGGATATCTTATAAAGGCATAACCTTTGAACCCGACGTCAAAATAATTTCAGCCTTGAACCTTCAAACCTATGTTAGAAAAGGCTACCCAGTCTATCTATGCCAATTAAGGGACGTAAGCATGGAAAGTGAGGAGTTGGACCGAATTCCTATAGTAAATGAGTTTTCAGACGTGTTTCCCGAAGAGCTTCCAAGAATGCCGCCCGAAAGAGAAATGAGCTTTAAGATCGACTTAGTCCCAGGAACTGAGCCTAACTCTAAGGCTCCATATCGAATGGCACCCGCAGAAATGCAAGAGTTGAAGGTGTAAATAGAGGAGTTGTTGGATAAAGGGTACATTCGACCTAGTGTCTCACCTTGGGGAGCCTCGGTGTTGTTTGTCAGGAAGAAAGACGGATCTTTGAGGTTGTGTATAGATTATAGGGAGCTGAATAATCCCACAGTGAAGAATAAATATCCGCTTCCGAGGATCGAGGATTTGTTCGATCAGCTTCAGGGTGCAACAGTGTTTTCCAGGATCGATTTACGATCGGGCTATCACCAACTACGAATTGTCGAAGAAGACATCCCGAAGACAGCCTTTCGTACGAGATATGGCCATTATGAGTTCACAGTTATGCCTTTTGGACTCACTAATGCGCCGGCAGCTTTCATGGACCTCATGAACAGGACTTCCCAGCCATAACTGGATAAGTTCGTGATAGTGTTCATTGACGATATATTGGTGTACTCGAAGGATAAAAAAGAGCATGAGGCTCAGTTGAGGAAAGTTTTGGAGATTCTTCGAGAAAAGCAATTGTACGCCAAGTTCTCGAAGTGTGAATTTTGGTTGGAGAAAGTCTCATTTTTGGGACATGTGATATCTAAGGAAGGCATTTCCGTGGATCCATCGAAGATCCAAGCAGTAACTGAGTGGCCTCAACTTAAGAACGTCACTGAAGTAAGGAGTTTCTTGGGTTTAGCCGGATATTACAGGATATTTGTAAAAGATTTTTCGAGAACGGCCCAACCTCTCACTAACCTGATGAAGAAGACAAAAAAATTTCATTGGGATGACAAGTGTGAGGAAGCATTTCAAGAGCCAAAGAAGAGACTTACGACGGCCCCAATACTAACATTTCCCTCTGGAGTAGAAGGATTTGAAGTTTACAATGATGCTTCGAAGAAAGGTTTTGGATGCGCCTTGATGCAACATGGAAAAGTAGTAGCCTATGCGTCGAGACAACTCAAACCACATGAACAAAATCACCCTACTCATGACTTGGAGTTAGGATCCATCGTGTTTGCGCTGAAAATATGGAGACATTATTTGTACGGTGTGCAATGTAAAGTCTATACGGATCACAAGAGTTTGAAGTATCTGTTTACGCAAAAGGAGTTGAACATGAGGCAAAGACGTTGGCTAGAGCTTATAAGCGACTATGTCTTGAAGATAGTGTATCAAGAAGGGAAAGCGAATAAGGTAGCTGATGCGTTAAGCAGAAAGAGCACTCATTCATTGAACACGTTGATTTTAGCAGATGAGTTATGTGAAGAGATTAAGAAATTGAGTTTGGAAGTAGTTGAGCCTGGATATGTGAGAGCTCAATTTAATGCTCTAACCGTTGGACCGGACATATTTGAAGAGATTCGGGTAAAACAGGCCGCAGATAAGTGGTTAAGCAAGTTAAGGGAGATGAAAGAAAGTGGTCAAGCACCGGAGTTTGAGATCGATGACAAAGGCGTTGCAAAGTATAAACGGAGATTGTGTGTGCCACAGGATGACGAACTCAAGTCGAGAATTCTAAGGGAAGCCCATAGCTTGCCATATTCGATACATCCAGGAAGTGATAAGCTTTACAAGGACTTGAAGAAGCATTTTGGTGGCCTAGATGAAGTAAGAAGTAGCTGACTTTGTAGCAAAATGATTAACATGACAGAAGGTAAAAATACAGCATATGAAGCCAGGAGGAAAATTGCAACCGCTGGAGGTACCAAGATGGAAATGGGAATCTATCTCTATAGATTTCATCATGGGGTTACCGAATACAAGATCCGGAAAGAATGCAATATGGCGATAGTGGATCGTTTAACTAAGACAGCAAGATTCGTGGCAATGAAGGATACATGGTCATTGAAACAATTGGCTGATGCGTACTTTAATGAAGTGGTTAGGCTACATGGAGTTCTGAAGGACATTGTTTTCGATAGGGATTCGAGATTCTTATCGAAGTTTTGGAAACAACTTCAGACAGTCGTGGGTAAATTGTTGATATTTAGTACTGCCTTTCACCCAGCAACAGATGGTCAAACAGAGAGAACAATTCAGACCTTGGAGGATATGTTGAGAGCATGTGTAATGGATTTCGGAGGTTCTTGGGATGATCATTTAATGTACGTAGAGTTCTCGTATAACAACAACTATTACTCGAGCATAGGAATGGCTCCTTGTGAAGCATTGTATGTACGGAAATGTAGGAGTCCTATATGTTGGAACGATGTGAAAGAGTCGTTGAATTTGAGACCAGAAAATGATCGAAGAAACCACCAGCAAGGTGAAGTTGATTCAAGAGAGTATGAAAGCAGCTCAGGATCGACAAAAATCGTATGCAGATCAAAGGAGACGAGACTTGGAGTTTGAAGTTGGAGAAAAAGTGTTACTGAAAGTTTTGCCAACCAAGGGAGTGAGATTCGGTAGAAAAGGCAAGTTGAGTCCTCGTTATATCGGACCTTACGAGATACTTGAAAGGATTGGAGAAGTGGCTTATAGATTAGCCTTACCCACAGAATTAGCCAATGTTCACAATGTCTTCCATGTGTCTCAACTCCGTAAATACATACTCGAACCCTCTCATGTCATTCAACCTGAAACTATAGAGCTTGATGAGACCCTCACCTTTGAAGAACGCCCTGTTAGAATCCTTGATACTAAAACGAGAAATACCCGGAACAAGGCAATAAAGTTAGTCAAGTTCTATAGTTTAATCATCAAACCGAGGAGGCAACTTGGGAAACAGAAGATGACATGAAAAAGCGTTATCCTGAACTCTTTTCTCAGGTACGATTATCGAGTTTCGGGGACGAAACTTCTTAAGGGGGACATAATGTAACACAAACAAAGTCTAGAACTAGTGTTTCGTTAATATCCCGAAATCTAACTTTAAAGTTCGAGGACGAACTTTGTTTTTAAGGAGGAGTAGATGTAATACCCCGAATTTTCAAAGCTTATTTTATTATTTATTAAGCTTTAATATTATTTTCCAATTAAATTTATTTACTGATAATTCAAGTTTATTTTATAATAATGTTTATTATAAATGAAATCATTTAGTTTTTGAATTATTTAACGATTTTATTAAAACTGATTTATTTAGTTTGAATTATGTAATGGTTTTATTAAAATGATTTTATTGAAATGTATTTACAAAAGTAATTATACATTTTCATTAATTCTAATTAATTTAATTATTATTGGAATTTAAATCCTTATTTAGTTTGTTGGCATTCTTAGTTACAAGTCCATCCATATTAGTCAACCATGTTGAAGCCCAAATGTTCAATACAAGCCATAAACCCAAACTACCTAGCAAAAAAAAAGGAAAACAAAAAAAACAAAGAAAATGGAAGAAGTTAGTCTTCTTCTTCCTCTTTCCCTCCCTTCACGTGAACCACAATGAACCAAGCTCAACTAAATCTGTCCATCAACAACTTCATGTCAGAACACTTTGAAAATCAAGCATAATTCAAGTTCAATCATAACCTATCTGAACAAATCTCCCTAAAATCAGAAGAAAAATCACAAACACCATACCTTCACCCATTAATGGTGATTGACCCAACTTCACATTTTCTGACCAAATTTGTTCTATAAATAGCAACTCAAACCCATTCAATTACTCAACCAAACCACACTTTCAAGGTTTGCTTCACTCTCCTCTCTTTAATTTCTGATTTTAATGTTGAAAATGAAAGAAAATATTATAAATCTCTGCTTCTCTAACTCGCCGGAAGCAGCCTTCGCGCACCACCACTGAACCGCCTTCACCCTCCCTGAAACCACCACCTGATCCACCACCGTCAACCCTCAACCGCGCCGCACCACCGCCCTTCGCAGCCACCACAACCAGAACCACAATAAAACACCGCAATACAACCACATCCCTTCGCCTGAAACCGCCCAGCCCTCGCTGCCCTTGCCAGCTTGCCTCAACCTACCGCCTGAACCGGCACCACTAGCGCCAACTTCCTCCTTATCCCCTGCTTCTTCCTCTCCCCTTCCCCTGCTTTCCTCCTCCTCTTCGTGACTGGTTATGAACCAGTGAAAGAAAATTTCCCCCTCCCCTTTTTTTTAAGTTTTATTGATTTTAAAAATAAAATATTTTCTTTACTTGAATTATTTTATTGTTGGTCAATCAAACTAAATTAACTTAGTTTTTAGGAAAAATTGTCAGAAACCACCTAATAAAGACACTTATTTTGAGAAAACCACCTAATAAACGTTTTATTATAAAAAACCACCTAATAAAATACTTTTTCTTTTAAAACACCACCACTTGAGACCAAATTAATAACTCCATTAGCTCCGTAACCACTTATCGACAGATTATTAACTCTAGAAGAGTCACTTGGGGTTGAATGCAAATGGAGGGAACTGATTACAAGGTTAAATGAATTGCTTATTTGGCCTCAAATGGTGGTGTTTTGAAAGAAAAAGTGTTTTATTAGGTGGTTTTTTATAATTAAACGTTTATTAGGTGGTTTTCTCAAAAAAAAGTGTCTTTAATAGGTGGTTCTTGACAAATTTTCCTAGTTTTTATGACTTAAACCAATTCTTATGTTCCTAAAATAAAGTATGAAATGAAGTATAATAAAGCTTATTTTCTATATTTAGAATAATTGTTTAAGTTAATGAAAAATTAAAACTTAAAGTAATCTCTAAGTACTTAAAATGATTTTTATAAATAGTTTGAAAACATAAACTTTGATTTATAAAACTATTTTCAAATAATTAATCAATTTTATTTAAGTTAGATGAATTATTTAAGTTGTTTATATATATATATATATATATATATATATATATATAAAGGGGTTATTTAGGAAACTAATTTTAGATCCAGTTTAATTGTACATTCCGATCTAGTAGAAGAAGATTATCAAGAGTGCGATCAACTTGTGGCTTAACTTAGGGATGTCAATGGGGCGGGTCGGATGTTGGCATTCCTATCCCCATCCCCGCCTAAAAAATTCATCCCCATCCCCGCCCCATCACCCACGGCGGGGAAAATCTTGTCCCCATCCCCGCCCCATCGGGCACAAGATAAAATCTATCCCCTCCCCATCCCGCGCGAATTCCTGCACCAGCCCCATCCCCGTCCCATCCCTGCGCGAATCCCCGCCCCATCCCCGCCCCAATCTATTAGTGTTAAGGGAGAGGGAAAACAAAAGTTTAAATGTAATTTTGGATTTTAGCCTTTGGGCCTTTGGAAAATAAAAGTATCAAATGAAAGCAATAAACAACTAATAACATTTAGGATTTTAGATCTTTGGAGAATACCTATGACGGAGCTCAGACGGGGCGTGCGGGGATGGGGGGCGCGGGCGGTTATGGACTAACATCCTCCCCAACCCCCCTACCCATGGCGGGGATGGTTTTCATCCCCATCCCCGCCCCATCCCCCCGCGAAACCTTCCCCCATCCCCACCTAACTGGGGCAGGTCTCCACAAAGCTCGCCCCACTGACATCCCTAGATTAACTTCGTGCACGCTTCAAGAGGTAATTTTTGATGTCCATCTAAACGTAGACCCCGTAGTATAAAATAATTTAATTACGTGACTATGTGATTAGGAATATGGATCATAATTATGGAATTATTATGGATTATAACTATTGACTTAAATGCGGATTACGAATACGATTAGTAAGATGACTAATGACTATGGATTATGGATATGGATCATGACTATCGACTATGGACTATGGACTATATAGACTATATAGACTATGAATGGTATGACAATTATGCTAATGTTACCAACGATCTTGATAAATAATCTTATCTTTTATCCTCGGCATTTGTTTAATTAAAGATTAATTGTTAATGTTATTATTATTATTATTGTTATTATTATTATTATTATTATTATTATTATTATTATTATTATTATTATTATTATTATTATTATTTATTATGAATATTATTATCACTATTATTATCGTTATTATTATTATTATCATTATCATTGTTACTATGCTATTATTGTTAATAAAGTTGAAAATGAAAATTGAAAATGGATTGGTTATGAATTAGAAAATGATGGATTATTAAATTTAAAAGTGATGGTATTTGTATATAAATGAAAATGGGCTTCCTGGATAAGCCGTGAATAAATTAAGTTATGGATATTGGGATGAATATACTCATACATGGTTAAATGAGATAATGTATATGTGATTTAAGTGACGACTTTCATAAAATATATTAATCACTTAAAATGAAATATCGAAAGGAAGTGATGAACAGGTTACCCTGTATGGGAGGTTCAGCGGCTACCTACATGTTCTTTTGTTACTATGTTTAAACTCGATGTTATTTGTCTCTCTTCTATCTTGATGTGTTCCAAGTTAGAGGGGGTGTGCACACTAGGGACTCTGTTTTATGGCCAATTTGATTTTGTGGATGGATTTACGTGGTGTATCACCGGCCCACACGTGAGTGGATTTACGTGGTGTATCACCAGCTCACATTAGCAAGTGGATTTACGTTGTGTATCACCGGCTTGCTAGCGTTCTCCTTCCCTTTCGTAAATGAATTGGAATATCATATTAATGTGACATTTTTAACTGTATATGTTTATGTGCAATGCTTTTCAACTCGACTTATATATTATTTTTAATTATTTTAACTTAAGTACTTTACGGGATGGAGTTGGAATTACTCAGTTTATCTGATTTTTGGGAGCTTGTCTCTCTTGTCTTTTTCAATATTCATTTGCAGGTGGGTGATCGAGGGGAAATATGAGAGATCAACTAGAAGTTGTCATTCACCTAGTTAATATTTTGCTTTCGCTGGAACTCTGAAACTCGTAGTATTTAGTACTTAACGAACAATTTCAATTTGGTTGTAAGGATTAATTAAGTTTGGAATGAATATGTTATAGTTATTTAGCCTTGCACTTAATTCCAAGGGGTTGAGTGTGGCGGTAACGCTCCGTCCCAGTCGAACCCTCGTTGATTTCCCTTCAAACGAGTTTTATTAATATAATAAGGGTTCGGTTTGGGCGGGGTGTTACAACTCCTTAGCAATGAGGTAATGTCTCCAATGATCCAAGGCACGAACCAAAGCCAAAGGCCTACCATTTTGAGATAGAACTGCTCCAATGCCTATGCCAGATGCATCACATTCTACTTCAAAAAGTTCATTAAAGTTAGGCAAAGCTAAAATAGGAGCACTAGTTAATTGAGCTTTTACCTCCTCAAATGCCTTGTTGCTTGATTACTCCATTCAAACTTCTTCAACTTTGTGATTTCAGTAATAGGGGTCATGATAGCACTGAAATGTCGAACAAACCTCCTATAAAAGGAAGCCAAACCATGAAAGCTTTGAACTTGTTGCATTGAGGTAGGAGTAGGCCACTCCTTGATTGCTTGGACCTTCTTCTCATCAGCTTTAATTCCTTCACTAGAGACAATGAAACCTAGAAAAACAACTTGACTAGAAAAGAAGTGACGTTTTTCCAAGTTACCATACAAGCATTCGTTTCTCTATACACTTTAATTCTTCCTTCCAGTTTGTGATCCAAGATTCCTCCCCTTTTCTAAAGCACATGATTGGTTCGAGGCCTTTCTAAATTTACACTTCTGAAGAAGAATGTCGTGCATTGGTCCATGTGTTCGTCCCACCTTGATTTTGAGCGCTGCTTTTAGTACCACTATTGACAATCAAACTCTTCATGCACTGCTCTTATTTTCAGGTAAGCATCCTCGGCTGACTTGACCATATTTTGAGAATCTTCCGATTTTCCCATGATATCTCCCATTGAATTCCTTTCAGCATTTTGAAGTCTAGGCAACATTTCTTCAATTTGACCAGGGTTGACTGTAGGTTTTTTTGGAGCATCATAGCCGTGAGCTAACCCCTATCTTCTTCCATTCAGTTATCAACTTAAATTTACTTGTAGTAGAGGCACCATAGTTATCAACTAACCAATCAAACCAACTCAATCCACAAATTTAAACTTATATTTAAATTCCAAAATTTTAAAAAAAATCAACTCATTTACCCTCCACCTAAACACCTTAATTAATAAATTACCTAACCATTATGTGCAAATTATACACAATAGTCAATATAGCATGTATTCTAGCATCAAATTGTTCATAAAAATCTCTAGTGGTAAATGAATCAATGTAAAACAAAGAGAAAGCAAAGTTAAGATCATCAACAACCACATAGCCCACTAAAAGTATGAAATCCATTTTATCTCCCAATCAAGCTTCATTCGTGAATAACCCAATAAAAATGAGAAGCAAAAATCATTGAACAGCTACTTAAGCAAAGATTAATTAATCGTGCAGCAAGTAATGAGCAAAACAATATAAAATAGATTAACTTAAGGAAAATAAAAAGGATAAGAGGAGAGAAAGAGGAGCGAGAGTGTTATCAAAAGCTTCAACATATAACAATTGGAATTTCTTCTTGAAACCTTCATTATTTTGCCTTGAAAAGCTCCTAAAATGAGGTAGAGAAAATACTTAAAATTAAAAGTGGCAAAGTTTTATGCAATAATCAGAAGGTGGCCTCACTTAGTTATAAAATTGTATTTATACAATCTCCAAAATTAAGCGTAAAAGAAAATCTTTCCTAAATATATTATCGAAGATTTGACATGTTCAAGCGAGCGCATTCAATGTTGAAGTAACGCTGCTAGGGCAAGCAAGTAGTGGTGCTCGAATGAGCAACATGGTCAGGAACTTCCTAATGCCTCTTTCTTTGGGCAGCTCGGGGCCAACAGTTTGCTGGATCAAGGGATTCTTTCCACGGGCGAGCGAGTTGAGATGTAGACATTTTGTTCATTCTTATTCTTTTTATTACTTTCAAAAGGCCATGCTAACATCTGGATGCCTTAACCTGCACAATCACCACCATTCCAAGCACAAAGCATAAGAAGGGTTGAAAAAATGGAAAAAAAAGCAAAAAAAAGGGAAACACAAAGGGGAAATCATAATATGAGACAATTTCAGTATCTGAGACAATTTTTTTCTATATCTAAAATATTATATCTGAAAATTGATTTTTCGTATAACCATGCCTCCCGCAATTCAAAACTTGAATATAACATCGCCAAATTTAGTGCTCCTCTAGTTCTTGAAATTGCAACAGTTTAACTTTCATACTATTTACATACTTTATTTTGACCATAATTTTTAAGTAGTAATACATTATGTAAAATAATATCATGTAATATGATATTAAATTTGTTTCATATTTCGATTTCAAAATATTAGTTCTTTTTTTAAAACAATTTTCTTCAACATTTTCTTCTATCTGAAGTAAGTGAAGGGATAAAATAGCAATTAGGAACAAACATTAAAAACGAATGCAAATAAATACGACTCCATTTGCCCAAATCTCACAATCAGTTCTTACCTCTCTCTCTCTCTCCTGTTAACTCGCTCATTTGCTCGATCTGCAGCTCTCCATCATTTGATTCGTACCAAGTAAGTCTCTCTCTCTCTCTCTCGCTCTCTTCCTTGTTCATTATACATTCTCCATTCAAATTAAATCTCTCCTTTTCATCACTGTTATGTCGAAATTCGTTTTGAGATCCGCCATTTTTGCGCGGTTGATTTCTTTTACGATTCCTCCATCAGATCTAATTTTCGTTGATACATATTGTTCAATTTTCGAGATGTTGGATGAATTTGAGTGATTTTTGAGTTTATATGATCATTTTGGAATTAAGATCGTTTGATTGGGTTTGGTCAGATTAGAATGTTTTAGCTTACGTCGTAAAATCATTTATTTGACACTGCATTTCTGACTATAATAGGATTGTGATTTTGTCGTTGTCATTTATATTTGTGATCTACATTGATAGATTTCCTGCATTGACAATAGCATTTTCACTTGATCAATTTAGAATTGCGATCGTTTTGCTAGTTCAGCTTAGAGTGTTTTAGGTTAAAATCGGTTATTTAACACTGCATTTCTGACTGTAATAGGATTATGATTTTATCGTTGTCATTTTATTTGTGATCTTCATTTATTGATTTCCTGCATTGCCGATAGCATTTTCACTTGATTTTTTTTTAGAATTATGATCGTTTGATTAGGGTAGGTCAGACTAGAGTGTTGTAGCTCTAGGTTACGTCGTAAAATCGGTTATTTGACACTGTATTTCTGACTGTAATAGGATTACAATTTTATCGTTGTCATTTATATTTGTGATCTACATTTATAGGTATCGTGCATTGCCAGTAGCATTCTTCTTTTCCTTTTTCTCCTTGTTTTTCTTCTTTGGTTGGAGTACTTTTAGTTGCGCTTATTAATATATGACAATGTATTCCAGGAGGTCTGCCTAAATTGTGTTCCTTTCAATCTGCCGTGCACTGTGGAATTTTGTGAGGTGTAAAGATGGTAAGTCCAATCCTTTTATCAGTTCCCTTTGTTCTATATCTTTACTGCCAGTGGCAATGTAGCGCTGTATTTATATATAAATTACTCCATCTTTTTGTTAATATGGGAAAGAATATGAAATCGTTGTAGGTAATTGGATCATACAAATAAATGAGGATTTCGTTGATCGTGAATTACTCCTCTCTTGGATTTCTCTTGATTGTTTGGCTTTGTTGGAATTGAGTAGCATGTGGAGCGCCTCTTTGCATAACCTTAGATCTGTCCAACATCCAATACTCTCCAATTGTTGATGAGATCTTATTGGCCCCCGTCCAGTAATAGTGATATGTACTTTTTTTAATCTTATCTAGACAAGAATAGATCATATACGAGTGGCGACTATTTTACAATGAACAATTGGCTCAATTGATCATGTGTCTGTCTGATTATGCCGATGACATCATCATTTATTAGTACTTTTAGGCAGTGTCCGCTATGGTTTGTAGATGAACAAGTTGCTCATTTTCTTGGTAGTTCTAATTCTTGCCTTTGGTTAGCTTTTATTATCTTTGCGTATTTAGAAAGCCCTTTTGCCTTAGAATTGGGATGAAATGAAAGTAACTTTCACTTTGCCAAATACTTCATCTCACATTTATCCTTGAGTCATTTTGATTTTCAAGGGTCTAAACAAAATGGAATCAAGTACTCAAGTACCTATGGGTGTTATTCTGGTGAAGAGAAACGTCCATGTTCTGGTTCACTTTTGTGGCCATTGGATTATTAGATTATGTGAAAGTGTGATCCTTACAAACAGGATTTTGTTAGTTTGTGGTTTATTTTGGTGCATTCTTTCAGGTTTCCTTATTTTAATACCAAAGTATCTTTCTATTTTGACTTCCAATACACAATTGTTATTAATTGCTTGCTTTTTGATGATGTAGGTTGTTCTTGCAGCTTCTATTATCAGTAAATCTGGCAAAGGTAAGATACTTTGTTCTCGTTTAAATTAATGTGCATTTCTTGCATCCTCTGTGTCCGCGTTTGAGACTTTGAGTGCATTTTTGCTGTTTGCTTTATGCAATGCCTTCGAGTTGCCTTTCAAAATGCTATTGTATGCCCAACAACTTTTCCATTTGTGGGCTTTCATACTTAATTCAAGTTTTCTACTTTTAGCTGGTGCCTGATATAGGTTGTAGGTTATATGTTTATTCTCTTATTGAATAGTATTCTTGTAACTCGATTGATCTTTCCTTCTTTTCTACCTTTTTTCTTTTAATTGTTGATTGTATCACTTTTTCTGTGTGTGATACAACCTGGTTCGGCCCCATATTCTCTTCAACAACGCTATCCATTTTTGTTGAAAATATTGGTAGTTATTGTTCAATTGTCTTGGCTTGCTGCCATGAAACGTTAATTCTGTACTCTTGGGCCCAGTTACACTTTACAGAGATCACCTCTTGCCTTTAATCTCAATTTTCAACAACTATGGCCTATGCAGCTGAATATACGCTTCGCTAAACACTAATACTTAAATCAGTTATTGATTATGTATGCGGTAGTTTAAGAAAGCGCGCCCAAGGCGAAGGGAGGTGCACAGCATAACGCCTCCGACCACTGGGGGCGAGGCCTTTTCCAAGCGGCGTGCATAGGCCCGCATCTTTGGCCGCCTCAGAGGAGGCGCAAGAGCGTCGCTTCAGTGCCTTTGGAAGTGAAACACAAGATTAGTTAGGTCTGAGTTGAATATTTAAGTAAATTTGTTTTCTTCAAACTAAAATCTTAACTAGGCTTTAGCACTCAAGTTCGAGCCTCAATTCATTTCATTTAATTGTTTAAATTGAAAGCTAAATCGGAAACCCTATTCTAAAACAACCCTAATTTGTGTGAGAGAATTTGCCGATCGTTGCCTCTATGGTCACGTCAGAGAGTGCCGGTTGTTCATTTTGTGGTAGCCGCTGGTGAAGCCTCTTGAGACGAGTTCTCAATTCTATGCTTCTCTTCCTCAAGCTTCATCTTCTTCTGGTGTCTAAAATTTAAATACCCCCGCCTCCTCTTTTCTAACATGTTATCTTACGAACACTTAAGTTTACCCCCCCCCCCCCCCCCCTTACGAGCATTTTTCCCCTTACACCTAGGCTCCAGGGACCCTTTGCGCCTCACTCCCTTTTAAACTAAGGTATAATGTTACCATAGATCCATTGCAGTTTTGAAGTGTTGTAACTTAGATAAACCATTGTGTTTTTTTTTGCAGGTTTGAGAAGTTTTACTTTATATGCTTGATCTAGAGTTGAATTTATGGCTGTTCATAGCTAATAATATGCTTATGGTTTTCTGGTGCCGGGCATTTGCCCATGGAAGTATCCTAGGATAATAAACCTAGACTATTACTGAATGGATTTGGGGTGCATAATAAATTGCAGTGGGATCTTAGATAACTTGATGAAATTTGTGTTTGTGTTTACAAATTGAGTTGCGTTGTGATGGTAAAATCTCTTGTGCAAACTTCCTTGCAGCTTTAGTCTCCAGGCAATTTGTGGACATGTCACGCATTAGAATTGAGGGCCTTCTTGCTGCATTTCCCAAGTTGGTTGGAACAGGAAAGCAGCACACGTATGTTGAGACCGAAAATGTTCGATATGTGTACCAGCCGATTGAAGCCCTTTATCTCCTTGTTGTTACAAACAAGCAGAGTAATATTTTGGAAGACTTGGAAACTCTAAGGATGCTTTCTAAGCTAGTATCCTCCTTTTTTTTTTTGCTTGGGATTGTAGAAAACTGACTTGCGAAACTTTCAAATGTCCTTGACAGCTTGACTTTTTGTTGACTGAAGTGCGATTGTGCGAACTTGTTGACTGAAGTGTAAACGTTATGGCTATTTTTTTTTCAAAAAATAAAATGCTTTAATTGTAAAAGACAAGATATTCCCTTGCTCCTTGTGTTGTCTTATGCCATTTTTCCTTTATAATGTGTGCTCACATGATGAAACTAAGGGGTGTTTTTAAAATCTTTCACGTTCATTTTTCTGAGAATATTGCATATTTGAGGCACTTAAAGCATTTCTGATTAGTTTGTTTGGATTTTGGGATCTTTTCTCTCTCTCTTCTATCTGTTGAAATAAATCATATCTTTGCGTTTTTTAGAAATATGTACTGCTTACTTGTATGCATGTCAAATAGTCCATATAGCTGATCCTTTGTCCTTCATCTCCTCAGTTGCTTCTTCTGAAGTGCCTGGTCTAGTTGCTGAATAAAATTAAAGTTAGAATTTATTGTCCCAGTAATGTTTTTCCTTAAGTATGCAAAGGTACCGGAATATGCTTTCTCTTTGGATGAAGAAGGAATATGTAGAGCAGCATTTGAACTCATTTTTGCCTTTGATGAAATTATCTCGCTTGGGCACAAGGAAAATGTCACCGTGGCACAGGTGAAGCAGTACTGTGAGATGGAAAGTCAAGAAGAGAAGTTGTTCAAGCTGGTGATAGCAAGCAAGATCAATGATACGAAGGATCATATGAAGCGCAAAGCTAATGAAATTGATAAAAGCAAGGTATCCTTTTGTTTTTCCTCCCTCCCTGCCTCTATTATTTCTGCTTTCACTAATACAATATTCAACTTTGACAGATTGAAAAGAATAGGGGTGATAAAGGTGGATACATGTCGTCCTTAAACTCTGGAAGACTAGAAAGTAATTATAGTGACATGAGCATATCTAGCAGCAATAGTGGTTTTGGCAGTGGTTCTGGATTTGGGATGGCGCCTGATCTGGATTCATTTTCAAGCAAGTCGAAAGGTTTGTTGTACTTGCTTGGTACTTCCCATAATCTATATGTTGACACTAAAGTCGAGCTGTATGAGTTTGGAGCTTCTTTACAAATATTTTTTATTGTTGATTCTCGATATTGATAGAAATCTAGCCAGGATGATTTAAAAATCTTGTGGATAGATTCCCGTAGAATTGTCCCTTACCATCGCAACCTAAGTCACTCCTACCCCTCCCCGCTCCCCTGAACCATGTTTCAACTTGCCCCTTACCATATCGCTGCTCATTAGTGCACCAAATTTGCTATGGTGTGGACCTGGGAGGCTCAAATAGCGTGCACAGTCCTTTGACTTTTGAACTTCTGCCCCTGTCTTGTAGATTGAAAGCCACCAGACCAGCGTGAATTTAAGGAAATTCTCAGTTTTATAGTTTAAATTGGTAAATCTAGTCCTCAGTTGGATTTGAAACCTATTTAATGAGATGTTATGAATTAGGATTTCTTCTGGTGAGAAAGCTGGTCAAGTTGCCGTCATTTAATGTTCTATCTGTCGCTTAGGTGACTGTCTTTTGCTCTTCTGCCTTTTGACTCTTCTCCAGAGAGCATGCTTCCTTTGTTTTTCTACTCTCTTTCTGTTGGCGGGTGGCAGAAAGTAGAAGGTTATTTGGCCTTTTATTTTTCTCCCTAAGCACAGCTGGTACTGTTGGGCTCTGTTTGGTTGAACGGAGGATTATTTTCCATGGAAAAGGATCTTCCAAGGGAAAACTCAATTGTAGTTTAACTTTCCTTTGTTTAGTTGTTTACATAGAGGATAGAGGGGAAAAAAGAATGGGAGGATAGAGGGGATAAAGGAAAGAGAAATGTGAGAAATAGAGAGGAAATGTGTTTTCCTTTTTTTCTCCAAGTAGAAATGAAAATATTTTCCACTCAATGAAAACTATTTTCAATCTTTATAGTGCTTTCTGCATTTTTGGGACACATATATTATTCTTAGTCAAAAGGTGACTGATTCTCGAATGCTGATTGTTTTTAATGGTTGGCAGTGTCAGCTCGTCCAAATACAGCTGTTGGTGCTCCATCTAAGGTTGGCATGAAGCTTGGTGGTAAAACACCAGGGACAAACAAATTCTTGGAGTCTTTGAGAGCAGAAGGTGAAGTGATTGCTGAGGATGTCCCACCAACTTTAAGCAAGTCTAAGGCTGCTGCTCCACCACTTACTGATCCCCTAACATTGACTGTGGAGGAGAAGCTTAGTGTGACACTCAAACGAGATGGGGGTCTTAGTAATTTTGATGTTCAAGGAACTCTATCACTTCAGATTCTTGAAGAGAAAGATGCTTATGTCCAAGTTCAGGTACTTCACGCTGCACCTAGGTTGCTACTTCATGACCTCCTTATTCTACCCCTTTTTATCATGTTTCTTTATGTACTATTTGATTATACTATGGAATTATTATATCATGACTAGTCAAAAAGCTGCTTTCACCTAGAAAAGCTTCAATAAAATGTGGGATCTCAACAATGTTGTGATTCATCAACAGGAATAGGCAATATGCTTCTGGGTTTATTGGTGTATGTCGACAATACACATCTATTACATTTGATGTTACGGTTTATTGTTAAATGTTTGTTTTCTATGCAATGTGCAGGTTGAATCTGGTGGTAATCCTAGTGTCTTGTTCAAAACGCACCCTAACATCAACAAGGAGCTTTATTCAAATGAAAGTATATTGGGTCTAAAAGATCCTAACCGGCCTTTCCCCAGCGGTCAAGGAGATGGTGTTGGGCTTCTGAAATGGAGAATGCAGAGCACAGATGAATCAGTTGTTCCTTTGACAAGTGAGTTTAGAGCTCTGCATACTATATGTAAATAAAGCTGATTCTTGGGTTTCTCATTCTGTAATTGTTTCTCATCATTTCTTTTATTTGGCAGTCAATTGTTGGCCTTCCATCTCTGGAAGTGACACTTATGTCAGCATTGAGTATGAAGCTTCATCAATGTTTGATCTACAAAATGTGGTTGTCTCTGTACCCCTCCCCGCTCTTAGAGAGGCACCAAATGTAACACAAGTTGAGGGGGATTGGAGGTGAGTAAAAATGATCCTACCTTTTTACAATAGTTTTAAAATGTCAAGGATAAAATCAACAGTCAAAGGGAAAGAGTCCTATTATGGCATGAGTTAGCTCTCTGCTTGCCTTAGTGTACTGTAAGTATGTCCTTATTGCAAATGTGCAGTGCTTTAAGTTTGAAGAAATTGAAATCATTAGTAATACGTTTAGTATCCTTTCCTTCTATTCAATAAATATGAAATTAAAAACTCTTTTTGAGTCGTTTTTTGTCTACAGTGTGGAAATTCATGTTTGTGATTATTATTCTTTGGCAGGTATGATCCCAGAAACTCTGTTTTGGAGTGGTCCATTGTTCTGATCGATGATTCTAATCGCAGGTGAAGTATCTTACTAGTATCTGCATTTTGTCCATTAGTAAATGATTTTAAGCAACTGAAATTTTGTTAAGTGAAAGAAAAGGGGGTTAAGAGGGACATTAGTAGGTATCTTAATCTTAGGTTGAATCTTATCTTATTGCAGTGGGGCTCTGGAGTTTGTTGTACCTGCTGCTGACTCTTCCGCCTTCTTCCCCATTTCTGTGCGATTCACTGCTACAAATACATTCAGTGACCTAAAGGTATGCAAATCATCACATTCCTTGTTGATTTTCAGACCTTAATATTTAGAGAATGTGCAATATTAATTGGTTGCTCTACCTTTTCAACTCCATTCATGATCTGGGCTAGTAATGAGTTTGGGTTCTGTACTTCTGTTGATTACTCTGAAATTATTTGTTGTCTGAAACTAAAGCATCTCACCAGACAGATTAATATCGAAATAGATTCCGTATCTTGTTGATCATCTACCCCCTGGTTTTAATCCTCATTATTATCTCTAGTTGTTCGGTTTTCCTTTGTATTAATCATAATTTGTTGCAATCCATGTAGGTTGTCAACATCTTGCCACTAAAAGGTGGACCTCCTCCTAAATTTACCCAGAGAATCCAGCTCTGCACAGAAAATTACCAAGTGGTTTGATGAAAGCAATGTATTGGGCATCATGCGTCGTACGGTTTTGGTTGTGCACCTTAGTGTTTAAATTGTATTTCTTTCTTCACCTGCTTTGTTTATGGCGTATGTAGTTAAAATGTTGAAATCAGAGGATGGGTATATTTTGCCTGTTGTTGAGGACTGGTTTATACGGCTTCGCTAGGAGAGATTTATCAATAGCTCCTTGTTCTGGTATATTTTGCCTGTTGTTGATGCAGTATTGAACAGCATCCTTTTATAGATAAGACTAATAAATCGTCGGTAAGGATTTTTTCCAGATTTACAAAGTTTTGTTTTCTTCTGTAAGTACACCTGTGAAGGAAAGGCACACTTTTGCAGGTTTCACCATCAAAACTATGGTGGGAGTTTATTTTGATGCCGCTTAGGTCAAAAGAAAAGTCTATATTTTTCAAAAGCGCTACTACTACTGCTATTTAGAGTCTTAATTCTACTATGATCACAAGTTGGAATACAGACGGGTAAGGTGTCATTGCAAATGTCGTGTCAGCAATTCGGCACCAGAATTGAAGAGTCAAGGATAAGTTAATAAGATTAAGGGTATGCTTGGTATATGGTAATGTATTAAGGGGTAATAAAAGTCAAATATAGGAAAACTGCGGTATTTAGAGGTGATGATAGAGGGGATAAAGTGGTGGTAGAGATGATAATGTGGTGCTGATAGGAAAGAAATGTAAGAAAGAGAAGAACTATTACCCTTATTATGGGGGATATAATTATCCACCACCACCCCTAGGTAACTATTGAAGGGTAATAGTTCCCCTCTTTCTTCTATTTCCTTCCTACCAACACCACATTATGCTCTCCACAACCACTCAATCACTCTATCATCACCTCTAACTACTTTAGTTTATCTATGTTTGACTTCTATTACCCCCTTAATACATTACCCTCGTCTTAAGCATGCCCTAAGGAAAATAAAAAATAGATATACACATATTGATTACAATATGACTGGTTGACCTCATCGAGTTAAAGCATCACCCATGGTTCATGTAGTCAGAGCATTTTTTATTTGATTTTGAATGTCAGAAGAAAGTATCAGGATCTCGTTTGAGGAGAAAAGAACCTAATGTATCGTTTACAAGAATATAACTAAGCCGAGGATCGGTTATAACCTTGGCCTCCTCCTATTATTTTGACCAAGATATGATGATGAAGGAAGGGGCGGAAAGGGAAGGAAGAAAGAGGGATGGGTGAGGAAAGGAAGGGGAAGAGAGTGGTTGTGATTTTCTTCCAAAAAATTCAATATTGGGTTAAGACGGGAAACAATGAATAATTCGATCCCTAACCTTTTCCTTCTCCCATGTTTTATTTAAATTCAGGGAAATGTGTACCTGTCCTTCTTTTGAACCTCACAGTTCGTGCAAGATCATCCTTAACGAGTCTATGTAATTCATGTATGACATGTAGAGATGGCAATGGATCTTTGACCCGATCCAGATCCGTTTGACAGAATTTGGATCTTATTTTTTTGGATCATTCGGATCTGGATCTTGTTCTTGAGATCCAGATCCGACCCGCAGATCCGTTTCTTAGATTTTTTTATTAAAAATATAATGATAAATAATATGTATATAAGGTAATAATGTAATAATCTTGTTGTGAAATGTATAACTTTGAGAATCTATATTAAGTAACCGGTAAACAATAAGTAAGCAACAAATATAATAAAGTTGTTACTCTCTCATATTGCGATTAAAAAATGAAGATTATTTGTTTTACACTTGCTAAAATTATATTTATGTATTTTTTTGTGTAAGAAACTACAAATAATTGACTAGAAAGTATACATTAACTTTTTTGAAAAAATAAAAAGAGTGAATCCATTAAAGACCGTTAAATTAGCGGATATGGATCTAGATCCTTAATTTTGAGAGCCGACAATCTGGGTCGGATCTGGATCTACCTCTAGCAAACGGATCTGGATCCAACAGGAAGTCAGGAATCGACCCAGATTTACCCATTGCCATCTATATTTATGTCGATTTTATCTATTGGGATCTAGATGTCATCTTCATTCCTTTTTACGATTGATTATTATATGTTTTAAAATTTTAAACATCAATTAGTGGATCATAGTGATGATAACAAAAAGAGTACGCACACAAACTAAATAAATTCAGATTCATCAGTAACGCTAACTGACAGGCTAAAGTCGTATCACCTAATCAAAGATAATTCCTACAGTCCTCTAACAATAGTAGTCAAGGGAAGCAGGGTCGAATCCACAGAGAGACGGAGTTCTAAGTTAATATCCAGCCAAATAGCTACTTCAGACAAGATCAGATAGAAATCAGCTGAACTAATAATTAACTACTAGAAAACAATATAAAAAGGATTTTGACTCTATAAAATAAAGGTCTAGGGAATTAGTTCGGTCCACCATGCTTATACCAATCAAAGGAGCAAACAACTATCAGAACCTAAGTCGAGAATCGATAGATTAGAGCAATGTCAAGCTATGGTTAAGTCTCAACGCCCATAATTCAACATATGCAGCACGTTCACAAACATAATCAGAATTACTGGTGTGTACTAGGCCTCTAAAAGTAAGACGGATCTGTGCAAACAATTATTAACCTCAAGTAATCAAAGAAACTGCGCAAAATGTTAATTACTCAATAAGAACAAATCACACCATAACCTATCTCATCAAACCCTAGAAACTAATAGCAATTCAAATAATCATGGTATAAACATGGCTTCCCTCTCTAAATCCCTAGAAATTAAGCTACTCACTCATAATTAAATCAACAATAATAAATCTAATATGAAACCCTAATAATTGCATCATGAATGAATAAATAATTAAGCTAAGCAATTAAGAATAATAAAAGAGATTAGAGTAGAGAAAAATACCAATTGACAGAAAGTAAGAACTTTTATTGAAATCGAATCCGAGGTTCAATCACCTTTAATCTAATCTAAAGTGTTTAATCTAAAATAAAGCTAAGAACTATGGAAAATAAAACTAGAGAAAAAGATGTCTCTAAAAATATGAGGAATAGCTATTTATAATAGCCCCAAAATCTAATTGAAAAATGAATAGAAAAAGATAGAATTTCGGGAAAAAGAGCTGTCCGTGCTCCAGGCCCGATCGGGTCAATTCCCGCCCGATCGGGTGGCTAAACTGCAATTTTGCATCAACTTGCGAAGGCCGTATCTCTCAAACTAGAAGTCCGATTGGGGCCTGTGACCTATCATTGGAAAGCTCTTGAAGTCTAGAATCCAACCCAATTGGAATTTCTGGATTATAAATTTTCTACCAAAAGTTATAATGAAAATAGTGAAGGTGTGTCAGTTTTGGCACTTGTTTCACTAACTCTTTGCTTCATTCTAACTCAAAATCGTCCCAAACGGATGCATTGTGATCCTTGCGCAAGCTACCTTCATCTTCAATGATTAATAGGCTACATCCTTGGTAGTCATGATCACTTTGTATCAAAATAACCTGAAAATCATCGAAACACACAAACGGGGAGTAGTAGAGCACAACTTATGTAATTCATGTCATTATGCACCTAAATGCTCAAAAAGGAGTTCTAAATGCAATCTAAATGCATCTAGAAACTATATATAAATGTGATACATCAAACTCCCCCAAGCTAAACCTTTGCTTGTCCTCAAGCAAATAAAACATGAACATGGAATAAATTGCCTCACCCCATAGATAAAAACAATCAAAGCTCAAAATGTTTTCAAGACTAAGAATCGTTCAAGCAGGCTAAATTCAAGTTCGGCTAATCAAATCCATCCAACCACCGATCATCCAAGCAATTCATCAAATTTTAGCATCCACAAGGCATACAAATCCTGAAAAGGCTCTCACAAGGGTGTCACTCCTCTAAATTTTGTGGCAGGCAAAGAATATGCCCGAACACTCACCAACCCGACCATAAATACCCTTCCCACTCACACTCTCATGTGTTTAAGAAGGTCAAATGACGCTCATCCTAGTCAAGTCGACTCAATTAGCAGACATACTCTTTAACTTTGACAAACTGACTCGAAATCAATCAAATTAACAATGCAGACACGAGCTCAAGAGGACTTTATAGGGTTGTAATGGGGCTTAGGTAAAAGGTAGGGAATACTTTTGGGCAATGTGGTGGAAAAACCAAGAAAGGGAGAGCATGAATAATTCAAACAAGGTCTAAGATGGCCTACACAACTCCTAACAACACCATAAAACCACGTAAAGTAACCCAACTCTCATAAATCAATGAAGAACTCATAACAAACCCAATTTTCAAGCAATGAAGCGAATATTTCTTTAAGAACGTACGTGAATGAAAGAACTTCGAATTCTTTTGAACTTTTATTTCATTTTTCTTTCATTTTTCTGAACTTCATTCACGCAACTCTAAAATTGCTTTTTCATTTCTTTTTCTCACTCTCAAACCACAACAAATACACTTTTAATTCCTCAACAACCAAACCAAGAAACAAATTTCGAACTCAACCCATACAAAAGCTCCCCCAAGCTAGGCTTGGAATAATAACAAGTGAAGGCCTTGGGCTCATAATAGGGGTTTAAGTAACACGAAATAAGTCATTAGGCTCAGCGGGGCTAAGGAGGATAAAAGTATATCAAAAATCCACTCTGAGGCTCAAGAATCAGACAAAAGAACGCCTCTATCACAGCTAATGCTACAAGTCATCGAAAATCAGACAAGTACGAAGTCAAAGTCAAGATCAATCCACTAAAGAGGAACTAACACACAAGAAAAGACTGGATAATAATATAAATCCAATAGGCTTACAAAGAGGCCTCACAGTCTAACCAATCCAGGTATGCAGCACAAAGTGGTGTTATATAATCAAATTTTGCTCGAAGTCATAGCAATCAAACATCAGATCATAGCCTCAAGATCACAAATGCCCAGCTATCCAGGAAAAAAAGTCAAATCATTTTCAAATAGAGCATAACAAGGGGCACAGGGAGGCAACTAAACCAGTCATGGGAACCATATTTTTTGATTTTTTCAGAATTTTTCGAAAGCAGTAAATCTATCCTAGAAAGCAGTAAAAGAGATAGAGAATACAAACAGAACTCCTCCCCCAAGCTGAACTTGGCAGTGTCCTCAATGCCAAAATGTGATAAGGACTATGCTAAGAGGAAAAACAATGTTAGTACCCTCACTCTCGCTCACAAAAGGAAGAAAAATAAAAAGAAAAGAAAAAGGGAAAGAAAAGAAATACGAGTTGCCTCTCGCACAGCGCTGGTTTATAAAGGTCCCGCACGACCATGATCCGCCCTCTCTCAAATAGGAGGGGCGTGGCAGTGAGTGCCACCCTCATCAAAAATCTTTCTTCTCCAAATGTTCTTGACTAAGCCTCCAGACGGTGAGGCAACCTTAGGTGGAATTGGAGCCTTCTCCACCCCTACTTCATCTAAAACCTTATCCCTGCAAAAAGATTGTTCAAGCATAGGTGCCTTAACAGCATTGGTTTGTTTAAAAATCACTTTATCATCACCAACACTCAGAGTTAAAGACCCAGACTTGACATCAATGAAAGCACCAACAGTACACAAAAACGACCTACCCAAGATAATAGGAATCTGGGCATCCTCATCCATATCTAACACCACAAAATCAACAGGGATATAGAATTTCCCGACCCTAACAGGAACATCCTCTAAAACACCTAGAGGGTATTTTATAGAACGATCCGCCATCTGTAAAGTGATTTGTGTGCATTTAAGGGCTCCCATGTTTAGTTTCTTATAAACAGACAATGGCATAACAGAAACAGAAGCACCTAAATCACACAAAGCCTTATCAATAAAAATAGGTCCAAGATGGCAGGGTATAGAAAAACTACCAGGATCTTTTAACTTTGGTGGGGTTTTATTTTGGATAAAAGCACTACACTCTTCAGTAAGAGCGACACGTTCTACCCCACCAAAATCTCTTTTCTTAGTAATCATGTCTTTCAGAAATTTGGCATAAACAGGCACTTGGGTAATTAAGTCTGTGAATGGAATCGTTACCTCAAGGTTCTTGACCATAGACAAGAACTTACCAAACTGCTGATCGACCTTGGACTGTTGCATCCTGTGAGGAAAAGGTAGCCTTGGTGTAAAAGGCGTTTCAGAAACCTTCTCCTTTTTCTTCCTTGTCTGTTCAGCTTCTGCAGACAAATCGACTTCAGACGTCGAATTCTTTCTTTTTCCTTCCTCTACCACCCTCTTCTTCCCTGCAGTCGGGGTAACCTCATCAATGGGCACTAGAGGGGCATCATATGCAATGCCACTACGAAGAGTGATGGCATTCACATGTTCTCTCTGAACTGGTTGCCCTGGCAATTGTCCCTGCTGCCTCTGTGCATTAGATTCTGCCAACTGAGCAACTTGAGCCTCGAGAAGTTGGATGTGCTTCTCTTGAGCCCTCCTTGTTTCCTCATTTGCCTTTTGCATAGACAATATCAGTTTCATCAGTTCAGAATTGCTAGGCTCTTGTGGGTTGTTTTGTGGAGGTGGGGTGTGGAAATTTTGTGGAGTTTGGAAGTTATTGGGATGATGGAAGTTTTGTGGTGGTGGTCTTTGGAAATTTTGTGGGGTTTGATGGTATGAAGGTTTAGGGTAGTTTTGTGGAGGTGGAGGTTGATGGTTTTGTGGGTTTTGGTAGTTATGTGAAGGGGGGAAGGTTTGTGGTCTTTGTTGGAAGGCATTGGCCTGCTCCATCTGAAATTGACTGAACTGACAGTCATGCCCAAAGTGACCCTGAACACCACATACCTCGCAGTAAGATGAGGTAATGGGTGCTACTGCAGACATAGCATTGATACTCATAGGTGGAGGTGTCGGGCTAGAAGACTTCATTAGCTGCTGAGTTAGTTGCGCCATCTGAGATGTAAGCAATGAAATAGCGTCAACTTCAAGTACCTTCTTAGTCAAACTCCTAGATGATGAATGGTCATTGGCTGCAAGATTTGATATGAATTCATAACCCTCATCAACTGCCTTGTCTAAAAACACTCCTCCTGCAGACGAATCAACAATACACTTCGTCTGAGGCTGCAGACCATTGTAGAATGTCTGCGTCAAGAACCATTTGTCCATATTATGGTGTGGACACTCTCTCTGTAAATCTATAAACCTAGCCCACGCTTCCCTTAATGTTTCATCAGGCTCTTGGGAAAACGTGGCTAGTTTATTTCTGATTTCTGCTGTTTTAGTAGGTGGGTAATACTCTCTCAGAAATGCAGCAGAAATCTCACTCCACTCGGTTTCTTTCACATCGTTCAACCATTTTTGGGCTCTATCTCTCAGTGAAAACTCGAACAACATGACTTTGAGTTGATCTGGAGTGACGCCGGCATGTTTAACGGTTCGAAAAAGTTGTTGAAACCGTTGTAGATGATTTGCCGGATCTTCAGTAGGATGCCCACCAAACTGATTTTGCTGGACCATGCTGATGAGTCCAGGCTTGATTTCGAAATTTGCTGCGGCAATGGTGGGCATAGTAGGTCCAGTGGAGAGACCATCCGGGTTGGGCACCCCATATGACTTCAGTGATTTTGACATAACTGAATTCAAGGTGTCTGTTCCAGATGTGTTCAGCTGAACAGACTGCTTTTCTTTCTGCTTTATCTTTCGGATCCGCCTGATTGTCCTAGTAAGATCGGGGTCCGCTGGAATTGGGGAACCGTTTCTTTGGGACCTGGGCATACAAAAGAAACAAAAAGCAGCAGTAAAACGTACCTCGATTGAAACAATGAAGTTCCAATGAGGTACAGAGAAGTAGACCAAATAATTAAATAAAAACTTAGAGAACTAGCCGTCTCCCCGGCAACGGCGCCAAAATTTGACAGGCTAAAGTCGTATCACCTAATCAAAGATAATTCCTACAGTCCTCTAACAATAGTAGTCAAGGGAAGCAGGGTCGAATCCACAGAGAGACGGAGTTCTAAGTTAATATCCAGCCAAATAGCTACTTCAGACAAGATCAGATAGAAATCAGCTGAACTAATAATTAACTACTAGAAAACAATATAAAAAGGATTTTGATTCTATAAAATAAAGGTCTAGGGAATTAGTTCGGTCCACCATGCTTATACCAATCAAAGGAGCAAACAACTATCAGAACCTAAGTCGAGAATCGATAGATTAGAGCAATGTCAAGCTATGGTTAAGTCTCAACGCCCATAATTCAACATATGCAGCACGTTCACAAACATAATCAGAATTACTGGTGTGTACTAGGCCTCTAAAAGTAAGACGGATCTGTGCAAACAATTATTAACCTCAAGTAATCAAAGAAACTGCGCAAAATGTTAATTACTCAATAAGAACAAATCACACCATAACCTATCTCATCAAACCCTAGAAACTAATAGCAATTCAAATAATCATGGTATAAACATGGCTTCCCTCTCTAAATCCCTAGAAATTAAGCTACTCACTCATAATTAAATCAACAATAATAAATCTAATATGAAACCCTAATAATTGCATCATGAATGAATAAATAATTAAGCTAAGCAATTAAGAATAATAAAAGAGATTAGAGTAGAGAAAAATACCAATTGACAGAAAGTAAGAACTTTTATTGAAATCGAATCCGAGGTTCAATCACCTTTAATCTAATCTAAAGTGTTTAATCTAAAATAAAGCTAAGAACTATGGAAAATAAAACTAGAGAAAAAGATGTCTCTAAAAATATGAGGAATAGCTATTTATAATAGCCCCAAAATCTAATTGAAAAATGAATAGAAAAAGATAGAATTTCGGGAAAAAGAGCTGTCCGTGCTCCAGGCCCGATCGGGTCAATTCCCGCCCGATCGGATGGCTAAACTGCAATTTTGCATCAACTTGCGAAGGCCGTATCTCTCAAACTAGAAGTCCGATTGGGGCCTGTGACCTATCATTGGAAAGCTCTTGAAGTCTAGAATCCAACCCAATTGGAATTTCTGGATTATAAATTTTCTACCAAAAGTTATAATGAAAATAGTGAAGGTGTGTCAGTTTTGGCACTTGTTTCACTAACTCTTTGCTTCATTCTAACTCAAAATCGTCCCAAACGGATGCATTGTGATCCTTGCGCAAGCTACCTTCATCTTCAATGATTAATAGGCTACATCCTTGGTAGTCATGATCACTTTGTATCAAAATAACCTGAAAATCATCGAAACACACAAACGGGGAGTAGTAGAGCACAACTTATGTAATTCATGTCATTATGCACCTAAATGCTCAAAAAGGAGTTCTAAATGCAATCTAAATGCATCTAGAAACTATATATAAATGTGATACATCACTAACGCAATATTATGTTGTCTTCTTTTTACTCTTTCCACTTATTTTTGGGAGTGTATATACATACTACATACAGATGTACTCCAACTGTATTTGTATTTCTGTTATTAGTATTCTGTTAGAGATAGTATTCTGTTATTTGTATTAGGTATAAATAGTTTCCTTCTCTCTTTTTCTCATTTTAACAAACTATAAGTGATAGTTTGTTCTCTCTATTTTTCTCTCATTCAATAATAAAGTTTGATTGAGTTTGATCCAATTGCTCAAAATTCTTGCTCAAATAAGAATTCGAGCTTTTTTATTTGAAGCTTGATTGCAGCTCAACAATGGCGTCTGAAAGTGATAATTCCAATCAAAATATTCTTGTTTCATCTCCACACAACAATGTAAGTTTTAGTGATCCTCTTTTCTTAGCTCCTTCTGATAATCCAAATCAATCACTCGTTTCTGTGTTATTCAATGGAAACAACTATTCTAGTTGGTTTCGAAATGTGAAGAGAGGTTTAGGAGCGAAAAACAAATTAGGATTTGTTGATGGATTTTTACCTAAACCTGCTTCATCTGATTCCACTTATGCTCAATGGATTAGATGTGATTATATGGTTATAGGATGGATTTTAGCTTATGACTGGAGAAATGTCAGAAATATTCACTTGTGTTGAATCTGCTTGTCATTTGTGGGCTGATATTGCTGAGAGGTTTGGTCAAACCAATGGACCACAGATATCTCAGCTTAAGAAGGATTTAGATACTCTTAGGCAGCAAAATCTATCAATCTTGATGTATTATAACAAGATGAAGCATCTTTGGGATGAACTTAAGAGTCTTCATAGTTTACCTATGTGCACTTGTGGAGTTTTAACAAATTGTTCTTGTAATTTCTTAAAGAGATTAGCTGAGTTTGAAACTCAAGAAGAAGTTATCCAGTTTTTACTAGGAGTTAATAGTGGTTTTAACAACACTATTTCCAATATTCTTGGCATGGAACCTTTACCTACTGTCTCTACTATTTCTGAATGTGCTTCTTTTCATACCTATTCCTCTTTCTTTGCTAATGTGATGTCAATACCTGAGCCAAATTCCTACAAGCAAGCTGCTGCTGATCCAGCTTGGGTTGCAGCTATGAGAGCTGAGTTAAATGCTCTTGATACAAACAATACTTGGACTTTAGCTTCCTTACCTAAAGGAAAGAAAGCTATAGGTTCTAAGTGGGTTTTTAAAACTAAATATAATCCAGATGGAACAGTTGAGAGACTCAAAGCTAGACTTGTAGCTATTGGTTATCAACAAGTGCCTGGAAAAGACTTTAAAGACACTTTCTCACCTGTTGCCAAGCTTGCAACAGTTAGAATAGTGATCTCTATTGCTACTACTCATAATTGGCCTTTATGCCAACTTGATTTAAATAATGCCTTTTTACATGGCTATATAGAAGAAGATCTCTACATGTCACCACCTGCAGGTTACACCAAAGCTCTTCCTGGTCAAGTTTGTAAACTCAACAAATCCCTCTATGGACTTAAGCAAGCTTCAAGACAATGGAATAAGGAACTCTGTAAATTTCTTCTTAGTCTTGGCTTTGCTCAATCCTCTCAAGACCATTCACTATTTACTAGGAGCTTTGAAGGTTGTCTATGCATTGTTCTCATCTATGTAGATGATATCTTATTAACTGGTCATTCTCAAGCTCAAATTGATAAAGTCAAGCATCAGTTGCATACTGCTTTTACTATCAAGGATCTTGGCTCTTTGAAGTATTTTTTGGGCATAGAGGTTATTAGATCTTCTGAAGGCACTCTTCTCTCTCAAAGAAAATACATTAAAGATATTATTGAAGCTTCTGGACTGACAGATTGCAAACCAGTTTCTACTCCTCTTCCTACTGGTTTGAAATTATCAACAGATCAAGGTGATCCTATTTCAGATCCTGACAAATATAGAAGATTGGTGGGTAAACTTCTTTATCTAGGCATCACCAGGCCTGATTTGTCTTATAGTGTTCAACATCTAAGTCAATTTCTTAGCTGTCCAAGGCAACCTCACATGCTTGCAGCTCTTCATGTTGTTAAATATTTGAAGAATACAACTGATCTTGGTTTGTTCTATAAAGCTCAACCTCCCTCTGATCTTCATGCTTACAGTGATGCTGATTTCAGTTCATGTCAGTTTTCTAGCAGATCTTTAAGTGCCTATTGTGTGTTTATTGGTGATCATTTGGTTTCTTGGAAGACTAAGAAACAGAAAACAGTCAGTAAATTCTCAGCTGAAGCAGAATATAGAAGCTTATCAAGTACTGCCAGTGAACTAGTTTGGATAGCAGGGTTGCTAGAAGATTTACATGCTCCATTTTCATTGTCTATCAAGCTATATTGTGATAATACTGCTGCAGAATATATAGCTCACAATCCAGCTTTTCATGAGAGAACCAAACATATTAGGAGAGATTGTCATTATATTAGAGAATAAATTGATTCAGGCTTCATTGATACTGCACATGTTAGCAACAAGCTTCAACTAGCTGATCTCCTTACAAAGGCTCTTCCTTCATCAACACACTCTTCTCTTTGTTTCAAGCTTGGACTCCTTTCCAATGTCCAGCTTGAGGGGGATGTGAGTATATACATTTGTATATACATACTACATGCAGCTGTACTCCAACTGTATTTGTATTTCTGTTATTAGTATTCTGTTAGAGATAGTATTCTGTTATTTGTATTAGGTATAAATAGTTTCCTTCTCTCTTTTTCTCATTTTAACAAACTGTAAGAGATAGTTTGTTCTCTCTATTTTTCTCTCATTCAATAATAAAGTTTGATTGAGTTTATACATGAAATTCATATGAATTTCTTCCTCTTCTCATGGAGTTACCAAGGAAGATGAGTTAACGTTAGGGTCATTATATTGGAGCCTATAACCTTTGTGAAGAAAAAGTAAAAAGATTGGCAGAACAAACTAAATCTAAAGTGAGAAAAACAAAGTGAAGGGTTAACTTTCTTTTCCCTTTGTAACAAGATATTAGCAGCAATTTGGTAAGAGATTGTTAGATTCAACTTGGTTTTTCAATACTTGTCTTACACAAATTATTAAAATAAAGCGGACAAGCCCATTCTATCTTACTCTTGCCCAATACTATTCCTACACATTTATCACACTCTACTTGTTCATTCTTTTCTCCTATCCCTATTTTAATTTTAGTCTCAAAATATAACAAGCGATTTCTAAAAAAACATATGATTTACCGAACGAATTAAACTAGTCACTAAATGGATTAAACTAGTCACTAAATAAAATTAATTTTGAGTATGGAATGAAGTAAACATGTCACTAAATGAATTAAATAGGTCACAAAATGAGTTAAACGGGTCCCTATGTTCAGAGGACGGTTTGTTGATTTTCTCTCTTCTATTATTGGGCCGTTGCCTAATGTTATTTTAAAAGTAGACGGTCTCTTACAAGACTAGAGGCTCATCTTATGTTTTCAACATTTTTTGTACTCCCTCCGTAACATAATACTTGCAACAAATAGACTAGGGGGAAATTCTAGGCAAAATTTGTTAATGATAGATAAAGGTGTTGTTTGGTAAAAATAGGAGAGAGAAGTGACATGTGATTAGGAGAAAAAATAGAGATAAAGAGAAAAAATAAAAAGAAGTACATAAGAAGTGGGGACCATAGGTAATTTAATGTGAAAAACTTTACCTTAAGAAGAAAGTAGATAAATTGTTGCAAGTATTATGTTACACCTACTTTTGGAAAATGTTGCAAGTATTGTGTTACGGAGGGAGTATATTTTATGAAATTTATGAACTTTCTTAAGTGTCCTTAATATTTGTGGACCTCGTGTAACTTTTTTCTAATTTTTTGTGTAAATTTCTAAACTTTACGTAATTTGTGTGAACTGTTTATTTTTTTTCTAAATTAATTCATAAATAAGTAAAAATCAATTGAACAAAAGTATTCCAAAAATCTACGCATTATCCAAATATGTTTCACGAATATGGCGAATATCCCATCAAAAAGAGATGTTTTCCAAAATCAATTTGATTAGCCATCCTTAAGAAGATATTGTTAGTAATTTTTAGGGTGCTAAAGCTTAAAATGCACTCAAGAAATTAACAGCAACGAAAAGATGTTGAATCTTTTTGGGTCATATGAGGCACAAGGCCATTAGAAAGATTATACACATGATGGGATGTTGGCAAAATAAACATATATCGTAGTCTGTAGATACCCAAACAAACAGAATCATGTAAAATTCTTACGTTTTCCTATTGTAGCAGAAATATTGAGCAATATTTTTCACCAAATTTATCTAAAATGATTCCTAGACATTACTGCTTTGCTAATTTGGTTGATATTTTACCATTTACTGTATATGTATGGATTCCTGGCCTTTTTGAGTCCTTGAACAAAAGAATTATGACATCCCCCTCTTTCCCATGTTCTTCCTGGCATTTGTAAACTCCATCCATTTTGACATGTTTTTTTTCACTCCTCTTTTCAAGGCTTAAACTTTTGTATGCAAAGTTACCCGCCAATTCTTGTGTAATGAAGCTAGAGTTCATCATTATCTCAGTCGTCGTCGTCATCTTTTATACTATTCTTCTTTTATTCTGGACGAGCAATCTCCTGAGGGTGAATCTGAAGAAGGCATAAGTATAAAGGATGAAGAAGTGCAGTGATTTATGCATATATAAAGTGTTAAAAAGAAGCAAGTTTGAGTTCTCACTTGAGGATTATCATAGCTCATGGATCTTATCTTGAACTCCCCTCTGCTTGTTGTCATTTCATCTAGCATCTCATAATCATCTCCTCCATCATCTTCTAAAGCCTCTCCTTCCTAATCACACACAAAATTGTAGCCAAACTCCATTTAAATCAAACTTAGGAATATCATGAAGCAAATCAAACTTCTGATTCTCATGTCTTTTTCAAAGCAAAAACTTTCAAAATACTGTAAGTTTGTCGGATATAAGTAAGCACGAAGAAGTGGGTAACGTTGAAATACCCTGAAAGACATGCTATGGGAGCGTCTAGGTGCACCAGCAATCTCTTCATACTCAGCTGCATCCAGCTCTTGCAAATGAAATGGATGAAAAAACTTCGGTAGAATGTGTTGTCGTACGCTGATAAGAAAGAAGAAAGGCAAGGGAAAGAGAATTCCAGCAATCGGTATCCAAGTAACTCCGAAGCATATCAACAAGTATATGATTTGGAAAAGAGTGAAAGCAGCAATTCTTTTGAAGGGCACTGATTCCACATATGATGCATGAGCTTCTTCCAAAACCCTGCATTCATTGTATATTAATCAATATGATTAGAATATCATAACATTGTTATGGTTGTTATGTTAAGAATCATGATCAAAATTTGTATTTAGCATCATTGTGAACTGTCATTAGATTACACATATGATACTTAAAAGTAGGGGAAGCTAGCTTACTTATATCGTCTTGCTGGTGCAATGAAAAGGAGGAGGATTCTATCCCAAAACTGGCTTCCTGGTAGACTGTCGATAGCCATGTACGCAAAGTATCCCCAAAGAACAGAGGTGGGTATGAGTTTGATCATGGGCATAGCAAACATAGCGGCTCCTACAAGTACCGACTGTAAGAGGTTGCTCACTCTTTGTTCGTTCACTCTGACAGGCAAATAATTGTTAATGTGTTCAAGTTTAAAAGTGTTGAGGTCCTTTCCGTCTTTGCTATCTCCCTTTGTCACTGCCTGTTTCAGATCTTCCAACTCCTTCACAACTTCACGTGGCTGAAAAAACACAAAAGGTGTCATGATCCTATTCGCACATATAACATTTAAGAAGTATCAGGAAGTTTTATAGCTTATAAGCAAGCATATAAGAGGTTATTTACGTCGGGATTTTGATCCATTTCGATGAATACATCTTCCATCTGGCCATATAATTCACTGCTGCTAGCATTTTTCCTTATGCTTTCTTTGGCTGATTGTACCATTTTCTTCCCCATCAACTGTCATTAGATCAGATCCACATTATATAAATAATTCAATTAGGCAGTAGTTAACTACTTAACAGCAACATGACGAATTTTCGTTGAAGTTCTACACTCACCTGCCTCTTGAGGACAGCAAGGCTCTTTGTATGCATAGGAGATTGAGGAAGAACTCCGTTTGATGGAGGAAGACCGATTAGTCCACACAGCAAAGTCTTCAATGACATAGTAGAACTTTTAACATGTCGTAGTAATTTGTTAAGATGAAAAAGGTTGTAGGGAATCAGTTATTGAACATACCGTAAATCCAAGCACTAAAATGTCATAGTGGTAGGCAGAGGGCTTTTTCAGATTGAACTCCTTTTGCTGTGCTAGTTGTGAAGCAACAGAATGGTCAAAAAAATACAGTCCGGCTACCATCACAGCTGGGATAATGGCAGCAAAAACGTATGCTATAGGCACCTTGAACATGTCCTACATTTAGAAAAAACACATTCAGAACACACAAACTGATCACCATCTTGTAAAAGCTGGACTGCCATTTTTAGAAGTTGTAAACTTTCGGGTGCCTTTTCTCCAACAATAATTCACTTATTTTAAGTCTGAACTTATCTTGATTTATTGAATTTCTTAGCACTGAACTTAGCTTTATATGCATTTATTTGGTCCTGCACACAACTTATGATACCCTAATTAAACTTATCTGAAACTGTTGGCCCTGGATCATGTTATGGACTTATTTGAACTTATTTTCCGTGGTGAAGAACAGAGCCTTTGTTTGAATATAGTAGTTGATAGTGTATGATTCAAGTTTATTAAAACAAAGGATTATCAGATAAGTAAACTTGATCCCCATTTAATGGCTAGGAACTAACTCATAATTCGTCAATTCTATCATATGATATCTTGTAGATTCTTTTGTCTTATGAACTTAAAAATGGAAGAACTTCTGTCAATAATTTGTTTTAAGTTCTGTCAAAAAACTTGCATAATGAATGATTACCTTCACAACAGTCCAATGGTATACAGATTCTGGTTCCCAAGGCAGAGGACTATAAAGCCTTCGAGGTACACCCTTCGGAATTCCAGAAGGAGCACTGAAGGACAAGATGGTCCACACTACAACCATGAAAGGAACTCCATAATCTGCAATGAAGCCCCTGATACGACCTGTGCCATAGCGCCATGACCTTGCCCTGCGGCTCTTTAAGGCCATCACAAATACACCAAAAGTAAATACTATCCCAAGCAATCCATTTACATATCGCCACTGGAATTGGAATTTCTCTTGATGAGGATCATCAGATTTGGGAATACCAAATTCACTCACAACTCCCTACAAGATGAAGTTGTACATGTACACTCATAAAGTCATAATTCAAAACAAGAGTAGCACAAATTAAGGTTCTAATTAAGGTTGTTTTACCACCCTATATGAATAGTTAGTTGTTGAAAGTACCTTGATAGCCTCTTGGAAGAATAGAACAGTAATCAACATCCCAAAGAGCTCCCCAGCAATCCTTGTGAACCGGCTAATGATCGTGGCAGCATTGAATACCGAAAGAAGAATTAACATAAGGGCAGTCCATACACATACCCTGAAAAATTCCAAACATTTAGTCTCCTGTTAGACTGTCTGTCTAGTCATAGACTGACTATATTTTTATCTGTGTTTGAAACTTCTACTGTATTTTGTTTAACTAATAATCGCGGTCTGGCCGTCTAATACAAGAATTTGCATAAACCCAAGTGATATGTTCTTAAGCAATGTTCAGAAGTAAAAAAAAATATACCATCCTGCCCATGCTAGATACAGTTGTTTTCCCAAATCAGGCCGCCCTTTGGCGAAATTGTAGAGGTAAGAGTACATGATAACAGTTGGTTCAGCAACTCCTACTATCAAAAGAGGCTGTCCACCAAGTATTGAGTGAATGATCCCACATATTGCTGTTGAAGCTAAAGTCTCAACTGTACTCAAGCTTCCATCTACAACAGCAAAAACAACAATATTACGCCAATGCCTCAAAGGCTCCCGCCATAAGGCGAGGTAAGGGGGGTCGGATAGCCTTAAAAATTTCGAGGCGTATAACTGTATAAGCACCTGTGTCTCTATTAAGTTGTTCCCCAAAGGCTATGACAGGAAGAGCAGAAGCAAAGAAGATGTAGGTTGTAGGAGCCAATATCCTATACTCCAAATTTTTAAGAAAAAAAATACTAAATATACTTAATATTTGTAAACATAAACTCAAAATTCTAAAATGTAATTTCATGCATATAGGGTAAAAAAAGATTACCCAATTCCAGACCGGATACCACCATGCCAATCTTGTTTGTAACATGCTAATCTTCCATTAAGATCATCCAAAACCCCAAATAAGGGTCGTTTCATTTTCCCAATTCCTTTGATCAAGTATTCCCTATTTTATTCAACACACAAAAAACAAAAGGAAAAAATTTCCCCTCATCAATATACATCTTTTTGACTCATCAATCATGGGTAACATCAAATATACATATTATTTTGTGCACGACATATTTCTACTACGCTAATGTATATTAAGTGTTTTCAAAAGCAAATACGTGCTTTTCAACATTGAAAAAGGAAAACACTTTTGAAAATCGCACATGCACTTTATAAAATACTAATATGTCGTGGCGGAGTAGTGATCTGCGACTGCGAGGTACAAAATAATTACTGAAAAATGTAAATACGCCAGTGGTTTACTGGGTACAAACAATCAAATGTAGTGACAAAAACAAATGTAATTAACAATTATCAATGGTATATACCTATGAAATTGGGTAATTTGAGGAATAATTTAGACTAATTATGGAAAAATGAAATGGGTTAACAGATTAATAATGGCAGTGGAAAAATACCCAGAAAATAAAAGTCTAACCAACCTATCAACATTGATGGTGAAAATCAAGGGGTGCAGAAAAAAAACCCAGAAATGGCAAAAAATGGTTTGAAGAAAATAAAACAATTCCCAATAAAAATGGATTCAATGAAAGATCAGATTGATACGCGTTTTTCCAAGATAGTCCCCCTATACACACACTAAAAATTAATACTCCTATACTAGTTGATGATGACAGACAAACTTAACGAAAATGGAAAGAAAATATTCATGAAAAAAAGAAAAAGAAAAAAAAAGGGTTTTAGAGAAAAAAACGGAAATAAAGAAAAAAATGGATCCCCATAAGTTACCCGAATAAATAGTTAAAACTTGGCCTGAAATGAAACAAAAAAAAAACTTTTCCGACGTCTAAAATAAATGAATAATTAAATAAAAAGGAAGTAGTAAAATAAAGAAATGAAAATCACATTAAAGTCATGAAAATCTTCATTTTGATATCATGCTAGCTGTAATATTTACTCCTAATAACGAAAACAGAGGTGAAATTAAAGAAATGAATAAAATGGGGGGATAGGGAAGAGAAAATGAACTTTACGAAGTGATAAATCGCCGGAAAAATTTAGTAAAAATTTCGACTGAATAGGGAAGTTGAGAGGGAGGTTTTTAAAAGACCCGCGCATGGTAGTGGGTCATGCAAAACCTGTATGGCTGATTGGCTATATGCTCTATCAGTAGAGTGCGGATCATCTATCCCACATAGTGTTCCATTTGGTGTCCTATTTTCTATTATTTGGTCCCATAACTTGAATAAAATAATTTTTTAAATAATTTTGTACATGCTCCCTATTAATAAATCCTCTTAATAGGGAGCATGTACAAAATAATTTAAAAAATTATTTTATTCAAGTTATGGGACCAAATAATAGAAAATGAGATACCAAATGGGACACTATGTAGGATAGATGATCCGGTCTCGTATCAGTATGTATGTATTGGTGTTAGTGTGGACCCCATTTCCAAAGTTTCTGTTAAGGGGGATTTTGATTTGTTACACTATGTCCTATGTGGTATTTGCTAATTAGTTATTAGGAGTACTTATTAGCTGTCACTTCTCACTATCCTTTGGGATTGTTTTACTCATGGAGTAGTAGGAGCACAAAACATCCCACAAGGCCAAGTATCTATATCTATTATACTACTTCCGTTTTTTTTTAAGTGCCACATTTTGACTTATAACACTATTCATTCATTATAATTTGACCGGCTTTTATGATATAGGCATAAAGAAAAATATAGTCATGTTGGATCTCATTTAATTCGTCTCGATATATATATTTTTAATATCTAATTGTCATAATTTTTACAAATGCATAATTAAAGATAAAAATGATATAAAACGTGCCTCGACAAGCGTGCTAAAGTGAAATGTAGCACTTATAAAAAAACAGAGGAAGTATAATATAAGTCCCGTTTATTTTTGCATATTTTCAAGACGTACTTTTGATCTTTAATATCTTTAATTTTGCATTAACAAAAAAATATAAAAAGTTGATATTATAAAAATACATATCAAGACGAATCTAACTAGGTACCAAATGAATATGTTTTAACATATATATTAACAAGAACAATTTGTCAAAGATTTTAAAGTTTGACCCCAAATAAAAGCTTGACTTTTATTATAGGACAGAAAGAGTATTAAAGTAAAGTATGAAAGAGGTTTGGAATCATGTCATTCGCCTTTTCCTCTTTTCTCATTCATTTTCACTAACAATTCCTCATAACTTCTCGTCTTAATCATAACTTCACATTTCCCTAATATGTTGTTATCTTCTTTTTCCATCAAACTGATCCTTTTCTTCTTCTTTTTTCTCGAAATATATCCAATAATCATTCTAGCCGTATTAGTACATATACTATCATAAGTAGAATGTCTCAATTTTCTTTTAATTCTGATAAGCGAAAATTTTTAAGGAAGATAAAAAAAAGAAATAATAAATATTATACTTCCTCCGTTTTCTTTTAGTTGTTACACTTTTCAAATAAATAAAATTCTTATTAGATGCTACACTTCTTTATTTGGATTTTCCTTCTCTCTATCTCTCTCCAACCACATGCATTTTCCTCTCTATCTCTCTCACATCAAAATAATGCATTGGAGTCCGCAGAAAAAAAAGTGTAGCATCTAATTTGATACAGAGGAAGTATTATATTTTCAGTTAATAATTTTTTTTTTAGAAAAACTTAATCATCAAAAAGATCACTTCTAGTTTCATGTATAATTTATAAAATAAAGAATTTCTTAAAACGAAACGCTAACATTTAAAAATTATGAATTAAATTACTTTGAAATTAATATCACTTAATTGTTGGTAAATTAATTTTTATGCAATTTTCTTTTTAAATAAGAAATATTTAAATGCTACATCATACTATAAAATTTGTAATCCTTAAGTAACAAATAATACAAATTTAATCTGAAAGTATGCAAAATATATTTACTAAAAAAACTTTAAAATAAAATTAAACATCATGACTCGGGACATCGGCCTGGGCAAAAATTATAGTTTTTAAATATTTTAGATACCTCATGAATTAGCGCGAGCACAAACTAGTATGTTTTATTTAGTGTTAATTCTTTTCAACTTATTTTCAGTACTTATAAGTTAGATAAGTTCAAATAAGGTCTAATAACAATAAAGTCGAATAATGTCTAATAAGATTTCATCTAATATGGATATGTATAAGGTCGGATAAGGTCTAATAAGTTCATATAACTTCAAATAAGTAAAAATAAGTTTAAAAGAACAGAGGCTTGGTTTGATGTATGAAGTGTTATTCAAGGGTCGCTTCTCCGAAAATAATTGTTGTGGTAGCTAGTAGCTATTATAGTAGTTGTTAGTTGCTGACACATCTGGATAATTTAAGATGTTAGACGTAAATTGTCAAAGTAAGTTTTAAAACAAGTAGTATTTGGTAAATATGGTCGAGACATAAGAAAATTGACAATACGTGATATTCCACGGTCAAAAACTACTCCAAAATCTACCTTTTGTTGAAAGGTTAATTTTTTCTATAACACTACTTTAACCACTAAAAGCTAGCTCAATATATCGCTAGTTTTGTAGTTCATCATCTGTAGAGTTTGGACCTAGCCAAGCCTCTAAAATGTGGTTCTCAAACTACTGTCAAACATGCCTAAGTGTCAACCCAACTATTGCCAAAAATAACAAAGGCTCGGCCATTAGAGGGCCAAGATCAACGCTTCCTTCTCTAAGGCCTTTGCGCCCCCATATTGTTGGAACAAAAATGTCAACAAGCAACTGATCCTCCGTCACTTATGGTCCAGAGTACCATAGAGGATTTATCACTCTTGATGTTACTAGTCCTTTGAAATAAGGAATCTTCGTCAAAGTAAGTACAAACTATAAGTGGCAAAATAGTAGTGCTAGAAAATATATTTAGTAAGGTTAAAGATAAACTTATAACTTTTTAGTGGTTTTAAATGGCACAAATTTATAAGAAAAAATTGAAAAACTTAATTTTTACAGGAAAATTTACACAATTTCCGTACCTAATTATTCTTAGCTTAATCCGCCTCTGCCCTGCCAAAAAATAAAAATATGTGAAAATAATGAATGATTGATGACAACCCTTACAAAATTTGTTTCTTTATTTGATTTATGCATCAATTTCAGTTTTTACACAAACTTTTATAAAAGAAAAAGGGAAAATATAACTTTCCCACCTTTTTAAAGCAACTATTTCAAAACCCTCACCTTTTTTTTTTAAAACTCCCACCTTAAACCTACCAAACGTTTTCACACTCCCACCAGTTAACAGAATACGTCAAAGATTCTCACTTGTGGGCCCCACTTTTGTCCAACTTTGTTTTCATCCCTAATTCTTCATACTCAGATTTACGATTCTCTCTCTTTCTCCTTTACTCTGTCTTTCTGTCTCTTCTACTTCCCCTTTAAGCTTAAACACCACCTAGTAAACACTATTAAACTTCAATTTTTAACTATGAATCTTGTCAGCTTTCCTCCACCATCATCTGAGAATCATCTCCATCATCAACAACTATAATCAGGTGGGCCATCTAAACATCGTACTTGGAATCGCATTGAACAAGTTTGTTCTACGTTATTTAAAACTTCAATTGTAGTAAAAACCCTAGAATCTGAGGTAATTTGTGCATAATTAGGAATTTAATTATCTAAACAGACCTCTACTTAGCTTGCAAGATTAGAGTTTCAAACCAACTCAATTAAACCAATTGAAAAGTACTTAAACAGGCCTCTAAGAAACCCTAAATCTGATTGAGGTAAATCCTTCGAAATGTTACGGACAATCTTCTACATGCAATTACCCTATATTCAAATGCAATTTCCCCTTTAATTTCTTTCTTTAATATCTTATCAACTGAAGATATGCCCCAATTCGAGGCCTTGAACCTTATAGTAACGAAGTTTGGACAAAAGTGGGCCCTACAAGAGAGAATCTTTGATGAATTCTGTTAACAAGTGGGAGTTTTGAAATAGTTGCTTTAAAAAGGTGGGATTGTTCAATTTTTCCAAAGAAAAAAGTAACGTGACCAAGCTTAATTGAGGAAGAAGGAGAGGATAAACACCATCATCATTCTTGCGCTCAATGAAATGGCATGCAATGTGAGATTCTAGAACATGCTAAGTATTCACTAGGCTAAACTACGCTAAGAACTAAGAGTTAAGACTAAGATTCTGAGATAATGATATTGATTGTTCTTGTGTCTTATCGTTGATATTGAGATCATCGTCTTCTTAGACGTCCTTGAATGTAGTTTTTAGTTGTCAAGTCATCTTCCTCCATCTATTTCATGCTCATAGTTTCCATCCACGTAATAGGTCAGTGACGTTATTTCCTCGTGCATTGAAAAACTAGTTTGAGACTCTATTCCTCCACGTTTCACTCCCACGCTCTTTGACTTGACTCCATCTCGTGAGTCGTGACTCCTTGGACTTCGGGAATCTCTTGTCTTTTCATCTTCATGTGCTCTTTCTTTGACTTGGCTTTGGTTCATACATATATTGGACCTAAAATTAAAAGTGGTGGTAATACATATCAGTTGTAATCACTAGTAAAGGTTGCTTCTATAGTTCTATCTTTCAAATAAACGTCTTTCCATCAGTTTTAGACTATAGTATACACGAGAATAGATGAACTAGAGTTGTGCATTGCAATATGCGTTTCGATACAATATAAATTATGATCGTGTTTTTTTGGACAGATTGAGCCACCACATGTTACGAAACAGGCGGTGAATGTATATATAGTACATATTGCAAAGCAATAAAATATTAAAGCACAAAAGACAAAGAAAAAAGATAAGCAAGTATATAAATATTTACATGGTTCGGTAATAGTCTTGAGGAAAACTTTTGGGAAATGAATAAACATAGGTTAGCCAGCTTAACGGTAAACATGTGAAGCGCAACTTCAAAGTCGGTTTACATGATCTGCAAATTTACCATGATTATGATAAGTGAAAGAGTTGTTAGAAAAAGTATACCTTGTCATTTGTACATTCTCCAATTTGTTTGAGCTGTTCCCTTCACCTTTTCTTGCACTAGTTTCTTTTTGAATGGTTAGTTGTCGCATAAAGTTTAGATTGTTGATTTTTCACTTGTTACGGACGATCAATTTTTGACATAAGAAAAAGGGGAGAAAAGAAGGGGGTATTTGCAATCCGCATAACAGTTGCTGGTCGCGAGATGTTACACAAACGGGCAATGGGTTGGATCCACCTGAATTTAGCTCCGTCGCTAATTTAGGCTCAAGCCTAATTCAGACCCGTCAATCTCAATATTATAACGAAAGATGGGGGTGGACACCAAAATTAAGAAAAGAAAAAAACAGATTAAATGAATCAAGGAATTATTAAGTGTAATTAAGTTTTATTTCCAAACTTAGCAATCATATTTTTAGCAAAAGATGGTTAAAAAACTTTAAACTAAAATATCTAAAAATCTACAAAGTAAATTTTTTTTAAAAAAATATCAATTGTTATATTTTCTTAAGATCTATAAATAGACATACGCTTTGCTATATTTTTATATACTTTCTATTTTTTAATTTTCAAATACATGAGTAATTGATTGTTCATGAGTCATGAGTGAAGGTGCATTTGATCAAATTAATCATGAAACATGATACACTATTTTAGGATGAGTGAGAAAGTGGTAGATGGAGAGAGATGATGTATTTTTTTTTACTTATGAGTGATGATGCTAATGACATCTTCCATTATCTTTTGTAACATTTTTGTTTTTTTAGGCGTTTTGTTTTTAGAACACTTTTTCTAATCTACTCTCTAATATCTATTACTCTTTTTTTATGTATTTAAATTGTTTAACTATTTAAACTCTTTTAAGATTACAATTACACCCTCTAAAAGCAAAATGATTAAAATTTAAGGATTATTAAAAAAAGTATGAAAAATATGTATACACTTCACTTGAGAAATTACAATCTACTTTCTCCCATACCCTTAACACGAAGCACGCATCGCGTGCATATTTGGCTAGTACTTTCATATATGAACCACGGTTTTTACAAGGTCTATAGTGAGTCCTTTTTAATTTTAAGTTTGAATCGCCTTTAACTGTTTCGCCCTATTGTATAGCTTTGTATCATATTTGTATCTATTGTCAACTAGTATATTGTATGAACTAATCGATATTATTCACATTGATATTCAGCTTGAGGAGGGTCTATCTAAGTTGGGTAAATTTGATTGTGGTTTACATTAGGTTACATAATTTTGGTCAATTTAGGTTTAAATAGGGTTTTTTTAAGGGGAAAGATGTTAGTGCATATTATCAATCAATTAAAAGAGAATCCATAAGAACATAAGGTGTACAAATTATTCACTATTGATTTATGTGACTAAGTACACACATTCAGAGATTATAGCTTAAAAGGTGTTACAACTTGGAACATACTCCGAAACCAACATGCAACTCAAAGGGAAACCCCAAAATATGATTCACATATTCGATTCCTTGCAGTAAAAAGTACTAATAACTAACAATGTTGAACCTCATTATTGAACACATGTGACTGTCCCACATTGGAGAAATAGGAGAGATAAATTCACTATATTAGCCTAGGAATTACTACTCCTCTCACCATGTGGTTTTGGGATAGAATTTCATTGGGCTTGTAAGTAGACCAAACTCTCTTACTCCTTGTTCATTGTTGAATACATGTGAGTGTCCCACATTGGAGAAAGATGAGAGATAAATCCACTATATTAGCCTAGGAGTTACTCCTATCACAATATGGTTTTGAGATGGAACCTCGTTGGGCTTGTATGTGGACCAAACTTTGGGTTATCCAACCCTCTTTTGTAACTAATCTAAAAATTAACAAGCAAGAAAAGGAAGAATGCATTTATAAGGGATGGGAGGATGAGGAGAAATGTGAACTAAAAGGAGAAAATCTGAAATATGTAGCATTCCTTTCTTTACGAAGGAAAATATTTCCAACTCTTGGGAGAACTATTATCTACAAATTGGAAAACTATTTTTCACTTTCCGCAAACCAAACAAAAGGAAATCGAAAAACTACTTTTCCAGAGAAAAGATCTACTTACTATCCAACCAACCACTCTAGTAAAGCTATCAACAACACCTTTGAAAAAAGTTAGTGTTATGATATCACCAAATAATTGATCCTGTAATATAACATAAAATTTAAAATTAAATAATCTCCATAATTAATTGATATATCGATATCTTATAGAGTTTTTCCCTTTCTTTATAAGCTAAATTGTGCTATATTAATGCTCTTAGGAGCTATTTATGCTAACTATTTCGATATAGTTGTGGTTTGTGTGTTCTATATCATTTTGCAGGTTTTAGGGAAAAACTCCCTATTTACTTGATGTTTTGAGCACCACGCTATAGCGGGAAGTTATGAGGCATCTTTGAGGTCTCAAGATGGTATTTGGACCCCATTATGAAGAAGTAAGTGTGCAAAGACTTGGCGTCTGAAGCCAAGCAAAGCAAGGCAAGAAAAAGACTCGCCCGATCGGGTCGGGCAACAGCTGCCCGATCGGGTACGAGTGAGGAAGCTAAAGTTCAGGTTTCCCGCCCGATCGGGCGGCCTTGCCCGATCACATCGGGCGGAACAATACTTAGCCATTCTTGCTGTTTTCTGAGAGCTGAAGAAGACATCCACCCGATGGCATCGGGTGGACTTGCCCGATCGGGTGCTGGGGTTGCGGCCCCAATCGGGTGGAATCTGCCCAATCCAATCGGGTGAAGCCTATTTTGTTGCTGCTGAAGACTTGTTCCCAGGCCCGATCGGGCGACCTTTTGCCCGATCGGGTGGATGACACGGGGATGCGATTTTCGTTATTTTCCCCACTCTATCTTATTGTTTTCTTAGGACTTATAAATACTTTTAGGTTATTTTTTATTTTTGTATCTTTCATATTATTAAACACTTAGAGAGCTCTTAGCCTAGTTTATCATTGCTGTTGCCGGGGAGACGGCTAGTTTTCTAGTTTTTATTCGATTAATTAGCGTACTTCTCTTTGCCTCATTGGAACCTCCCGTTCCAATCGAGGCCGTTCTTACGGTTATCTTGTCGTCTTCTCTTATATGTCCAGGTATCAAAAGAAAACTCACATTATTCCTGGAGATCCTGACACAGAGGCAATACTTCGGGATCTTAGAGTAGAATTTGACCAAGAGAAGCCAGTTTCAGAGATTTCTACATTACCAATGGCGAAGTCACTGAAATCTTATGGGGTGCCTAATCCTGAAGGCATACCCACAGGTCCACCGATGCCCACTATTGCTGCGAACAATTTTGAAATCAAACCTGCACTAATTAATATGGTGCAGCAGAATCAGGTTATTGGGCATCCTTCTGAAGATCCGGCCAACCATCTACGGAGATTCCAACAACTCTGCAGGACTGTTAAACATCAAGGAGTCACACCTGAGCAGCTGAAGGTTATGTTATTTGAGTTCTCACTCAGAGACAAGGCTCAGAGGTGGTTCAGCGATATCACTGAGACAGAATGGTCGGCGATTTCTGCTGCATTTCTACATGAGTATTACCCTCCCACAAAAACAGCAGAAATCAGGAACAAGTTGGCTACGTTTTCCCAAGAGCCAGATGAGACATTCAGGGAAGCGTGGACTAGATTCAGAGACCTACAGAGGGAATGTCCACATCATAATATGGACAAGTGGTTTCTGACGCAGACTTTTTATAATGGTCTGCAGCTTCAGACGAAGAGTACTGTTGATTCGTCTGCAGGCGGAGTCTTTTTAGACAAGGCAGTTGATGAGGGTTATGATTTCCTAGCAAATCTTGCAGCCAATGACCATTCATCATCTAGGAGTGTGACTAAGAAGGTACTTGAAGTTGATGCTATTTCAATGCTTACATCTCAGATGGCGCAACTCACTCAGCAGCTAATGAAGTCCTCTAGTTCAACACCTCCGCCAATGAGCATCAGCGCTATGTCAGCAGTTGCACCCATCACCTCATCTTACTGCGAGGTGTGTGGTATTCAGGGCCATTTCGGCCATGATTGTCAGTTCAGTTAGAATCAGATGGAGCAGGCTAATGCTTTTCAGCAAAGACAACCCAATAACCCCTACTCCAACACATACAATCCTGGTTGGAAAGACAAACCCACTTCTTTCCTATAGAAGCAACAATGTTCAAAACCCACAGCCACAAAATTCCTACCATCCCCCACAAAATTCCTATCAACCTCCACACCACAACCCAAAACCCAACTACTACCAAAACCAAGGAAATTCTCATCATCCTCCTGGTTTCCAAAGACCTGCTCATCAGAATTATCAGCCAGCACCACAAAATGCAACCCCACAAGAGCCTAGCAATTCTGAACTGATGAAATTAATATTGTCTATGCAGAAGACACATGAGAAAACACAGAAGTCCCAAGAGAAGCACATAAAACTTCTCGAGACTCAGATTGCTCAGTTGGCAGAGACTAATGCACAGAGGCAGCAGGGACAATTGTCGGGGCAACCTACACATAGGGAGCAAGCAAATGCCGTTACTCTTCGTAGTGGCACTGCTTATGCTGCTCCTCCTATGCCCGTCGATGATGATATTGCCCCTAGCAAGGAGAAGGAGGTAGTAGAGAAGCAATTGGAGAAGAATTCGACGTCTGATGTCGAAGTGTCTGAAACAGCTGAACAGGTAGAAAAGAAGAAGGAGAAGGAGAAGGTTGCTGATACACCTTTTACACCAAGGTTGCCTTTTCCTCATCGAATGCAAAAGTCCAAGGTGGATCAACAACTTGGTAAGTTCTTGGCTATGGTCAAGAACCTTGAGGTAACAGTTCCTTTCACTGAACTTATTTCTCAAGTTCCTGTCTATGCTAAGTTTTTGAAGGAGATGATCACAAAAAAGAGAGATTTTGGTGGGGTAGATAGAGTCGCACTCACTGAAGAGTGTAGTGCCATTTTGCAAAATAAATCTCCACCTAAATTGAAAGATCCGGGTAGCTTTTCCATCCCTTGTCATGTAGGTGCACTTTTTATTGATAAAGCTTTATGTGATTTAGGTGCATCTGTGTCTGTCATGCCTTTGTCTGTCTGTAATAAACTGAATATGGGAGCACTTAAGTGCACTCAAATTACTTTGCAGATGGCTGACCGTTCTATAAAATACCCTCTAGGTGTTTTAGAAGACGTCCCTGTTAGGGTGGGGAAGTTTTACATTCCTGTGGATTTTGTTGTGTTGGATATTGAGGAGGATGCCCAAATTCCTATTATTTTGGGCAGACCATTTTTGTGCACTGCAGGTGCTGTTATTGATGTCAAGTCATGATCTTTGACTTTGAGTGTTGGTGATGATACTGTCACTTTTAAACTAACCAATGCTATAAAGTCTCCTATGCTTGAAGAATCTTGTTGCAGGATAGATGTGGTAGACAAAGCTGTGATGTCTGCATTTCAGCAGATACGTGATGCTGACCCATTGGAGGTAGAATTGACTGAGAGTGACTCCTTAGGCATTGATACTGATGTTGATGCCTGTCTTGCTGATTTAGAGGGTCATGGAGCTGAACAGAAACAGGAAACTGTGATACTTGAAAGTGTATGCTCCAGTTCTACTCCTCAGGTAACTAAGGTAGAACTTAAACCACTTCCCTCTCATTTGAAGTATGCATTTTTAGATGATAAGGAAGCATGTCCCGTGATTGTTAGTACTAAACTCACAGATAGCCAATTGCAAAGTTTGCTTGCTGTGCTTCGTATACACAAGAAAGCTATTGGGTATAGTATTGATGATCTAAAGGGCATTAGTCCTGATTTTTGTATGCATCGTATTAATCTTGAAGAGGATCACTGCCCTTGAATTCAACCTCAGAGACGTTTGAATCCTAACATGCAAGAGGTGGTGAAGAAAGAGATCATGAAACTGTTAGATGCAGGGATCATTTATCCCATTGATGATTCGAAATGGGTCAGTCCTGTGCAAGTGGTTCCCAAGAAGGGGGGACCACTGTTGTTGAAAATGAGAAAGGTGATTTAATTCCCACTAGGACTGTGACAGGGTGGCGTATGTGCATTGATTATCGTAGACTCAATAATGCCACCCTGAAGGACCATTTCCCTCCCTTTTATTGATCAGATGTTGGAAAGGCTAGCCAAACATAGCTATTTCTGTTATCTAGATGGATATTCTGGTTTTTTCCAAATTCCCATCCATCCAGATGATCAGGAAAAGACTACGTTTACATGTCCTTATGGCACCTTCGCATATCGTAGGATGCCATTTGGATTGTGTAACGCTCCCGCTACTTTCCAACGCTGCATGATGGCCATATTCTCTGATTTTATTGAAAATATCATGGAAGTGTTTATGGATGATTTCATTGTTTATGGTTCTGATTTTGATGTTTGCCTGCATAATTTGTCCAAAGTGCTTAAAAGATGTGTTGAGGGAAACCTCGTGCTTAATTGGGAAAAATGTCACTTCATGGTGAATGAAGGTGTCGTTTTAGGTCACTTGATTTCTGAGCGTGGCATCCAAGTGGATAGAGCAAAGATTGAGGTGATTGAGAAACTTCCCCCCTCCAATGAATGTCAAAGGAGTGAGGAGTTTTCTTGGTCATGCGGGGTTTTATCGCAGATTTATCAAAGACTTTTCAAAAATTGCGAAACCCCTCACTCAATTGTTGCTAAAGGGTGCCACATTCGATTTTACTGATGAGTGTTTGGAGTCTTTTGATAGGATAAAGACAGCTTTGATCACTGCTCCTATTATACAACCTCTAGATTGGGATCTCCCTTTCGAGATCATGTGTGATGCTAGTGATTATGCGATAGGGGCAGTACTTGGTCAGCGGAAGGATAAGCTACTCCATGTGATTCACTATGCTAGCAAAACCTTGGATCCAGCCCAGGTTAATTATGCTACGACAGAGAAGGAGTTGCTAGCCATAGTCTATGCATTGGATAAGTTTCGAACCTATCTTATAGGTTCGAAGGTTATAGTACACACTGATCATGCTGCTTTGAAGTACTTGATGGTTAAGAAGGAGGCCAAACCTAGGCTCATCAGGTGGATTCTTTTGCTGCAAGAATTCGACTTGGAAATCAAAGATAAGAAGGGCGCTGAGAATGTGGTCGCCGACCACCTTTCTAGGTTGAGGTTTGGATCCCCTTCTGACCCTCCTATAGATGACTCTTTTCCTGATGATCATTTGTTTTCTGTGTCCTCTAAAACTCCTTGGTATGCTGATTTTGCTAACTTCTGTGTTAGTGGTTCTCATCCTCCCAATCTTACATATCAGCAGCGCAAAAAGTTTTATCATGATGCTAGAATGTATTTTTGGGAGGATCCTTTCCTATATAAGAAGTGCTCCGACGGGATGTTTCGTCGTTGCATTCCTGATTGGGAAATAGAGGGTGTTTTGCTACATTGTCATAGTATGCCTTCTAGTGGTCATCTCGGTTCCCAAGCTACTGGTTTTAGAGTCTAACATAGTGGTTTCTATTGGCCTTCGATTTTCAAAGATGCCCGTGCCTTTTGTTTGTCTTGTGATGCTTGTCAAAGGACGGGTAATATTTCAAAAAGGCAAGAGATGCCACAGAGTGGGATTTTAGAGGTCGAACCTTTTGATGTTTGGGGGATTGATTTTATGGGACCCTTTCCTACCTCTTGTGGGAATAGGTATATTCTAGTGGCCGTCAACTATGTGACTAAATGGGTAGAAGCTATAGCATCACCAACCAATGATTCTAAGGTTGTGATGAAGATGTTTAAAAAGATAATCTTTCCCCGTTTTGGTGTCCCCCGTGTTGTAATTAGTGATGGTGGCTCTCACTTTCATAAGAGCACCTTCAAGACCCTATTGACAAAACATGGAGTCACCCACAAAGTTGGACTTGCCTATCACCCTCAAACCAGTGGCCAAGTATAAGTATCTAATAGGCAAATTAAGAGAATCCTTGAAAAAGTGGTAACTAAAGCTAGAAAGGATTGGTCATTGAAACTTGATGATACTCTTTGGGCGCTCCGCACTGCTTTTAAGACTCCTTTGGGTACCACACCCTATCGACTGGTTTATGGCAAGGGTTGTCACTTACCAGTTGAGATGGAGTATCTTTCTGCGTGGGCGGTCAAAGAGATTAACCTTGATTTGACAGCTGCAGGTGAAGCACGACTTCTTCAACTCAATGAGTTGGATGAGCTCCGTTTGGATGCTTATGAAAATCACAGGCTCTATAAAGAGCAAACGAAGAAGTTGCATGATAAGATGATAGGAAAAAGAGAATTCAAGGTTGGCGACAAGGTCCTATTGTTCAATTCCAGGTTGAGACTGTTTCCTGGAAAGCTCAAATCTCGATGGTCTGGACCATTCGAGGTGACAGAAGTGAAGGCACATGGTGCCATCGAGGTTGCCAACCACAAAGGAGAGAAGTATAAGGCAAATGGACAGCGTCTGAAGCTGTACCATGAAGGTGCCTTTGTTGGTTGTGTGGAGGAAATCCGCTTTGATTCCTCCCCACTTGATTCATCTACCTAGAGAGGTAATATGGTCGTGCGGGACCTTCATAAACCAGCGCTTTGCGGGAGGCAACCCGTATCTCTTAGTTAGATCTTCTTTTCTCTTGTTTCGTAGTTTGTAGCATGTGAGAGAGCGTGAGGGTACTAATGTGTTCCTAGTCTTGTGTGCTTTGATGTGCAGATATGCTAATTGAAGAGAAACTTGAGACATACTTGCCCAAAAATTTGCAAAAAGGCGAGCCACTTACTGAACAGTAGCTCGTCCGATAGGATCGGGTGACTGTCACCCGATCGGGTGAGCGGAAAATAACATAGAGGAAGAAAAGAAAGGACGCCCGATGACATCGGGCGAGGTTTGTCCGATCGGGTGAGCGGAAAATAACATAGAGGAAGAAAAGAAAGGACGCCTGATGACATCAGGTGAGGTTTGCCCGATCGGGTGCGCAACCCTAGCACCCGATCAAAAATACCTTGCCCGATCGGGTGGCAGGTCGGGTGAACGCGTAAAAGTCAAAGGAAAAAATCAGTCAAAAGGTATACCGCCCGACGCTATCGGGCAGCAGTCGCCCGATCGGGCGCGAGACTTGAGCACCCGATTGGAAATTAGGCACCCGATCGGGCGGTCGATCGGGCGAAGTGATAATTCTGAGGAAAAAAGAATTTTTGAATTCCGCCCGATCGGGCGGCCATGTACCCGATCGGGCCTGCGACCACTTATCCCTCTTTTACACGGATTTCCCCACTTTCCTCACCATTCACTCATCATCCTTCCAATCAATTCTCTCTCTCTCTTCACTCATCTTCGACCTCCAAACCCCTAACCTCCATTAAAACCAAACTCTTCTACCTCAAATCTCCATCCTTTCTCAACCAAACTTCATAAAATCCCCTCCTTTCCTCCTTTCACCCTCCATCTCACAAAATCTCATTCACCAAAATCATCTCCCCCTCCCCCTCACACGGACTCATTTGACTTTACCTCTATGATGTCGACCCTAGGTCGCATGGAGACGGGGATGGGTAGAATGGAAGGGCTGATCAACGCGAACACCGCCACCCTCGCGGGCTATGGCACTCGCATCGATCAGCTCTATACCCGTATAGACCAGATGGGGGGGAGGATGGACACCTTGGCTAACGACCAGCACTACGCCCTTTATCCTCTCTATGACGACTATTGTAAGCGTGGCATTATTGAGCAGACTGCCCAGCACCCCTCGTGGTACCATTGGAACCCGAGTTATGGCCAGCCTACCGGTCAGAGCGATGACATGGCAGAGGATGAGGAGGATGAGCCTGCTCGTCAGTCAGTCTCTTTAGGAGACTTTGGCCTAGGTCCTAGTGGTTTTGGAGGTGATTTTGATGCAGGCCCTAGTGAATTTGGTGGTGGGATGAGTGGTCCCTCCGGTGGTGGTTTTACCGATGGTGGTGGTACTTCTAGTGGTGGTTTCTTCAGTGACCCGCTAATGATGATATGGGCGGCTGATGCCCTTGTTCTCTCCTCTCCCTCGTTGCAATGAGGACATTGCCTCGTTCAGCTTGGGGGAGAATCTCTCATTGTGAGTATAGTTTATTGCTTTCTAGTATAGTTTACTGCTTTTTAGTGTAGTTTAAAGCTTTGATAGTTTAGTTTACAGCTTTAAGAAAAATTGAAAAATTTGAAAAAAAAATATGTTTGATCATGAGTGGTTTGATTGCCTCCCTGTGCCCCTTGTTGTGCTTTATTGAGAATGATTTGACTTTGTTTTCTAGATAGCTGGGCATTTATGATTATGAGGCTTTGATTTGATATTCGACTACTTTGATTTCGAGCAATTTCTGACTATGATTTACTACTTTGTGCTGCATACCTGATTTGGTTAGACTATGAGGCCTTTTTCTAGCCTATTGGATTCATACTTTTATCCAGTCTATATTTTTGGTGTGTTAGTTCCTCTCTAGCGGATCGATCTTGACTTTGACTTCGTACTCATTTGATGTTTGGTGACTTGTTACACTTGCTATAATAGAGGCGTTCTTTTGACTTATTCTTGAGCCCCAGAGTTAGTTTTTGATACATTTTTATCCTCCTTAGCCCCGCTGAGCCTAATGACCTTGTTTCATGTTACTTAAACCCTTATTATAAGCCCATGGCCTTTGTTTCGATTTTATTTCCAAGCCTAGCTTGGGGGAGCTTTGTGTATGGGTTGAGAGTGAAGTTGGTTTCATGGTTTGGTTTGATTGTTGAGGAAACAAAAGTGTATTTGTTGTGGCTTGATTATTAGAAAAAGAAAAGAAAAGGCAAAATTAGAGTTGCGTGAATGAAGTTCAAAAAAATGAAAAAAAAAGTGAAATAAAAGTTCAAAAGAATTCAAAGTTCTTTCATTCACGCACGTTCATAAATAAAGTTTCATGTCATTGCCTAAAACTTGGGTTTGTCGTGCGTATTCATTGAATTTGGAGGATTGGTTTATTTTTCATGGTTTTATGGTGTTGATTGGGAGTTGCTTAGGCCATCTAAGGCCTTGTTTGAGTGTTCATGCTCCCCCTTTCTTGGTTTTTCCACCACATTACCCAAAAGTATCCCCTACCTCTTACCTAAGCCCCATTACAACCCGGAAAAGCCCTCTTGAGCTTGTGCCTACAATGTCTACTAGATTGATTTTGGTCAGTTTGTCAAAGTTAAAGAGTACGTCTGCTAGTTGAGTCGACTTGATTAGGATGAGCGACATTTTACCTTCTTAAACACATGAGAGTGTGAGTGGGAAGGGACATTTATGGTCGGGTCGGTGAGTGTTCGGGCACATTCTTTGCCTGCCACAAAATTGAGAGGAGTGACACCCTTTGTGAGCACCTTTTCAGGATTTGTATGCCTAGTAGTCACTTGAACTTGATGAATTGCTTGGATGATTGGTGGTTGGAAGGATTTGATTTGCCGAACTTGAATTATGCCTGCTTGAACGATTCTTAGTCTTGAAAATGTTTTTTTTTGAGCTTGAATTGTTTTATTTATGGGGTGAGGCAATCTATTCCACGATCATGCTCTATTTGCTTGAGGACAAGCAAAGGTTTAGCTTGGGGGAATTTGATATATCGATATCTTATAGAGTTTTTCCCTTTCTTTACAAGCTAAATTGTCCTATATTAATGCTCTTAGGACCTATTTATGCTAACTATTTCGATATAGTTGTGGTTTGTGTGTTCTATATCATTTTGCAGGTTTTAGGGAAAAACTCCCTATTTACTTGATGTTTTGAGCACCACGCTATAGCGGGAAGTTATGAGGCATCTTTGAGGTCTCAAGATGGTATTTGGACCCCATTATGAAGAAGTAAGTGTGCAAAGACTTGGCGTCTGAAGCCAAGCAAAGCAAGGCAAGAAGAAGACTCGCCCGATCGGGTCGGGCAACAGCTGCCCGATCGGGTACGAGTGAGGAAGCTAAAGTTCAGGTTTCCCGCCCGATCGAGCGGCCTTGCCCGATCACATCGGGCGGAACAATACTTAGCCATTCTTGCTGTTTTCTGAGAGCTGAAGAAGACATCCACCCGATGGCATCGGGTGGACTTGCCCGATCGGGTGCTGGGGTTGCGGCCCCGATCGGGTGGAATCTGCCCGATCCAATCGGGTGAAGCCTATTTTGTTGCTGCTGAAGACTTGTTCCCAGGCCCGATCGGGCGGCCTTTTGCCCGATCGGGTGGATGACACGGGGATGCGATTTTCGTTATTTTCCCCACTCTATCTTATTGTTTTCTTAGGACTTATAAATACTTTTAGGTTATTTTTTATTTTTGTATCTTTCATATTATTAAACACTTAGAGAGCTCTTAGCCTAGTTTATCATTGCTGTGGATTGTAGAAGAGATTCAAGTACAATTTCAATTCAATTAAAGTTTCCGCTTTCCGTCAATATGGTAATCGTCTTGCTTATTGCTTTATTCCTTTATCTCAATTACTTTAATTCAATTGCTTATTTCTCAATTAGTTCATGATGCAATTCTTAGGGTTTTCGATTAGTTTTGTTGTTGTCAATTCGATCATGTCTGAGTAGTTCTCTTTCTAGGGTGTTAGATAGGGAAGCCATGTTTATACCATGATTGCTATTTAGACTCCTATTGATTTCTAGGGCTTGATTAGAGTGATTGTGGTGTGGTTTGTTCTTAATTAGTGATTAATGTTAGTGGCCAATTTCATTGATTGCTTGTGGTTAATAGTTGTTTGCACAGATCCGTCTTACGACTAGAGGCCTAGGACACATCAGTAGTTCTGATTACGTTAGTGAACATGCGGCGTATGTTGAACTATGAGCGTTGAGTCTTAACCATAGCTCAACACATGCTCTAATCCCTCGACTCTTGACCTAGGTTTCGATAGTTGTTGACCTTGTTTGATTGGTATAAGCATGGTGGACCGACCTAATACCCTAGGCTTTTATTCCATAGTTAAATCCTCGACTTAATTCGTATTATTTAGCTTACTCATTAGTTCAGTTAATTCTCCATATTTTCATCTGAAGTAGTTAGTTAATTGAATATTAATATAGAAACTCTGTCTCCCTGCGGATTCGACCCTGCTACCACTAACTACCTTAGTTAGAGGACCGTAAGTTTATTTTTGATTAGGTAACACGACTAAAACCTATCATTAATTCATACCAATTATCTATGAAAAGATTAATGAACATTGAATACAACTTGTAAGAAGAGAAAGAAATGATGAATTTTGCTTTGTGATGAAAAACTACTCTCTTTTTATATTTCCTAGAGAATGTGGTACCCTCCACAATTTTGGAGGCCCTGTGCTGAAGAATAATTTGAAGACCCTATCAAACAATCTTGTAAAGTCAGTACACTAATACATGTAAAATGGTGGGAGATCTAAACTAAGACTATATGCCAACTAGTACCTAATCTTAACCTCTAAGCTAAGATGTCATTGGTAATCTCATATACAACCTTATATTCATGAGCATCTGAAATGAAATGGAATTTTTGTATAGAACTCTTTTAGTTTCTTCTGTGAAGCTGTATTTTCGGATCATCTTTGTCAGCTCTTCTTGCTTGCTTGCTCATACTAAACTATTACTTCCGCATGGATGAACAATCTCTCAAGGGTGAACCTGAAAGATATTACAAAATTGGCACATTTATATAAGAAAGTAGTACTTTTATCAAGCCAAATTGATTACAAAAGTAATCATTGTTGGTTTGGTAGCTAGTAATAAATGTATTGAGAATGTCTCATAGCAAGTTGGAAGATAAAAGAGAAAAAGAGTCCCACGTGAAAGAATAGGAAGAGGAAGAGTGGTTTATAATGTAGCTAGTACCACAACCCACTAGCTTAGGCTTTTGGGTTGTATTGGGCTATGCTCATTGCCTCATTGGTTGTCCACTATTGCCTAATTTACAAAATGAGTAGAATACTAATGAATCATATGTAATATTGCAAAGAAAGTCTCATGATAGTGAAAATTTGTGAAGACAGGAAATGAAGATGGAAAACCATTACAATGATACTACTATGCGACTTTCTTAAATTAACTTACAAATTTATTATCATTGCCACCATCTTACAGCCTACAAAATGGACCTTAAAGATTGTGTTATCAGCTAGATCAGAATATAAATGTTCAACTACTTATGTAGCGAGCAAATGAAAGAAAAAGGGCCTTATTAAGGGCATCAAGAAGTTGGCTTTGGCTTATCTCAGGGTCTGGAATTGTGGTGAGATGGGACTAGGGGTTTCATGTTTGTTCCCAATTTCGATGTTTTCTTCACTAAAACTCGTGTATATAAGGGAAAGGATGATTATTAGGTATAAATTTTAACTGTAAGCTCCACCTAAGTTTTCCCCAAATAATATAATTTTTTTAGAAAGTAGTAGACAGCAGAAGGAAACAAATATTATTCTCACCTGTGGATTTTTAAAGCTCACAGTTCTGATCTTAAATTCTCCTCTGCTGGTTGTCAGTTCATCGAGTATCTCACCATGATCTCCCACTGGTTCATCTTCAGGAGTTTCTCTCTACAATGTAACGAAATGATATTACATTGTTGCCTTTTTATATTTTTACTACAGTGTGCACATCGTAGTACTACAAAAAGAATAAAATTAAGAAAGGCGAAATGGGGAGAGCTTCAGTTACCTTGAACGACAAACTAAGAGCACGTCTTGGTGCACCAACAATCTCCTCGTACTCAGCAGCATCCAGTTCTTGCAGATGAATTGGATGAAACAGCTTGGGGAGAATATGTTGGCGTATGCTTATGAGAAAGAAGAACGGCAAGGGGAAAAGAATCCCAGCGATGGGTATCCATGTAATCCCGAAGCATATCAGCAAGTACATGAATTGGAATAGCGTGAAAGCAGCAATGTTTTTGGCAGGAACTGACTCCACATATGATGCATGAACGCCTTCCAGAACCCTGCATCAAATGGTTATCAAATCAACATGATTAGAATTCAATAAGGTTGAGAAAGTCATGAAAAGCTCATTTGATATCATTTTGAGTTCCAAAATTCATTTTTCATGTGTCAAAATTTGTACTTGGGAAGTTTTAAGCCAACATCACTTGTACTAAATCACTTAAATCTGAGAGTATGTTAGATTTGGGCTATGAAATGAAACTTACTTGTATCGTCTTGCTGGTGTGATGAAAAGAAGGAGGATTCTTTCCCAAAACTGGCTTCCTGGGAGACTATCAATGGCCATATATGCAAAGTATCCCCAAAGGACAGAGGTGGGTATCAACTTAATCATGGGCATGGCAAACATAGCACCTCCTACAAGGACTGACTGTAAGAGGTTGCTAACTCTTTGCTCGTTGACTCTAACGGGCAAATAAGCATCGATGTGATCAAGTTTAAATGAATTATTTTCCTTTCCTTCTCTGCTATCTCCCTTCATTACTGCCCGTTTCAGTTCTTCAAGCTCCACAGCGACTTCATGGGGCTGAACAAGGAAACTCTTATCATCCAGCTTTTTTATAAAATACTTAAATTTCTCATCTCAAGTTAGTATGTTGAGATCTTACATCAGAGCTTTGATCCATTTTGATGAAAATTTCATGCATTTGGTCATAGATTTCGGTGCTGCTAGCATTTTTCTTCATATTTTGTTTGGCAGACTCTACCATCTTCTTTCCCATCAGCTATAATTAAATTACACTGATGTAAGAAGCTAGACAACATCATTGACAAAGACGATGATTTCCGCTGGAAAATTTGTATGATTACCTGCTTTTTGAGGGTAGCAAGGCTCTTACTATGCATTGGAGATTGTGGAAGGACGCCATTTGAGGGAGGGAGTCCAATTAGTCCACAAAGCAATGTCTACAATGGCACCACAAAGTTTATGAAACGACCATCAGCCACTTTAAATAATTTTAATGGAATATGGGTTAAAAAGAGTATGTAATTTATTCAATATACCATAAATCCAAGCACCAATATGTCATAGTGGTAAGCTGAAGGTTTTCTTAGATTGAATTCCTTTTGCTGTGCCAATTGTGAAGCAACACTGTGGTCAAAGAAATAGAGTCCTGCCACCATTAGAGCAGGGATTATGGCAGCAAAGATGTACATTACAGGCACCTTATCCATATCCTGCATTTTGGACACAAGTTCACACATTAATATCCTAGGACAGCATGAGTAAATATATTCTCATACATCAAACCGAGCATTTATTTTGCCAAATTTCATAACAAGTGGTTGTTCGGATGAACATAGAAGAGTCGTTCTTTCTAGGAAGTTGTTTTTCTCCTGTAGTTTCATTTCCTAGGAAGTGAAAAAAGTTGTATGGTGTATGATGGGACGTCAAACAAGCTACACAGAGTTCCACTTACCAAAGGGTACTTGGTAAATAACTTCCCCTGTTTCATGTGAAGTAAAACTTCTCTCAAAGTGCAACTTTCTGGTTTATTTGTTAACCATACAACGCTCAGATTGTTCTACTTCACAAGAACTTCCACTTCTCATGTTCTGACTACAACCAAAGATTTCATAATCTATTACATATTTGATTCTACCAGGGGAGCCAAGAAAGCAATTGTGGTATGGAATAATGTTTGATTACCTTGAGAACAGTCCAATGGTGCAAGGATTGAGGTTGCCAAGGCAGAGGACTATAGAGCCTTCGAGGTACTCCCTCCGGAACTCCATGAGGAATGCTAAATGATAAGGCGGTCCAAACAACAACCATCAAAGGAACCCCATAATCTGCTATAAAGCTCCTAATACTACCTGTACCATACAGTGATGATCTTGCCCTACGACTCTTTAAAGCCGTTGAAAGAAGACCAAAGGTAAATATAATCCCCAACAATCCATTTACATAACGCCACTGAAACTGAAATTTCTCATCTCGAGGATCCTCAGCTTTGGGAATGCCAAACTCACTCACAGCTCCCTACATGAACAGGGTTACAAGAACACTTAGTAACACTGATGTGAACAAAGTATCAAATTATATATAAGCTCGTAAGTTTTGCCTGATGAACAAAAACTAGTAGAAGTACCTTGATAGCCTCTTGGATAAAAAGAGCAGTAATCAACATGCCAAAAAGCTCCCCGGCAATCCTAGTGAACCGACTAATGATAGCGGCAGCATTGAATACCGAAAGAAGAATTAACATAAGGGCAGTCCATACACAAACCCTGAGAATTAAAGGCAAAGAATCATTCCCAAAGTTAAGCACCGATATTGCTCAAATCCTAACGTTCCTAAGCAATGTACAAAAAGTTGAAAATATACCATCCTGCCCAAGCCAGATAAAGCTCTTTCCCCAAATCGGGCCGCCCTTGCGCAAATTTGTATAAGTAAGAATACATAATAACAGTTGGTTCTGCAACCCCTACTATCAAAAGAGGCTGTCCACCAAGTATTGACTGTATAATCCCACATATCGCCGTTGAAGCTAAAGTCTCAACTGTACTCAAGCTTCCATCTACATATACAAAAAAATATGCTCAACATAAACATCCTTTGAAATTCGAGAAATCGATTTCTCGAAGGAGTGTAACTGTATAAGAGGAGGAGCACCTGTGTCTCTGCTGAGTTGTTCCCCAAAGGCAATGACAGGAAGAGCAGAAGCAAAGAAGATGAATGTAGTTGGGGCCAATATCCTATACTCCAATAATTAAAATTTTGAAATTAATATTAATATAAAGAATAAAATGTAAGTTTCATTTCAATGAAAAAATAGTTCATTTGGCATCAAGATTTTAAAATACAGAAACATACCCAATTCCGGATTTAAGACCACCAACCCAATCTTGCTTGTAACATGCCAATCTTCCATTCAGATCACTAATAACTCCATGAAATGGCCGCCTCATCTCCCCCAACTCCTAAATTAAGAACTGTTTTTATCACAAATGGGTATCAATTAGTACTATTTCATCTTCTCTTTTACTTAGGCAGTTCATTGTAATGTTAACAAATAATGCAATTTTTTTTAAAAAGAATGAATTATATATGGGTTGCATTAAGAAAAAGAAAGCAATTTTTATATTATTGGTTAGGCAAGGGATGGTAACAGTTTACAAACCCATTCTTATGAACTTCAATTAAACTAAAGTTGGTGCAATCTGAGTTTTCTTATGAATTTTTTCTCATTCAATAAGAAGCAAATTATATGAAAAAAAACCAATATAACTACTTCACTCTACTTCCAAGAAATTTGCAAGGTACCGCAGGTTAATTACATAGAGCTATGTACTCCCAACTCAGATAACTTCATTATTTTATTCATTAACTATTATGGGCTATGTGAAGGAAAAATGAATGAAAAATTGTTAATACTAGTATATACAATAACTTTGTATACTTCAAAGTGTACTTTATAAACCTTTTTTAATGTTTAAATTCTGGATTTGAAGATCTAGAAGACTAAAAAAAGCAAACCCAGGTTGTAGTAATGATGACTCACTACTCATTCTTTTGGGCAAAATATCTTAAAATGACATGAATTCAAAGTATAATTAGGAAAAGAAAAAATTACAAGATTAACTTATAATACAAGAAAAGAGAAAAAAAAATAGAAATCATGGGTTGAAGAAATGGACATAAAAATGGCAAATATTTTAAAAGCATGACACATCTAAATACATGAAGCTACAATATGCAAACTTTTTGTTGGATAAGTAACCACGATGATGAGTTGAAAATCGATCCCAATAAGGAATCGGGAGTGATACTCTAACCAATTAAGTGAGTTATCGCTGGCTATCAGCAATATGCAATTATGATTCATGCATGCAACATATATACTTAATAACAAAAATGAGAAAGTGAGAGTAAAGAAAAGAGAAAAACATACAACGGTAAAGTACGCCGGAAATGTTACCGGTGCCGGAAAACTTTCTCTCTCTAGAAATATTTGTGTAGAGAGAGAGAGAAAGAGAGTTGAGAGAAAGAAGAAAAGGGTGTGGGAGGTTTAAAAAGAACCGCGCTAGTAAAGTTAAAGAAGTGATCTGGAAGTGGGTCCCAATTCATTTGAGTAGATTCTGATGAATTTTCTGAATTGTTGGAGTGTTTGGTTTCATTCATTCACTTTTGCTAATTTTTACTCGTTAATTAGCTGTCACTTGCAGACAGTTTGCAGTACTGTCCCTGTGATCAACTTTTGTACTCATTCATACTATACTGTTCACAGTCAAATTCACCTGTTTTTGATGTTTTAAGGCTTGATTAGTGGACTTGTCACTTGTGTTTTCATTTGGTGGTTCATGGGATTACATCAATTATAAAAGAAATTAATGTCTTGATTGTCATAATTCTTTGCGATGCAAATATTTGCGTTGTAAAAAGTAGAGAGAAAGAAGTGAGTTTGTTAGGTGTGGAATCTGTATTAAGTCTAAAATAGAACAAGTATACAATAATTTATTGTATTTCAACAGAGTTCATCTCATCTTATTCAATTAGCCCGCTAAACATTAGTTATCGTCATTTAATCAAGGCACTGTTTTTTTTTTCTCCGAGACTTTGGGCAAACCTGAGTCTATAATTTTCAATGTCTAATTCTCTTTTGTTTTTGGGCTTTCAATAAGGACCACATATGTATTTATTGTCAACTAATTAATTTACCATTCCGAACTAATTTTGTTATTCAACGTATTATTTTCTTTAATGAGTTGGAATGTCGTTTGGATAATTGCTTCCATTACATAGTTTTAGTTCTTTTAGAATCGATGATGGGGTTTGGTTAGACTTTGTTGATGATAACCATTAAACGGTTTAGAGAGACGAAAATAGATATTAAGAAGAATGGAGAACAAACTTCCAGCTTTGAACTTTGAACAGTTAGAGATGTGTCATTGTATTCTAAAATAGGGATAACTCTAACATTAGCTAATGGGTAGCTCTGCGTATTAAAGGGGTCACATTGGTTTTTATTTTCCGTTTTAATCATGTACTTGACTTGTTAACTTGACAATCTACTTAATCCATTGATCTACAATAAATTAGTTTAGATCTGATACGCACAAGTCATGGAGTCTAATAATTAAGAATAAGTTAGGAGATACTCTTACCAAAAAAAAATATCAACTAGTTTAGGACATTTAAAAACTTAATACAATAGTAACTAATTCGGAATATTAAAAAAAGAGTACTTTATCTTTAAAGGTTTATTGTGATCTTAATGAGTATAGAGGATCAAGTGAGAGAGCTAAGCCATAAACATCTAGTGTGATATGGATATTTACATTTTCCTAATATTTGGTAAGGTACCAAATTTCTATATAATTGACTTTATGGCCTTATGGTAATTCAAACTTTTTAAACAAAAAATATATATATGTAAGAGATCTGAATCCAGGTAATTTATGTTCCATTAATCTGAGAAAAGTTTATATATATATATATATATATGAGGTCATCTAAGAGTTCTAAGAAAGTGTTTAGATAGATTGTTTGACCGTAATGTTTGATTAGACACCCATTCTTAAAGTCCAAAATCAAAATCTCACATCTCACTCCCTCCTCAATAAGGACAAAAACCAAAAAACGGGCATGAATGATTCACTAGCCTCTCTTCTTCAAATCTCTAGCCTCTAAATAAGTATTAGATATGTGATAAATTTATCAGATTATTACATTTTTATATTAGATAATCAAAGTTTTTATTGAAATATTCAATGATTTAATCATATAAATAATTCGTAATAAGTTACAGTTAGACAAGTTTGACCTAATATCATCTCAAAACCTTTGGATCTAATTTTTATAATTATAATTATAATCCTATCTAATCTAATATAAATTAAATAATAACATTATCATTCAAACTACGAGTGATTAGTTAGCCCATTATCCCAATTTCAAGAAATATTAATATTCCGTCTTTTTAGTTCCTTCCTTATACACCCAAAAAAAATTAGTATTATGATTTTCATGTTTCTCTTGTTCATCAGTTCTTAATTAGCTTCCCCACTTTTAACCTTTTTTCCAAGAAACATCATAATCTTCTTAGACTACGGTTTTGAAAAGTCTCATATGCATGGCCAAGATGTAGTAACAGTGACACCTTACGATTATAAGGCTCATTGGTATAGCGATGTCTTTAATTAGACAACAACTCCCTACTATTTCACCGACCTAGCTATAAGTCCTTTGAGTTTGGCACATAATTTTTTTTGGGTTATACTTGTATATCATGTAAGCGGGATGAAAATCGAGTCTTAAATCTCGAAACCCAAAGAATATTGGAATTGAAAGAGTTGCCTCAAGCAATTGAAATATCCCTTACCCCGAAAACTGAACTTCATGTAATGACCATTTCTTGGTTTATTTTCAGTAGCATTTCCATAAGAAGAGACTAAACTTCTAAAACACAAATGTTGAGAAGTGTTTAAAGTATGTATTATATGGTATATAAAGTTTTCTTATACACTACCCCCCTCTGATCTAGAAAAAGTAGTTGTAGCAATTTGACAAGTATGAAGTTAAATTATTGCAATTTCAGAGACATGGTGTAATTATTTCAATTCTCATGAAGACTTTAATATTTAATTATTTTAAATGTCATGTAATTGTTTTAAACCAGACAATGGACCAAAAATTAAAATTCGCGACCCAAAGACCAAACTGCTTCACACTGATACGGTCCATTTTGCCTGGCAATACCTTTTTCAACAACACTACACTCCTTGGCTTTTCCTTGGAAACTTAGGAAAATCACAATAGAAAGAAAAAGGGTCAACATAAACAAGTTGATATTGGCATAGTGGTAGATCGTAGATCACTTTGTCCCTTAACCAATTGGTAGGGAATTCGAATCCCAGCCTTTGAGACTAGAAAAAAAATGCTTGATTAGTCCATTAATCTTAACTCTTAACTCTTAACTCTTAAGTGAATACCTTGGGCGAAGAGATCGAATAGTCACTAGCAGTGGCCTTCTTTGGCACAAGTCAATATTATTTCTATCAAAAAATGGACTTTGGTCACTTAATTGAGTCAGGGGAAAGGAGGAGAAACAGTGAAAATTGAGTTCTGTGGTCATACAATATTACGATGTACATAACCCAGTACAGGAAATACACATAACATAGGAGAAAAACACAAGATTTAATTTGGACTTCAAATATGAAGTAGCCTATAACTATAACCTCAATCTTAACCTCATGGTTAAGATGTCATTGATAATATGAAATCCACACGTAATGGAGGGAAACTAAAACTTATTAGGACATGAAATATAGACCTATAACCTCAACCTTAACTATATTTAGCTAAGATGTCATTGGTAATATCATACACATACAGGCATACAACACACTGAAAAATTCAAAACAATACTATGTTTTATGACCAAATCATATGATCGCCCCCTCCTACGACAACTTCCACGATATCTATAAGAAATAAAACTTCCATATGATTCTGGAGTTCTTACGAGAATTCGATTTCCATGATCTTGCTTCACTCGAGTTCAACAATCTCTCGAGGGTGAATCTGGAAAAAGTACATATTATATTATGTGATGAAAACGAGATAAAAATAACAACTAATTTACAGAATTGAGCTATGACTCTGACCTGTGGATTTTCAAAGCTTAAGGTTCTGATCTTGAACTCCCCTCTGCTTGTTGTTAGTTCATCTAGAATTTCACCATCTCCCACTTGAACATCTTCAGGAGCTTCCCTCTGTAAACCAAAATGATAATCATATAGTTGCACTTTTATATAAAATGAGAAGAATGTGACAATGAGTAAAGCTTCAAGTACCCTAAAAGACAAGCTAAGAGAACGTCTAGGTGCACCAGCGATCTCCTCGTACTCAGCAGCATCCAATTCTTGCAGATGAAAGGGATGAAACAGCTTCGGCAGGATGTATTGGCGTATGATTATGAGAAGGAAGAAAGGCAAAGGAAAAAGAATTCCAGCTATTGGTATCCAAGTGATTCCAAAGCAGATCGCCAAGTACACCAGCTGGAATAGTGTGAAAGCGGCAATGTATTTGAAGGGCACTGATTCGACATATGATGCATGTGCTTCTTCCAGAACCCTGCATTCGATGGATGTTAGTAAACATGACCAGTTGTTAGGAATTCAACTGCACAAAACTTGTGTTTAAGCATTCAGAAAGTGGTTCAGGAAACCAGATAATCATAGTTTAAATGAAACTTACTTGTATCTTCTTGCAGGTGTGATGAAAAGGAGGAGGATTCTTTCCCAGAATTGGCTTCCTGGAAGACTATCAATAGACATGTATGCAAAATATCCCCAAAGAACAGAGGTGGGTATCAATTTGATCACGGGCATAGCGAACATAGCGCCTGCTACAAGGACTGACTGTAAGAGGTTACTCACTCTTTGCTCGTTCACTCTAACAGGCAAAAAGGCATCGATGTGATCAAGTGTAAAAGCCTTGTCGTCCTTTCCTTCTTTTCTATCTCCCTTTATCACTGCTTGTTTTAGATCTTCGAGCTCCTTAACTACTTCTCGTGGCTGAAATACAAAACATTTATGTTCCACTTCATTTGAAATACATATAAACTTTTTTCTTTTTGAGTATATTGAGAGCTTACATCAGGACTTTGATCCAATTCGATAAAAACATCTTGCATTTGGCCATAGATCTCTGTGCTGCTAGCATTTTTCTTTATGCTTTCTTTGACAGTCTCCACCAATTTTCTTCTGATCAACTGTGATAAAAAATGACATGATGTGAGAAGCCGCATGAGTCTAGCAAAAGATGATGATTTTCACTTTAGAACTAATGTGTGCACATACTTGTTTCTTCAGGGTAGCAAGGCTCTTAGTATGCATCGGAGATTGTGGAAGGACACCATTTGCTGGAGGAAGTCCAAGCAATCCACAGATCAATGTCTACAAATTAAAGTCATTACAAAACAATCAGTCAATTACTCAAATTCCTGTAGTACTTATACAAGGTTAAAATGAGCAGGTAATTATTAGTTAATATACCATAAGTCCCAGCAGCAAGATATCATAGTGGTAAGCAGAAGGTTTTCTCAGATTGAATTCCTTCTGCTGTGCCAGTTGTGCAGCAACACCATGATCGAAAAAATACAGTCCGGTTATCATAAGAGCCGGGATTATGGCAGCAAAGATGTATACAACAGGCACCTTAGCCATATCCTGCATTTTGAACATAAATTTATATATTACAAGAAACTGATTAAATCTTTTAACAGTAGTCGATTCCATCTAAAAAACTCAAAACCATTCCTCTTCTTTTTAGAAAAAAGATTAGCTCTTTGGTAATGATTGATTACCTGTAGAACAGTCCAATGGATAAAGGATTCAGATTGCCAAGGCAGAGGACTTAAGAGCCTTCGAGGTACTCCCTCCGGAACACCTTTAGGAACACTAAATGATACGGCAGTCCCTAGCACAACAACCAATGGAACTCCATAATCTGCTATAAAGCTCCTGAAATGGCTTGTACCATACCGCCATGATCTAGCCCTACGACTCTTTAAGGACGTGGAAAGTACACCAAAGGTAAATATTATGCCCAACAGCCCATTTACATACCGCCACTGAAACTGAAACTTCTCTTCACGTCGTTCCTCAGCTTTAGGGACTCGAAACTCACCCACAGCTCCCTACATGAGCAAGATTTTTAGAGCACGGTTGACACTCATGGAACAAAGTTTATCATATAGGAAAAGTATTACTACGGTTTTAGATTTTAACAACTTTTTACTTAATGTTAAGATGTACATTGTGCAAAAGAAGTGTAAAGAAGAAAAGTATAGAGTACTAAAAGTACCTTGATAGCCTCTTGGATGAAAAGAACAGCAATCAACATGCCAAAGAGCTCCCCAGCAACCCTAGTGAACCGGTTAATGATCGCGGCAGCATTGAATATTGAAAGCAGTATTAACATAAGGGAGATCCATACACAGACCCTGAGAATTAAAAGGAAAAAAAAAACTAGAAGTTAACTAACTTGGTTCTAAAACTCATCATATCTTACACCAAAGTATGTTCAGAATATTAAAGATATACCATCCTGCCCAAGCCAGATACAATTCTTTTCCCAAATCTGACCGTTCTTTGGCGAAGTTGTAGAGGTAAGAGTACATAATCACAGTTGGTTCAGCAACTCCTACTATCAAAAGAGGCTGTCCACCAAGTATTGATTGTATAATTCCACATATTGCTGTTGAAGCTAAAGTCTCAACTGTGCTCAAGCTTCCATCTAAATAATATCAGGGACATCAAAAATAACTTCTAAAATTTAGGAAGTAGATTGAATAGGGAACATGGAGATATAGAGTATATATAATCTCAAGTTTGTCCAGTATTCATAATCTAATCCAACCTTTGGAGCATTCAATAAGACTTCTAAATTTGAGTGTACCTTCTCAAATTCTTCCTATGTGTTACTCCCTCCGTAACATAATAGTTGCAACAATTGAACTAGGAAGAATTCCTAGGCATAATATGTTAAGTATGGATAAGTGGGTTGATTAAAAGTAGGAGAGAGAAATCACATGGGTTAAAGAGATAAAAGGAGGGAAAGAAAGAAAACAACAAACAAGAGTACAAAAGTGGGTGGGGGACCAAAAAACACATTATCATTTCATTGATAAAATTTACCAAAATAAGAAAGATGGAAAATTGTTGCAAGTAATATGTTACATCTATTTTAGGAAATTGTTGCAAGTATTATGTTACGGAGGGATTATTTTTCTCGTCTGTCACAGATTTTTGTGTCCTTTCTTCATAGAAAAAACCTCCCACTATTTTAGCATGGTATCCAAAACTTGGGACAGTATAGAAACTTTCAAAAGTAGAAAGGGTGAAACTTGAGATCATTCAGGTCATTTTTATTAAAAAGATTCATTTTTTTTCCGTTTTTGGGTCAAATAAGACCTAATAAAACAGGTTTTTTTAGAGATAGACCTTATAATATGTGTATTTAGTTTGTGAGTTTGTGACCATATCACAAATTTCCAATCAAAAAGTCAACAATCTGATGTTAACTGAGAGCATTCACCATACACCGGGGTGTACGTGCACCCTCTCATAGTTTTCCTTCTCATGTGCTCTACACATGAGAATAAGGAAGGAGGATATAAGAGGGTGTACGGTGCACCCGGGTGTATAAAAAATATTGTAATGTTAACTTGTTATTCCCCTCCAATTCCTTCCTTTCTTTGTCGGTTTTTTCATATTCACCCCCCACCCAAAAAAACATAGGTATATGGAGTGTGGTTTAGTAAAAACAGGTTGTAGTTAACTGCATACTTTGTTTTGGGGGGAAAATCTAAGAAAAGGAAGGAACTAGAGGGAGATAACAAATTCATGCCGGATTGTCTTTTATAAGGTCTTTTCATATAAAATACCTATTTTATTAGGTTTTATCTGACCAGAAACCATTTTTTTTTTCTAGTTTTCAAATAGCTCCTTCCAGTTTCCACAACAAAAACATAAGTAAAATTTGCAAGGGTTATGTAAGGAAGAGCACCTGTGTCTCTATTGAGCTGCTCCCCAAAGGCTATGACAGGAAGAGCTGAAGCAAAGAACATGTAGGTACTTGGGGCCAGTATCCTGTACTCCAATATTACAAACATAAACATTTGAGTTCAAAATTTTACTAATCTTGACTTTACAACTTTTATGATACACCCGTGTGTACCCACGGGTGTACTCTGAGCATGGTGCACCAAGACTATTGCTCATTTTCACATCTAAGTTATGCTCATTTGAAGACGTCTAAATGAGCAATGAGCAAAAAAATAACCGAGTGCATGATGAATACTTTCAACTGACTTTCAATTTCATGGAGATTAATAAATTGGGATATTGATAAATGACAAAAATCAGAAACATACCCAATTCCAGATCTTATACCACCAACCCAATCTTGCTTGTAACATGCTAATCTTCCATTCAAATCACTTACAACCCCATGAAATGGTTGCCTCATTTTGCCAATTTTCCAGATTAATTAAGGACTTCCCTAAATAATGTAAAGAAAATGATAAATAAAAGATACATAAAAAATTATTGAAAAACAGTGAGTAGTATTTAACAATTTAATTAAACACAAAGAATATTATTTCAAAATTGATATGAATTCTGGGATTGTTTCATCTTCTCCTTTCTTCTTTACTAAGGGAGTTCATTATAGTCAACAGAGAGTACAAATTCAATTAAAATAATTTGGGTTAAATATGTATTATTTTATTAATAAATGGAATTTACACTATATACTGTTCCATTGCAGGATCTTAAAAATCCATCTCCAGATCTCCTTAATAAATGAACAAATTATAGTTACAATTGAAGTTATAGGCTTATAGCTATCAGAAATTCAGGAATTTCACTGGAAAAATACATAGAATCTACTCCATCCGTTCATTAATGTTGGTTATCTTATCGTAAGGTTGTGGGAAAAGGAACAAACGTTTGTAATTTAAAGAATAAAGAACGAGTAAGAAGAAGTGTAATAAACCAACGGATGTAAATGAAAAACAAGAAGATCTTTAATGAACGGAGAAAGTATTTGGCAAGAAAAATATGAATTTTATTCACTTAGAAAATTTCACTGGAGAACTATGTGGACTCAAAGTCAACGAATTGCGATAATAACTAATTTTTCATCAATAGAATAAATTGGACAATTTTTATTTGTTTTATTAACACAACTTTTGCAAAGTGCAAACCAAATCCACACTTACCTTCTTTACTCGTACAAACAACTTTCTTAGTGGAAGTATTACTATTATACATATATTAATAATATTTGAACGTACTAATGATGAAATTCCTTAGTTACAAACTAGAAACCATAAGGATCTGAAGAGAGTGAATATTTGAATGTGCATGCAATATACTCTTTGTAGTGAATAGTGATACTATGTCAAAAAACATAAGAAAAATACATCAATGGATTGAAGGCCGAGAAGAAAAAGGAGAGGAAAAGCTTACGACGTGAATCGACAGACCGGCGTCGAAAGTTGATCTCTTTGAAATGATGGGTGCAACTGCAAGTAGAAAGAGGGAGGTGAAGAGTTGAAGACTGAAGAAGAATGTGAAATGAGGAGGAGGATGATGAGGTGAGTCCGTGACTCGAGTGTGTATGGGTGTTTAAAAAGACCCGCGCAACTATTGTTATAGACCTATATTATTGCTATGCCTGAAACTGCGAGTGGGCCCTAACCTTAAGGGGCGGATGACTGAACTGAACCGAAACGAAGTGAAACCCACGATTTAGTAAAAGTAGAGTTGAGTTGAACTGAATTTTACTAAATTGAAATGAACTAGATTGGACTGGACTGAATCAAGCTGAGCTGAAGGTTAATTTACATTAATCCAGTCCAAAAGAATAAAGCCCTAAAATTGCGATTTAAGATATGACGTTTTGAAATAAGGCAAAATAATAAGGGATTTTGTACAAAAAGACTTGAGAAAAAAGGTTGAGGATTAGACACAATATATGTATAATATGTTTGTTCTTTAAGACAACAATCATCATATTACTTCGAGAAAGTAACAAACAATAACCGTGTGACGTTACGATAGCTATTGGTAATATTTTTGTATATAATCGCAGAGTTGGTGGGACGCCGGAGGAAGTTATCGGTAAGTAATTGACTTAGACTTACCTATAGACATTTGTAGTATAGATATAGAATATAGAAATTTGTCATATAATAAATAGAATATTGTAAGAGTATGCAATATAAACTTGAGAAACGTGGAGTACAAATTAGAAATTTACAGTATAAAATATAGAAATTACTTTATACTTCCTCCGTTTTTTTAGTTGACCTGTTTCTTTTATCACGTTTGCCAACGCGTGATTTCAATCACTTTTATCTTGGAAATTGATGAGTAAAAATTATTAAAATATGATATTTTGAAAATATATAATGAGACGAATCTAACAAGACCCCACATGACTATATTTTCTTTTATGTATAAATCACAAAAGATAATCAAAGTAGATTATGTGAATAGTGTCAAAAGTCAAAACGTGTCAACTAAAAAAAACGGAGGAAGTATAATTTAGAAATTTGTATTATAAAAATACTTCAATTTGCCATATAAAATTTACAATCATCTACAATAATGCCACCATGATTTGTTACCGTACTATCTAACGATTATTGATTAGGAAAAATTCATATTACTGTATTTGTCCCAAAAACTGCTACATGTTTTTTTTTGATAAGCTAACTTATTTGTTATATTCTTTTTTAGCAACAGTTTTTTCTCTATTTTTCTTTGACTTACATCTGCCCATGCAATTTGTGTTATCTAAACTTTTACTTGCCTAAAAATTTATGTAAAATGCTAATGTAGCATCAATTTTTGGGACAGAAAAAGTACTAATTTTCGACAAATAATCAAAGTTGTTTTTATTTTATAGGAGTGAGAAGTTTCCCTTACTTCTCAAAATTTCTTTATACAAAGTTGGCCCAAAAAAAAGCCAATCGGCGGCCCACTTTGATACGTTTCTACCAAACTAAAATGTTTAGACTTTAGAGGTCGACCAGTATAGCAATTTAATACTCCCTCCGTTTCTCAATAATTATTACGCTTTCCTTTTTAATACGTTTCACAAAATTGTTACACTTTACTTTTACCATTTTGGGATATATGACCCCACCAACTTTTTATTCTTTATACTCTCCTAAAGTTAATTTTTTATTCTTTATTCTCTCTCCTAAAGTTACTTTTTCCTATCATTGTCATGTTTTTATACCCATTTCCTTGGTTCTTGTGTTTTTGCAAGTGTAACGATTTTTAGGAAACGGAGGGAGTACTCACTAGTTTAATTGAGCCAACAACAAATTACCTGAAATTGGTGACCTTTCTCTGCCGATTCCGCCTTGGCTGGAAATAACAAACAAAGTCTAAACTAGAACATGTGAACCATAATGCTCGATACATACTCCCTCCGTTTCTTTTTGTTTGTCCCATTTACTGTAACTCCAAATGCCAAGGAGAGTGATGTCATAAGCATGTGGGTGGGGACAACAACTAAAAAATTCACTTATTTTATAGTAAATTGGTGATTAAAGTAGGTGAGAGAAGATTATGAGGTACTTGTGGGACCAAAAAGAGATAAAGTAGGGGTAAATGGGTAATATCATTTTTCCATATAAGGAAAGATGAAAAAGTAGGACAAACAAAAAGAAACGGACAAAAACGAAAAGTAGGACAAACAAAAAGAAACGGAGGGAGTATTTAATTATATCTATGTTTAATAATATAAATTAGTTAATCTAAAACAGTTTTCTATTTTAAAAGTTCTCAATGGTTGGCAATTAGCATATAACCGTGTTCTTACCTATGACTTCAAGTCTCTTGGTTTCTATTACATGACCTTATTGTATTTTATACTCTTCTTTTCTAATAAGATCCTTTCTATTTTTTTATGTTTCACGTAGCTCCAAAAATTAATTTTGACTTATATTTCTTTCTTAAAGTGTATCAAGGTAAACTTCAGGAAAATACTTCTATGAAAATAAATTTATTTGTTTCTAAAAGTTTTTCGTACTTTTGTTTCGTTCTTAATTTGGTTATACTTGACCTATTTCAACTACACATTATCAGAATATGATTGGTCCTATTTTGATCCACACTCTCTTCTTCTTGTCTTGGATTATGTTGTTACAAATTAATAGGAGAATGTTCAAGGAACAAAGAAAGTATACCACATATATTGTTTATGTTTTTAATCACGTAAACAGGTATAATAACCTTACTTTTCTACTCATATAGGTATCTTACATTCATAAATCTTGTAGTCTAAGCTTTCCTTACTCTCAGTATATTATTTTATCTCGTTGTAATTGCAAATTAATTATATTTTCACATTTTCAATCGTATCTTGTAACGAATAAAACACGAAAAATATCATAATTCATAGGCAAATTTGCGAGAAACAACCTTTTAAATTTTTTTTTGCGAGAAACAACCTTTTAAATACACTTTTTTTGCGAGAAACAACCTTTAAAATTTTATTTTTGCGAGAAACAACCTTGTATAATTTTTTTTTGCGAGAACACACCTTATCACTCTTTTCCGGCGTTGACCACAAATTTCCGGCCTTGACTAAGTCAAATTTGCTATTTGCACTCCTTCTTTCTTATTTCCACACTCCTTTTCCCTCCTTTGTTCCCCATTATATAAATCTCATGTTTTTAAAACCCAAAAAGTTCTTTCTCTTTTAGTAAATTGATTAAGTAGTTGTCTTAGTACTAATACATGCATTGGCAAATTTGGGTTTATGTTTTTATAATCCCATGTATTACACTACTACTTAATCAATTTACTTAAAGAGAAAGAACTTTTGGGTTTTAAAAACACGGGATTTATATAATGGGGAACAAATGAGGGAAAAGTAGTGTAGAAATAAGAAAGAAGGAGTGCAAATAGCAAATTTGACTTGGTCAAGGACGGAAATTTGTGGTCAACGCCGGAAAATAGTGATAAGGTGTGTTCTCGCAAAAAAAATTAAAAGGTTGTTTCTCGCAAAAAAATATTTAAAAGGTTGTTTCTCGCAAAAAAATGTATTTAAAAGGTTGTTTCTCGCAAAAAAGTGCATTTAAAAGGATGTTTCTCGCAAATTGCCCTAATTCATAATATCATTTTTTTCAGTGATAATAATACAAAATTATGGTGAAAGTTATTCATTGAATCAGAAAGGGAAAAAAGAAAGCACAATTGAAAAAACATGGCACCTAAATATAAGGAAAAATGCCCTTTAAAAAAAATTGCGAATCGAAGTCTCTTGACTCTTGTGAGACAATCTCAGGTCTCCACCAACTCATCCACCTGATCCACATCCAAGACAAAAAGAGAAAATCTAAAATATATACATCCCTAATTGTTAGGAGCTACAAATAAACCGAGAGTTTATAACAAGAGTTTGTTAAACTTATGTGAACAATTTGCCAAACGAGCTGAGGTAAACTCTTACGATTGCAGAGAAAGGACAAGTAATTAGAAACATGGATTTCAACATAAGCAAAGTCAATCAAGCAACCACTCTTACATGCACCTTGTTGTACTCTTCATAATTGCTAATTTTAAATATTTCTTCCCTTTTCCTGATATCATTCATATTATTCAGTTATTACTTTTTTCAAGAAATTTCATTAATTGAAGGTTAAATGGTATTCATAATAAGTACCCAAGAAAACAAAATACAATCAAATAAGATTAAATCAAACTCGTCTTCAATAAAACTATAATGATCAGGATCGACTATAGTAGCACATGCCTCTTGGATTTGCCGAATCTTGCAGCTATTAACGAAACCGTCTATCATTTGAATATAGTTTGGAGAAGAACACTATTGATTCAACATAATTGACCGCATATGAGATTTCAATAATTTAATGTTGATAGTGTTAAAATTCAGCCAATAAGAACAATTTCTCATATCTACAAATAAACAAATACTCACAAGTCCCGCAGAGGGGAAGGAGTCCTCCACGACACAGAAGACAAAAACTCCCATATAAGGGTTTGAGAAACTCTCATAAAGAGAGACTATTTATTCAACAAAACAAGAAACAGAAAACAAGGAAGGAAAAGGGGCTTACCATGGATGAGAACATCCATGAAAGCCCCTGACATACGAAGAGGAAAAAAAGGAAGAGGGACGGCTAAAGAGGAAAAGGAGATTAGGGTTTTTTAATCCTAATCAATTATTACTTAGACTAATAGAGAAATCGATCGGGTTTGACAAAACCAAGGATGCATATAGAATACTACCTTCGTTCCTTAATAAATGACACACACTTCATGTTTTCACGCTTGCCAATGTATTATTTAAACCCTTAATATCCATAATTATCAATAAGTAAAAATTATAAAAAGTTGATATTAAAAAATGCTTATTGAGAAGAATCTAACAAGATCTCATATGACTATGTTTTTCTTAAAAGATATTCACCAAAGCTAATTAAAGTTTAAATTTTGAATAGTAAACACTATATAAGTGTGTCACTTACTAAAGAAAGGAGGAAGTATAGCCCAAGTGTTTGGTTATTATGAGCTTTTTGGTTAGACCATAGTATTATTATTGATGAAAGATAGATAATAGGGTCGAATGTTCTTATTCCATTTCCAATTCTTTTTTTTTGCTTGATTAGAAGAAGGACCTTGATAAATTCTCAACTCACCGAGTTTTTTTATGTGATATTTGCAAAGTAGACACTTGAAAATATATGGGGGAAAGATGAAGGGAATCTCCACCTCCAAATAACCTTAATTGGGAATCAATCATATAACCTTGAAATCATAAGAACAAATGTCTTACCACTAGGCCAAGTCTTGCTTGATATTCCATTTCCAATTGAGATAGAGTAAATAGCTATTGTCATGTATTAAATTTTGGGATATGAGTGTATGAATATGACTATGAGGTCCATCGATAAAATGAAAATTGGCACATCAAAGACACCTGAAAGCATGTAGATGGTCATACACTCATACTCATAGAGTCATAGGTGGGCGACTTGTATGCACAAAATACAGGTGGGAGTTATGTTGCATTGTTTAGAATGTTGAGCAAGTGTGTAGTATAATTTGTGATACTAGTATCATGATTTGTTCATCCTAACTATTTTGTTTCGGCTTGCACTTACAACCCTAAACCAAACGTGTCTTCACAAGTTTAACATTAGCTACAGCTTGAGATGCACTTAGAAAGACGTAGCAAGCTAGATCAAAAACAGGGGATTTAAACTTTATTTGGTCATACAATGCACTACAGCCAGTACACAAATACACATAAAAGGAGGGGAATCAAACTTAGCACCTTAGATAGAATCTATTAACCTCAATCTTAGCCGCTTGGCTAGGATGTCATTGGTAACACACTAACAATACATACAAGTTAAGAAAGTAAATTACAAGTAATGCGGTATATGTTTATGACCAAATGATATGCAATAGCCCTCTCCTAGCGAAGCTCGTACAAATACACAGAAATGGGAGGGATCTTCAACTTAGAACCTTAAGTATAACCTATAACCTCAATCTTAATCTTTCGGCTAAGATATCATTGGTAAAATCACATACTTCATCAAACCAAAATGTTGCTCACGAAATGCTATGATCGCACCCTTCTAGGAAAGCTTTTTACTGATTTTATACGTAGTTACTTCTTTTGCGTCACAACTCATAATTGTTAGCCTTGCAGTTTGCCTCAGTTCAGATGAACAATCTCTTGAGGATGAACCTGAAAAAAGCACAAGTTGCACATACATATGAGACATACATTTCTACAAATCAAGCCAAGCTAAGTTAACATAAATCATTTATACTCTATCTTAGGTGCAAGTACTTTTCTTCGTTGGCCTCAAAGAGGGCACACTTCCCAAAACACCCTTTTTAGTCAGCCAGAAAACGCGAGATCACTTCAAATCGCCTCTATCTGGCTGTATATATGAACAACTCGTATGTTTTTTCTTTCTTATTAGGTGATTATAATGTATTTTGAAGTTTAAAAAAATATGGTTGATCATAATAAATAGTACTAATAGTGATAATTATACAAAACGGCACAGAAATGGCAAGGAAATGATGAGACAAAACATTTTTCATATATGTTTAAGTAGATTGCAGAAGAAAGCGTATATAATCCTCACCTGAGGATTGTCAAAGCTAGAGTTTCTGAGCTTTAATTCTCCTCTGTTGGTTGTCAGTTCATCTAGTATTTCCCCATCATCGGCTACCAGTTCATCTTCTGGAGCTTCTCTCTGTAAACCAAAATGAGATCACATTTCCGACTTTCATTCATAATCTTGTTTGATATGCCGTAATAATAAGTGGTAATGAATTTGGTTTTGTGAAGGAAGTCCATATTAGTGTCCATGGACCATGGTAAGCCGGTAAGGCTTGTTCATTCTATAATACCTCATTTTCTTTACATCTATTATAGTTTTGTAGAGGGTTAAACAAAAAAAAAAGTAGTTTCGGATAAAATTCTATTGGCTAGACCTTGGCATGAGACCTTATTACGAGTTCTTGAACAGGCTGTTGAAGTAGAAAATGAGCAGAATGAGTAAATTTTGTATACCGTTAAAGACAAGCTAAGAGAGCGCTTTGGTGCACCAGCGATCTCCTCATACTCAGCAGCATCCAGTTCTTGCAGATGGAAAGGATTAAATAGCTTGGGGAGCATATATTGGCGTATGATTATGAGAAGGAAGAAAGGCAAGGGGAAAAGAATTCCGGCTATTGGTATCCAAGTAATCCCGAAGCAGATTCCCAAGTACACGAACTGGAATAATGTGAAAGCAGCAATGTATTTGAAGGGGACTGATTCCACATATGATGCATGAGCGTCTTCCAAAACCCTACATGAAATGGATAATAATCAATGTATAATTAATACCCAATAGATGACTCATCCCAACAGAAGATGATACTCAACTCAGTTGTTCTGAACAACATTCCTCACAAAGTCGAACTCACAAAAGGCATTGTTTGTGATTTATAGACAAGGAAAGATATAGTAAGTTCAATCTTGTTAGATTCATCTCAACATATATTTTTAAAAGTATCAATACTTTTATGGTTTGAAAGTTAAAGATCGTAATGATCAACATTCGCTCGACAAGAATAAAGTCAAACTATGTGATGATAAAGTAACAGAAGTAGGTATAAATGGGTTATACGTGGTAACAAGTAAAAAATTGAGTATAAACTTCGAAACAAGATATCAGTTGAAGTGAAGCTTACTTGTATCTTCTGGTTGGCGTGATGAAAAGGAGGAGGATTCTTTCCCAAAACTGGTTTCCTGGGAGACTATCAATGGCCATATATGCGAAGTATCCCCAAAGAACAGAGGTCGGTATCAATTTGATTGAAGGCATAGCAAACAAAGCGCCTGCTACAAGGACCGATTGCAAGAGGTTACTAACTCTTTGCTCATTCACCCTAACTGGCAAATAAACATCAATGTGATCAAGTCGAAATGCATTGTTGTCCGTTCCTTCTTTATTGTCTCCCTTCATCACTGCTTGTTTCAATACTTCAAGCTCCTTCGCAACCTCATTTGGCTAGAATATAGGAAAATGTTATGGTCTAATACTTAAGATCATTTCTTCTTAATAATGAGCATCGTGAGAGCTTACGTTAGGGCTTTGATCCATTTCAATGAAAACTTCCTGCATCTGTCCAAACATCTCTGTGCTACTAGCATTTTTCTTTATACTTTCTTTGGCAGACTCTACCATTTTTCTCCTTATCAGCTGTAATCAAATCACATGATATAAGAAGCTAAGCAGATTGACTCTTACTGTCTGTTTGGTAGCCGGTAATAAATGATGCTAATAGTAATGGATATAGACCTAATTTTGTAAAGAAAATTACTTGTCAATCATAGTAATGGAACTTTGTCCCAAACTTGTTTTTTTCTTCAAAAAAACGTGGTACCACTCAATACCACCTCTAGAGTGGTAATGAAACCTTACAGAGAAAAAGAGGTACTTGTAGATGGATGAACAGACACAAACAATACCATGAACATTAGCATATGTTTTTATTATCAAATAATTACCTATATATCCATTATCCAGTACCATCATCCATTCGACCATTCCTCCTATACCAACATACCGTTTACATAAGATCAAACTGAGATAGTTGTGCACATACTTGCTTCTTGAGACTAGCAAGGCTCTTTGTATGCATTGGAGACTGTGGAAGGACACCATTTGCTGGAGGTATTCCAAGTAGTCCACAGATCAACGTCTACAAAGCCATTACAACGTTTCAGATACGAATATAAGTCCCTTCTATTGATCATAATGATTTACGATTATAAAGAGTAGGTCATTCTTTATATATTTGACTTGCCATAATTCCGAGCAACAAGATGTCATAGTGATAAGCAGAAGGTTTTTTCAGATTGAACTCCTTCTGTTGTGCCAATTGTGCAGCTACGCCATGGTCGAAAAAATACAGTCCTGCCACCATAAGAGCCGGAACTATGGCTGCAAAGATGTATACCACAGGTACCTTACCCATATCCTGCATTTTGATATGATTAAACACATAATTACTAATTATAATCAAATTATCATATTGCATAATAAATGATTTACCTTGACAACAGTCCAATGGTTCAAGGATTGAGATTGCCAAGGCAGAGGACTATAGAGCCTTCGAGGTACTCCTTCCGGAACTCCTTTAGGAACACTGAATGATATAGCAGTCCCTAACACAACCATCAATGGAACCCCATAATCTGCTATGAAACTCCTGAAATGGCTTGTACCATAACGCCAGGATCTTGCCTTACGGCTCTTCAAGGCCGTGCAAAGTACACCAAAGGTCAATATTATTCCTAATAATCCATTTACATATCGCCATTGGAATTGGAATTTCTCTTCATGCGGATCCTCTGCTTTGGGGACTCGAAACTCACTCACAGCTCCCTACATAACAAGATTGTAAGAACAATAACACTCTCATAAACGAAGTTTGCCAATAAGATAACTAGAGTATTAAGAGCTTACTTTCATTATTTTTACTAGTATGTAATAAGAATTATTGAACTTGCAATATTATGTTAATGAACCTTGGAGTATTTTGTTTACACTTGTTTTCTACTGCAAGTTATAAATTGACAGACTTCCTTTCCTTTTCTTAGCCTAACCCAATTATTAGCAAAACAATGGAAAATAGACCCTTTTCCTTTCCTTTCCTTTCCTTCCCCGACCTCCAATCCAAACACGCTAAATAAGTACCTTAATAGCCTCTTGGAAGAAAAGAACAGTAATCAACATGCCAAAGAGCTCCCCGGCAACCCTTGTGAATCGTTTAATGATTGCAGCGACGTTGAATATCGAAAGAGCAATCAACATTAAGGCAGTCCATACACAAACCCTGAGATAGGTAAAAGAACGCATTACTCGTCCCTCCATTTCATTTTTTCCTTTTTGCACAGTTTCTATTACATATTTGAACCATCAATATCTTTAATTGTATACAAAGGAAAAGTACGAAAAACTGATATTTTAAAAGTACATATTAAGAAGAATCTAACAACGTCTCATATGTTATGTCTTTTTTTCTTATACAGTAGTGAGGTTCTAAGGACAACTTTTGGCTCAACCATCGAGACATTCCAAACAAAAAGAATAAAAAGCATAGAAGGGAGTATAAATTAGTACTAATTAAGCAATCTTATACCAAAAATTATCATGTTCTTAAGGAATGTTCACAAGTTAAAGATTATACCATCCTGCCCATGCTAGATACAGTTGTTTTCCGAGATCTGGACGCCCTTTGGCAAAGTTGTAGAGATAAGAGTACATAATCACAGTTGGTTCAGCAACTCCTACTATCAAAATAGGCTGCCCACCAAGTATTGATTGTATAATCCCACATATTGCTGTTGAAGCTAATGTCTCAACTGTGCTTAGGCTTCCATCTAGGAAATGCAACAACAACAACAAACTCTTAGTCCCAAAATGACTGAGGTCGGTGAACCTGAATCGTCATAAGAAAAGTGTACGTGTGTGTAAGTACTAAAAGGACGTTTAACATATCCAAGAAATTTGATCAAATCATGTCAATACAATACCCTATAACTCTTGAAAGCTCGGAAATCTTTAGGGACTCGAGTTTCCTCGTTTTCAAACGTGTTTTGGATCTCGATTCCTTTACATGCTAATGAAGGCCGGAAGAATGATCGAAACCTTATCAAAATCACAATCATTTCCGTGCTACAAGTCTACAAACCTCTATCGCCATTCTATAAGGGAAGAGTAGGGGACACCAAAAATCAATAATAATTTTTTAAAAAAAAGTTTATTAAATGGCACCATTCCCTTTCTATAATATAAGTATATAACACCCAAAATAAACTAACCATTATATTTTTATGTATGATTTTATATGACTTCGCAGTTCCCACGCATCGCGTGCATGTAGGGTACGGCGGGAAATAAGACCTCTAAAGACTAAAAATGTTTTTTTTTTTGGTGTTTGCACCCGGTTCCCCTTCGGGCTACATCCGGATCGAGGCTAAGTTCAGGGTGGTTAGGTTCCATTCCTCTCCCAAACGTGTTGCGGGGATTCGAACACGAGTCCGTCCTACCAAAGCCTGTCCCCATCACCACTGGACCAACACTTATTTGGATTCTAAAGACTAAAAATGTGGATATACATTTCTATTCATTTTCTATTAATGTTTCTGCACCAGAAAATAAATTTTTAGTGGTGCAAGAAGAAGAACACCTGTATCTCTGCTGAGTTGTTCTCCAAAGGCTATGACAGGAAGAGCAGAAGCAAAGAAGATGTAGGTACTTGGGGCCAGTATCCTGTACTACAATAATATAAGATGGTCAAATAAATATTTCATTCAATTTTTAAAGGTACTATATAAAATAAAGTGAAATAGTAACAAGACTTAGTTTTCATATTTCATAAATTAAATTATTTACTACTTCAAACTAAAAATAATTGTAAGAAAAAGAAGTTTTACCCAAGTCCAGACCTGATACCAGCAACCCAATCTTGTTTGTAACATGCCAATCTTCCTTTGACGTCATTCACAATCCCATGTAGTGGTGGTCTCATTTTTCCAAATATTCTAGTATACATTAAAATGAAATAAACAATAAAGAGATAAGAAAACTTATCTTCAACTACAATTTAGCAATTTAAACAAATTTATGTCATGATGCACACTTTGGTGCATATCAAATTAACTAGGTTTCAATACTCTTGTACATGGTACTTTAAATAGCAATAGAAATATCAAAATAGTTAACTTGCTTAGCATCAAACAATGAACGCCGATCGTTATACTTCATTATAAACTGTCAATAATATAAGCTAACTCCAAAATCCAATCTAAGCAACTAATTGATTGTCAAACAAGGCCTTTATATAAGGAGTGCATTCTAATCAACAAATAGTACAAATTGAACAAAATAATATGGGTTCATTAAAGAATTGATTATTTCTATTATTACATTTAAATGAAGAACAGTACTCAAAAAAAGTAGTACTATTCTATTGCCGAAGCTCTAAAGGTCGTCTTCATGAACTAAGTGTTTGGGTATGAACTATCTGCTGACTTTTATTTTACTCAATATTCAAAAGCAAACAAGTAATCATACCAAAGTTTATGACGATCAGAAAATTTAGAAATTTCATTAGAGAGAGCATGACTAACAATTTTGAAAAACTAACATTGTAATCTATTGTATAAATTTCTCCTACACTAATTTTTGTATTTTAGAAATTTTGAAATAGTATATAGAATATAATCAGTTTGAAAAAAAATGAATCCATGAAAAAATGGTAAGTTGAGAGACAAGTTCATCTACCAACGAAATATTTTCTATAGGTTGCCCTTGCACAAGACGTCAAGACCCATCTACAAGCTCGTTACTAGCCAAATGTCCCAAATATAACCTAAATCATTATAGAAAATGAAAAGATGAAAAGACTGATCACTTGAGTCGACTTCCATTAAAATAAAATATAGAATAAATGTTTGAAGAGAATTGAATCCATGAAAAATTTAGTAAGACAAGTTTAATTACAAACTAAATATCTTCTATAGGCTGCCTCGCCACAAGACCCATCAACAAACACCCCAAATCCAATCCTAAATCTTATTGTAGAAGACGGAAAAATGAAAAAGGCTTATTACTTGAACCAGCACTAATTTATAAGAAGAGTATTTATAATAGTAGCCTAGTAGGTTTGGATATATACATGCAAAACTATATACTAAAAAAATGTTGCAAGAGATACATATGAATAAGTTGGAAGAGAAGATGAGGAGAGAAAACTAACGATATGACGGACAAAATACGCCGGAAAATATCTCCGGCGTCGGAAGTTTGTCTCTATAGGAGATTAGGTGCAGAATGAGGTGCGTGCATTTGTGTATGGGAGGTTTATAAAGGCCCATTTGCCGGGTAATCTGAGACCTTTTGTGAGTGGGTCCCACATAAGATATTATTTTTCCTTTTTCTTTGGCGGCCAGCGGGCCTACATACGTGATTCTGACGAATTTTGTGATTTCTAATTCTTGGTAAGAAGAAGAAACTTCTAATGAAGAATGGTTTACTTACTTTACTAATGGTTTTTCTTTCTAAAAATTTCCATGCTCATAAGTCATTAGCTGTCACATGTACTGTGTGATCTGTGGATTATGGCCCGTGATGATTTTAGACTTTTAGTTATTAATTTTATTTATTCTGTCAAAGGAGTGAATAAATCTGATATTTAGATTAAGTTTACTAAGATAGAAATTAGATCTGGTTCTAAGTTGGTTTTATAAGAGAACGTCTATTTTAATTTAAAATTAGGTAAGAGTCTAAACCCAATACAATGAAGACAATGGAGCACCTTTTTAAATAATGTAATAGGCTTTTTTAATAAAGTGATGGACTTAAGTTGGTCTAATTTTAATAGAGAATGTATTGGGTCAGACGCGCGTCTGACCATAACATTTGGTCGGACGACTTTCAGTTGGTTTCAATTTTTTTTCAGTTGGTTTCAATTTTGTTTCAGTTGGTTCCAATTTTGCTTCAGTTGGTTTCAATTTTTTTTCAATTGGATGTTTTTTAAGTTCAGTTAGTTATCTTATTGTTTCATTTACGTGTTTTATTCTAACTGAAAACAAAACTTAAGTAGCTGGAAAAAAAACTGAAGTAAATGAAAACAAAACCGAAGTAAATGAGAACAAAACTTAAGTAAATGAAAACAAAACTTAAGTAAATGAAAAAAATGAGTTCTAATTGAAACAAGCTAAGTAGCTGAAAATAAAACTTAAGTAGCTGGAAAAAAACTGAAGTAAATGAAAACAAAACTTAAGTAAATGAAAACAAAACTGAAGTAAATGAAAAAAAAAATGAGTTCTAAATGAAACAAGCTAAGTTTCAAACACACCTAACACTTACCAGCATCATCTCTCTTCTCTCTCTCTCCTCTCTGTAATTTCATTCTTCTTCTTCACTCTTCAATGCCACACCCAGAGTTTTCAACAATGGCTATAATTTTCTTCTTCTCCTTTCTGTAAATCATTGCGCCGTTCCGCATGCTCTGTCTTTTCTTTTTTGTTGCTGCTACTTCATTGATGTTGCGGTTGAGATTCATCGGAGAAGTTGAGATTCGCCGAAAATCAGTCATATTCGGTGGCGGTGGCTTCGTCTGACGGTAAAATTGGGTCAGACGGTCTGACCCAATACTTTCACATTTTAATAATAGACCACCTCTTTTAATAACTTTTGTCTGGTCAATATCAGTTTTGAGACTTGAAACTAGTTAAGTGGGGTCCAATGTTTCTTAATTGGTCCTAGTATTGGTTGGAACTGGGTACCCATTAGATAAAATTATAAATAATTTTTTTTTAATAAATAGAAGAATAAAATCATATCGGTGAAATTTTTAGTAACAATTCACGAAATAAAAAGGAAGGGTAATGTTATAAGTTTGCTTTGTTTCTAGATTTTCCCCAAATTATTAGTGTGAGGAATGGAACGGAACATAGAGAAAAATTGTGCGTGGACGACAACTTCGCAAAACAAATACTCCATTGAACTCGAATAAGTTGAATTTCTGACATTTTTAGATGATAATTAAACGTAAAATGTAGCTGAGGAAATAATCTAAGTAGTCCAAAATTATCATTTCTTCCATTTCGCAATACTCGCAATATTTCTTGTTTGCGCACTATCCATTATAATACTTTGAACTTTAATATCTCTAATTATTTATAAGTAAAAATTATAAAAATTGATATTATAATAGTATGCATTAAGATGAATCAAATAAGACTTCACTTGGCTATATTTTTTTTATACATTTGAAAAAATATAATATAAGTTTGATAGATGAATAGTGGTTACTATACTAATGTTATGAGTATTGCGAGACGGAGGAAGTACTATCAAAGTAAATTTGACTCATTTGGACTTTTAGTAAATTTAAAATAAATTCTTATTACAGTCATTCTTATTATTTAAATGGGACAAAAAAGTAGTTTTTACTTGTTTATTTATATATCATTCTCTAATAATACAATATATATTTAAATAAATAATGTCATTATTATTTGTTAACATGAATACAGATATGTGGAAGAAATCCTGTGCCAAACGTCATGTTCAAGTTAAAGAACTTGTTTAAGTCTTTTTCCTCGATATATATTTCTCTCTTGAGTTTCCAATTTTCTAATAGGTTGCTCGAACATCGTACTTGCAACAAGGATTCTACTTCCCTCTGGTCCCACCCATCTGCAATTTGCATTACAAACAAGAGAAAGTATGAAAATTAGAAGCAAAATTGTCTTTGAATTCATTATAGTACTTTTCTTTGAAGTACTCCTGATATATGTCAACTTTTAGCTTGACTTAATTATTTGTAACTAGAATTATTTTGACATATGATTTGATTATTGAGTGTAGAGTATTTTGTATGACACTAATATGGGCGTAATTTTCTTTGGGATGGAATAGAGTTCGGAGTTATACTGACTTAAATTGATCGGAATAAAACTTAGTTTTACGGGAAATATGTGAAAAAAATTAACCAAGCTAAATAAAACTCTTTTTACCGAATTGGGCTAAGCCGAAATGAATTAAATTATACTGAATATTAATTTTCAACTATTAAGTCCAAAAGAAGGGCCCTAGTAGATCATGTTATTTGTACAATAGATTTAACATAGGGATCAAGACCTTTTGAAATCAGAAAAGATAGTTTCTCTCATCTCACGGAAAATCAAAATATATGTGTATATAGGGGATTTCTTGATACTCTCTTCGTTCTTTATTAATTGCAACACTTTACTTTTTACGTTTGCTAACACAATACTTAATTCGAGTCTTTGAAATGAATCATACAAGAACTCAGGTGACTATGTTTTTCTTACATATAAATCACGAATAATGATCAAAGCGGAGTATGTAATTAGTGAATGCTAAATCAAACTGTTGTAGTTTATAAACAACCGAGGGACTTATAGTATGGAAATTAATTTATTAATCTAATATGATTATGATATAGTATGGAATTAATTTATTAATCTAATATGATTATGAAGATTGTGCGAGAATCAAATTAGTATATTACTATATTTAGTCAATGGATCTGTTGAGATTTGGGTACTATATTTTGAAAGTACTTCTATTAATCTCTTCCAATTCTTTTCCACTTCTATAGAGTATAGACGATGCTCAAAGATTATTCTAATTTACCGAACCCTATTATGTTCGTTTGTCTTAGTCTTAGTCTTAGGTTTTGAATGCAGAAAGGTGGAGTGTGTACTATTGATGATGATGGTCAACTACTCTTAAGCACGTACTTTGACGTAGATTAAGGTTAACGATTTTGAGTTCACCTACTTCATTTCCAGCTTGTACTATTCATAATATCACATGGGTTTTGCTTACCCATTAATGGAAGAATCATAAAGTTCCGGCTATCTTTCAATTGTTTTTGTGTATCCACAATATATTTTTCAAATTTTGGACTAATTAATTGTAATAGTTTAACTTTTATATTTTTCATGTTTTATTTTAGCCATAGTTATTGATTGATTTCCTTTAGTTTCTTTTTGTTGTTTGTGGATGATAATATGATATGGCTCGATGGTAGAGCCCAAATTTGATTGTAAATACTCACCAATATAAATAAAACATGGCTACATAAAATCTTGTTTGATTTGTCTCATATATGTACTATCAAAATTTAATCTCGTAAATTTGGTTAATACTCCCTCCGTTCCTAAATGTTCTACCCATTTCAATTTTGCACGTATGCCAGCGCACGTTTAATTTTGATCATATATTTAATTATACATTAGCAAAAATTATAAAAATTAGATATTCTTGTAGTGCTCATCGAGACGAATCAAACGAGACCCCACATGACTATATTTTGACTTATATATTAAGAGATATTTAAAAGATTCTCTCATGTTGTGAATAGTGTCAAGATTCCAAATGTATACAACATTTAAGAACAGAGGGAGTACATAATTAGAGATATTAATGATTCAATGTTGCGTTGGAAACTATATTAAAAGCAACATGAAGAACAAAAGATCTCCCGGGGAGTATTATAAAAACAAATGTTAGTACTCCATTTTAGGAGGTGTGTTCAAAGTTGTACATTGTAGGGAGGAGTATATAATATAAGATGTTCAAGTTCAACCATATATCTCGGTGCATACATTCTCAACATACCAAGTTTTGATAATTTAAGGATAAGTGTTTGACTACTAAGCTTACTTTTCTTTTATGGAGCATCTGGAAGGAGTGAAATGACATTATCTTCAACAACACAAATTTGAACATACACATAATCTATACCATCGTGCAAGATTACTCTCCAACGAGTGGAAGATGCGACTCCATTACGACGAATTCGTTTTGTCCCCTATCCATATGGATTTCCCCCACCCCCAGGTACCTAAGAAGACGTCTCCCATATTCCATTCTCGTCAAGTGGTTCCCCCCTCCCCCACCTGTGGGCTTCATAAAGCTCAATTTCGATGGTTCCGTCAATTACGATAATGCAGCAGCTGGTTTCATCATTAGAGATCACGAGGGTACGGTCCTAGCAGCTGAAGCCCACAACTTATGCGCCAAATCTGTCCTTACAGCAGAAGCTACTGCGCTTCATAGGGGGTTCTTAAAGCCCTAACATTGCAACATTCTTCTATTATAATTGAAGAAGACAACTTACTGGTCGTCAACGCTATTAATGGCAAGTGGACCACTCCTTGGCAGATTGACAATATTATTGAAGACACAAAAATCAAGTTCAAAGCGTTACAGGAGTTTCACACTGCTTATGTGTTAAGAGAAGGAAACCAAGTAGCGAACTGGATTGCTAATACGGGTCATTCAGTTTTAGACTCTCTTTGTATCACAGAATGGCATGGATCAGAACTGGCAAAAATTCTTTGTAACAATATGTTAGGAATTCCCCTCGAGCGGAGGGTTTCCTAACTATCTCTTTTTTTCTCCTTACCTTTATAAAAAAAAGTTTTGCTACTTTATACTGATGGATAGTGTTTTTTTTTTTTTGGAAAGGATACTAATGGATAGTTAGATACTCCCAATGTTCCCGTTTGCTTGATCCATTTTCTTGGGTAAAAAAATTAAGGAGGTGTGTTCAAAGTTGTACATTAACTAACAAGCTAAGTGAGTCGATTGAATGATTGCAAAACCTAGCACAAAAGCATTACTTTTCCATTAAGCATATGAGGTTTGATAGATTTGTAACTAGTTTAGTCGAATTTGAAGATAGACTAGTACCGGTATCACTTCTATTTAGTACACACTTCGTTTGTTTTTAATTGTTACAGTTGGAAAATAATTAAGAAAATTTATGAAATCTATGCAATGATTGTTTGGGAAATAGATAAAGTTGTTTGGGGAATAGATAAAGTATGAGAGACAATATTGTAAAAGCAAAATGTATGGGGTGATTGGGTGTTTAATGGGAAAAGAAAAGGACAATTGGGCTCCAGAAGTGTGGGAAATTAGAATATAAAGATGTGAAAATTTACCAAAGATAGTAAAAGTAAAAGTGTAACAATTGAAAATACGTTCAAAAAAGGAAAGTATAACAATTGACAACAAATAGAGGTAGTAATAGTGGAAAAAAGTTATAGAGTAGTACCATCATAAGAGGTTTGATAAAAAAAAAAACAGTTAGATCTTTCAAAACATCGATCTAACACCCATTAAAATATACTAGCTACGTTTCGCAATACATACAACATATACCTCTTTTGGATGCTTTGCAATACAATCAACATAGTTATTTAGTTAAAAAGACTCTTGTGCCCCCACTTTTCCACTCATATATACACTACTTTATTCTTTATCACATGGGGTAATAAAGACAACTTACATTATCTCTTTTCTCTTAATTAGTCCATGTGTCACACAACATGACATGTATTACGAAACGAATGTATTATTAAAGTGTACTTTTACATTGGAAATTGAAAAAGATATTTTACTATCATTCAACATAGAATACACATGAAAATATAGTGTTCAATACATGGTAATATCATGTCCAAATAATGTAAAATAAGGTATATTCATAGTAATATGGTGTCCAAATTAAAATAAAACACTTTTTCCTTTTCCTATTGTAAAAGTACACTTTTAATATATTTTAATAGTACCAATTCAAAGGATTTTGATATCAATTGATTTTCTTTGGGTAGCAATAGTATGACTAAGATAGAGACTATAATTTCCTCATAATAGTACTTTGCAGATTTAAGTCCGGATCATCTGTCCCATATAGTGTCCCATTTGGTGTCTCATTTTCTATTATTTTGTCCTATAACTTAATTAAAATAATTTTTTAGCTTATTTTGTATATGCTCCCTATTAGTAAAGCCTCCACAAACACAAAAAATAAAATAAAACTAACTTTACTTAGTAAACTAAATGACGAAAACGATTTATTTTCTTTTTGCTCTTTAATTTACTAAGTCAAGTTTATTTTCTATATTTTTGTTTTTGAGGAAGCTTTTTTTTTTGACACCTGCTCAATGTTACCTAAGAAAGAGAAAACTCAAATAAATTACGTCTACAGTAGTTGGCTATCTTATGGGCTTGTTCAGACATCCTTCCGGGAAACTTTCAGTATTGTGCACCATTGTAGTTCACTGGCCGTTTTTCTGATTTCCTGTATCGTCCAGTTAACTTCCAGATTCGTCTGCGCCTGATTTCGTAATAAGGTGATTAGTTTGGAGGAGTCTGTTTGGATTTGAATTTCTGCCACTTGTTGCTGTAAGCCCCATTTGAGTCCATTTAGACAGGCGACTGCCTCGGTGTAGAGTGCTGACGTCGCGGCCCCATAAGATCCCCCCTTTTATTGTCCCTTGGTTTGTGTCCGCAATGTTGTCAAGTCTTGTTAGTTTCCTTATCCATGCCATTCCTGCTGCTTTGGTGGTTTTTTCCCATGAACCATCTGTTTCAATAATCATGGTCGGGAAACCGTGTACATTTCTGCCTATGTGTGCAAGGAAGAACCCCGGGAGGTAATCTGAGTGAGGCCCAGAGTTAGAAGGAGCCTGGCCTACTGTCAAGTTGGCTTTGTTCTGAAATACCTGTAGTTCATCCCAGGCTCGGTTTCTGATGTCTTGCATGTGGGACATCCCCATCTTGGTATTTTGGAAAACCATATTGTTTCTCGTACACCAGATGGTCCAAAGGGTTATAGCAAACGTAGCAATGTTACCTTCGTCCCTAGTGGTCGAGTTGGGTATAAAGTCTATCGTGTACTGGACTACTTCCCCAAAATTGGTGTTGGTTGTCATGTTTACTGGCTGGAGGGTCGGAGTATCCACCCATAATTGGCCTATCATCGGGCATTGACTGAACAGATGCATTGTAGTTTCTGGATACACAAGACACATCGGGCAGTTGTCCTCATTTACAATTTTCCGTTTGCTTAGTTAGTCCTTTGTTGGGAGGATGTTCCTCCATGTTTTCCAAAGGAACATTTTCTATTTCGGGGGGAGGGTTAGCATGCCATAATTTCTTCGCTACCCTGGCCGTTTCATTCTCGTCTCTTCCATAGTTGGGCATTTGTTGTCTTTCCAACTTCATCAGGTAGGCGTACCCCGATTTTGTAGTAAACTGGCCTGACTTAGTGTTCTTCCAGTAAACATGGTCTTCGTGGTTCTCTTGTGGAATTTCCATCCCCAAGATTCGTTGGGCATCCTCCCAGGCAAAGTATTTACGCACCTTCCCCCCATCCCAATAGCACGGATTATGGTGCAGGAACTCCTTTACATGCCAGTCCTGTGTTTCCTGTTGCTGATCGCTATTTTTTGGGTTCGGGGTTCTACCTTCAACCCAGGGGTAATGAAAGGCCTTTACCATCCTTCCATTGCCTATCTTCCAAGCGTACCCGGCCACGAAGAGTCTTCCCGCCTTTTCCGTACCTCGCCCCGAGAAAGATTTATTCCCCACAATCCTATTGTTCCTTTCAAATACTCGTCGCGTTTTAAGAGACTCCATTATTTTAAGCCTCTGTCCTATTACTTGGGATACAAGTAATTGTGGGTTTTTGTGCATTCTCCAGACTTGTTGCATTAACAGGGTGTTGTTAACCACTTCAAGATTCCTAACCCCTAGTCCGCCCATGCCCTTTGGGATCTGAACTGTTGCTTTATTAATCCAGTAGACCCTAGTGCTTCCATGTTTGGCCCACACAAAGTTAATCAAAAGGGAATCAATCTTACCAACTATCGATTTCGGGAGAAGAATATTGTTCATTATATGCGTCACCATTGGGATGAGCACTGTGTTTATCAGCAAAATCTTCACCGGAAGTGAAAAGGGGGTATTATTCCAAGCTAAAATTTTCCCCGAGATCCGGTGGATCAAAAACTGGTAGTGTTGGTTTTTCTTTCCTGGCAAGTCAATTGGAGAGTCGAGGTGATGGTCCATTGTAGTGACCATAGGCATCCTGAGTATATTATTGCACTGTTGACGGTCCCTTTCATGCATTAAGGGACTATATTTGACGTAGGATTTACTCAGGTTGAGCTGCTGACCTGAGGCTTTTGCAAAGCGGCTAAGAATAGTGGCTAGCGCCCCACAGGAATCCTTATTTGCCTGGAAAAATAGCATTACATCGTCGGCAAAAAATAAGTGTGAGATGGAGGTTCCATTCCTGCTAATTTTAATTCCCTTGAAAAGTTTAATGTCTTCTGAGATGCTGAGAGTACGAGACAGGATATCCATACAGAAGAGAAAGAGATATGGGGATAAAGGGTCCCCCTGCCTAAGACCACATTCCGGATCAAACTTATCCGACATTGATTGTTGACCAGAATTTTAAAGGAAACCGTAGTCAAGGACTGTTTTATTAACTGGAGCCAGAGGGGAGGAAAACCATAAGCTCGGAGGACTTTTAGTAGGAAGTGCCATTCTACTCTGTCGTATGCTTTACTCATGTCCATTTTGATGGCAGCTTTAGGGTTCTTTGTTTCTGTGGAGGTGTTAATAAGATGTAATAACGCCTGGCTTATTATCACATTGTCCGTCATGTGGCGCCCCGGAACAAAAGCTAGCTGAAAGTGTGAGATTAACATTGGAAGAACCCTTTTCATCCTATTCACCAAACACTTCGAAAGGCATTTGTAAATTGTGTTGCAAAAGCTTATAGGTCGGAGCTGTCCTACCTCCTCTGGAGACTCTACCTTGGGAATGAGGATCATGATGGTTTGGTTCCATCCATTGAGTAGATACCCTGTGGAAAAGACATGCTGTATAGCTATTATTACCGACTCTCCCACTATGTTCCAGTGTAGTTGAAAAAATTCTGCCGACATACCATCTGGTCCCGGACATTTAGACCCTTTAATTGAGAACATAGCTGTTTTAATTTCCCAATGTGTTAGCGGTTTATTCAAGGCTAATACCTGGTTTTCAGTAAGGCTTGGTAGATCCAGTTCTCGCAATAGGAGATCGGCTTCATTTTCCGGATTTGTGATAGGATTAGTTTTGGTGGTGAAAATGTCTTTCCAGAAGTCGTTAATGAGTTTTGTAATTCCAGTAGTGCCTTCCACCCATTCCCCCTCGTTGTTTTTCAGCATAAGAATCTCGTTATTTCTCTGCTTTTTCTTTGCCTTTTGGTACTAGAGTTTAGTAGGCAAATCTTCGTTTTGTATCCATCTGGCTTTTGCTCTTTGTTTCCAATATATATTACCTAGTTCATACTCAGTGATTTGTTGGTGTGCAAAGAGGCTATAGTTTCGTGCTTGGTCGAGAAAGTGAATGGTTTTTCCCCTAACTGTTAACTCATGTGTGATCTTTCTCTAATTAATCCCTCTAAATTTCTTGTAGTCTAGGGACCATTTTCGTATTTTTTGACGGGCTTTACTACATTTACGGTTCAAGGAGTACATAGGGGACCCCGAATGAGTGCTTTCCCAAATTTGTTGTATCATATTCATTACTTCTTGGTTTTTGAGACACCAATTTTCTAATTGATAAGGACGGGTGATATTGTGATGCTAATTTTCCGAGGTGAAAAGGATCGATGCATGGTCCGAGGTATGTAGTAAAGGGTTGGTTTATGATTTGACTCTCGGGAAATTCCTCAAACCATTCATTGGTCATGTAACCCCTATCTAGTCTTTCCATTATTAACCCTGAATTAAACCGTTTATTGCACCAAGTAAACTTTGGACCCGAAAAAGGAACATTGATTAAGTTAGAGTTCAAACGCCAATCCATAAAATCCTCCCATCCACGTATGAAGTTTGAACCTCCTAACTTATCGTCAAGGGTTTCTAATTGTTTAAAGTCACCCATTACTAGGCATTTAGGGTAGCTTAATAAAATGTCCGTTAGTTGCCTCCATACATGAGGTCTTTCTTCCAACACCGGGGAACCATAAACAAAACATACAAAGATTTCATTTCCATTTGGGTACTGGACCCTACACATAACATAGTTAGAACTACTAGTAAGACAGGAAACTACAACATTAGCCCATGCAAGAACCAAAAGTCCACCCTTAGTACCTATGGCATCACACCCATGCACAAAACTTGGGTTGGTACTACTAAACAAGGAAGACGCCTTAGAAACTAGGCATTTAGTTTCAGACAGAAATAAAAACATAGGGAATTTTGCATTGATCATCCAATGCAAATAAGGAATTGTAGGGGAATTAAGGTCATTCAAACCCCTACAATTCAAGGCCAGTATTTTCATAATGGAGTTGGGGGCTGTGAAAGGCCAGCCACCCCACCTCCATCAGTGCCATCCTCAGAGTTGTCCTTCTTCCTTTTACCTGAACAGGTGCCAAGTTGTAAATCCATAATACATTCCACTTCCATATCACTTCCTCCTGTCTCAGATTCATTATCTAGTGACCTAGGTTCTGTTAACTCCTCCTCATGCTTCATTCTCTTCTTATTTGGCTTAAGTTGCACACCCCTATTTTCTGTACCTGCCACTCTCTTGCCTCTGTGAGAAGAGGCCAGTTCTTCCCCAGCTTCCACCCCTAAGTCTAAAGCCATTTGCACATCAGTAATGGCTTTAGGTTTAAGGGTACATAACTTGTCTTCTCTATACCACATGTTAAAAACCCCTTTGCTTTCCCATCTTTCCAGTCTCTGCCTTCTTCTCTTGAGATACCAGTCCCCTTCCATCTCATCCACCTCTACAGTGTTTCCCATTGACTGTGCTCTTTTCCTTCTCCCATTTCTGGGTCTTTTGCTGGACCAGGTTGCTGTCAGCCTCTTCAAAACCATCTCAGGTTGTTCAATAGTTGGAGATTCTACCCTGATTGGTGGAGTAGCTGGTGAGTTTGGTGGATTCCTTTCATGATCAGGGACTGCCAAAGGAAACATAGGTGCACCATAGACAAACTGATGTGTTGAGGGCAATGGATCAGGATGTATTTTAGCTTGATTTTGAAAGGTTTGCAGGTACCTTCTTAGTCTTCTACTTGCTTCTTGTAACACATTGGACCTTGGGACAATGCCAGTAGCCTATATCCCACCTCCAAATCTAGGTCCACGAGCAATATACGCACTTGGGTTTAGGTTAGGGAAATTTGGTGGCAAAGATGGTTCAGTAGTAGTATTCTGTATTTGGTGGTGCTGGGTCTGGTTAGCAGAGAGGCAGTCAAAGGTAGTTTGATAGTTGTTTTGTTGTAGCTGCGTGTGTTCAGAAAAAGGGATGTTTGCCCAAGCTGTGATCCCTAAAGTCTAAAATAACGTAGCTGGAGGGTTGGTCTCCTGTTCCATCCTCACTGGAGGTTCCTGTGGACCTAATGGTGGTGTTTGTTCTATTAGTTCCTCGTAAAATGTGTTTGGTGGGATTTGGATACGTAGGCTTTCTCTAGGAAAGGTTGTCACCATAGTGTTGTGTTTGGTTGAGAGTCGTGTTTGTGTCTTGTGGTGGAGGAATAGGGTTAGAGAAAAGAGTGAAGTTTGGTTGTTGATCAGGGATGTTGGACACTAAAGGAAAACCTCTTGCATTGAGAAACAAATTAACATCTTCAGTCTCATTAGAAATATGATGGAGCTGCTGTGGTCCATTTGAGGATTCTCCTACCTCATAGTAAGGGTTTGGTTGGTTGTTTGTGATGCTTATGTTGGACAGATTGGTAGTCATTGGGTTAGCAGTTCTCGGGGTTGGAAATCATCATAAGGGCTAGGTTGAAATCCAAAACTAAAACCAGGAGGGGGAACAAGAGTTACCTTTGGTAGTAGGGTTTCACCTTCATCGTTATTGCATGCATGATTTTGTTGTTCTTGTTTGTGAGTATCTGAATCATCTGATGAATCAAACTCTTCATCTCCTGTCCTGTAATCTCCTTCTCCCATTTCCTCTGAGTCTGAGCTCTGGTCCATGAGCATATCAGGAGTAAGATATTGATTATCAATCCCATTTTCAGGTTCCCTATTCTCCACCAACTTAACACGAGTGTTCCTATTTCTGAATCTGTCTAAGGACCCTTCTAGGATATTTGTATAGTATGGATAATGAGAGGGACCATATATTACTAATAATCCCCCTTGTTCAAACTCCTGGATTCTATGTTGAATCCTTCGTCTAGCTTCATAGAAAGACAAATTACAATATCTTGTATAATGGCCAGCACACCCACAGTTTTTACAAAATCTAAAGAGACCTTCGTACCTAAAATCCACCCAAATAACTTTGTTGTTGTGTATAGGGAGGTAGCAGCCAGGTATTAAAGGTCTTGTGAGATCTATAAACACTCTGCCTCTTAGATCTGCAAACTGAGGTAGTGGATTTCCATCATGCTCAATCATATCCACCATACCAATGTGGCTGAGTATCCTATTTGTCCAGTTTGGCTCTAGGTACCCCAAAGGAGCACCATGCACTCGAACCCATAGTCTTGCTATGTCAAAGTTGATTGCATGTGGCACGCTGAACCAATTACAACGTCTAAAAGTGATGATTCTTCCATCTATAATGGTTGTATGTTGATTTATAAGTCCTTGAATATCATGATTATTATCACAATGAAAAACATAGTAGTTTCCTGTTCTTGAAATGCTAATACTAGAGATAGATACCCATTGAGAGTTGATGAGTCCTTGAACCACTGTGACTGGTGGTGGATTAGGCCCAACAAAAACTCCCAGGACAGAGTACGACCATTGTAGTTCTAGACTCTGTAAGTTGTTTTCAGTTGAATTAATAAAACACCAACTCTAAACCTCCCCCACTCATTTGGTTGGGCCATTTGAGGATATTCTTAAGGAAGGAAAGGAAAGGTTTAGCTTTGTTGTTTCTTTAAAACTGACGAAAAGAAGAGGGAGAGTGCAGAAAGGAAGATGAAAAGGCAACTGGGAGTGATTTAAAAAAAAGAAGGAAGAGGAAAAGGTGTTTTTTGGAACTGAGAAGGAATAAGAAGGAATAATGTTGGTAGAAAGTGAAGGTGATAATAATGCTCCAGCTTTTGAAGCAATTTATAGCGAAGAAACTCAGATTTTGTGGAGCTCCAAGTTCTGTCTCTTCTTGGATATTGTGCAGATTTTCCTCTACTCTTGAAGGCACTGAGATGGCGTGCATGCATGGATAGAGGCTGCAACTTCCCTCGCCATGATTGGTGAAAGCTGTAGCTTGAATCTGATTGGGAGTAGGCTAGTATACCTACCCAAGCTTCACCATTCCATTGGTGTCTTCAGTCAAAATTGCATGCTACAATACAAGTGAATAGTGAAAAAAACCCTCCTAACCCTAGTTCACTAGTTTCCGGCACCTCGAGAGGAGATAAACTCTCAATTTTAGAGAGAGAAGTAAAATTTTACTGATCTCCATGTGCTCCCTAAAGTCAAATTGTTGACTAATAGGTACAATTTCAATTACCTATTTCAATTATTTGATTTATGTATATCCAATTATGGTAATAAATATTTTGTAGAAATCTTTTAAGAAAAATGTTTATCTAATGTCTTTAGTTTATGAAAATAACATTTAAGGATTTATTATAAGTTTTATGAGTTTTATGGAATTATATATATTTACGAAATTATTTAGTTATTATTATCGTTATTTATAAAATATTTTAAGAAGTGTTTTTAAGTTATAAAAATGGAATTTTGAGAACGAATTGTAAGCTGAGTAAATTTAGGAATAGTGTTTTTAAGTTTAGGATTTTCGAAAAGGGGATTAGTGAGGAATGTATTATGATTAGTCATAAGTTGGGTTGATTTTGATAATTATTTTATTGATGTATTTTGGAGCGATAAACGGAATGTAGGAATTCGAAAGGATCTATGGATGAAGTCCTTGGAGTATTGATGATTGTTTGGATTGAGCAGTTAAGGTAACCTTTATGTCCAGCATTACCTGTATGCCCGTTAAATGATGTGATTTCTAAATATTCATATATGTATAGATGCATGTGTGTATTTTGATTAATTCACTTCTAGGTAGTTTTATGATTATTATGTTATATGAAATTGTATGGTATTAATTTATAAGTATTAAAGTAACTTTTATGTCCGTGATTTTATAAAACGTGATTATATGCTTGCTCATATATGATTTATGAGATTGTTTTAATGTTATCTTTAAGTTCGGTTTATTGAATTATATTGTTAAGGTTCATTAAATTATTTCATAATATATGTAAGAAAAATACTGATTTATTTAAATAATGTTCATGAGTAATTAATGACTTAAGTAAAGACTAATGTTTTATGAATTACGATTTATATTTATGAAAATAAACATTATATGTTAATGTGAATAATATCTCATGATTAGTATGATAATTTATATTGTTATGATTTCATGTGTATGCAATTTAACAATTGTATGATTAATGCAACTTAAGTAGTTTCTTGTTTATAACCAAGTATTACTTGGTCTAGTGGAAAGGATTGTACCCTTCCAACCTCAAGGTTGGGGGTTCAATCTCCACTAGGGGCACTTTGAGGGTAGGGATTTCCCTTACCCTTCCCCCTACTCTCAAGTGCCTGGCCCAATAGGACCCGAGCGGGGTCCGGGCCACTTCTCCTTACCAAAAAAAAAAAAAAAAGTAGTTTCTTGTTTACATGTCCTATGCATATATATGTTATAAGTGAATTATTTAAGTGTTAAAGTAATATCTATGCTATTAAATGATTGTTCTTATGTATCTTATGGTTGAACTATACTCATGATATTTATTTAAATTACTTTAGAATTGTCATATGCTTAATGGATGTAATAATGCAAGTGTAGTTCTATACAACTTTACATGATTTCTTAACTTATTATAAAATCTAAATGAGTTTATTATGTTTGAGTAATGCATGACGATTTATGAGCTATGGTTTATGGTAATTGCTTACATGATTAAATCTATTTATGTAAATTATGGTTATTTTATGTTTAACGTTATTATATTGATGAATCTGAAGCCTTGATGATACGAGTAATGGGTAAATTTAGTGTTAATGTTATCCATACATGAAGTATGTTCTGTAACGTGTTTTCTGTTTATTTGACGTTTACGAATTAGTAAAGTAAGGAAAGAAAGAATGTTGTATGACAACGTGAAAAGTATGATTAAGTTATGATTCTGTTGATGATTTTAAGATGTTTCGAAGAAAAACACTAAAAGATACGTCACATGATAAGTAAAAGTGAAAGATGGTTCTTGGCAGTATTCTGTTGGTCGTGCACGTACCATTCTGGCGGCTCTGTCACCTTCTGTTGGGGGATAATAATCTCCTGTGGCATCTGTGTTCTGTTATTATGCCACCTTCTGTTGGAGATGTGTTCTTTGTGGCTTATTCTGTTGGTTGTGCACGTTCCATTCTGGCGGCTCTGTCACCTTCTGCTGGGGGATAATAATCTCCTGTGACATCCGTATTCTGTTATTATATATATATATATAAATATATATATATATAATAATCTCCTGTGGCACGCCACGTTTTGTTGGAGTACTTTGTGTTCTCTGTGGCCTATGTTCTGTTATACTTGCCAAGTTACCCAAATGAATAATATATGTAATAATCCTTATAAGAAAAATGATGCCACGTGCTAATCCTAGATGATTTGATTTTGTATCTGTTATATGTTTTAAACGAACTTACGTCGTTATGTATTAGGCTTACGTGATTGATAATGTACACAAGTCTATGTTATGTGCTTTTACGAGTTTAGTTAGCTATTATTTATCTTGATGATGCCTTGCTGACATGACTATGAGTATTAATTTATTGCGAGTTCAAACAAGAAGTACGATTTTGTATGATGCAACTATGTTTATGGTTTGGTCTTTAATTCAAGTATGTGAAGCATGTTTGAGTGCAAAGAAGTTTTCAAAACCAAAACTATTTTTACGGGTTGGAGTAAAGTTACGAGTTTTCCACTCATTTTGGAATGTTTTTCTGTCTTTTCTTGTTTCTCTATTTTTCTTCTGAACGAAGCTCAGGTTAAGAAAGAAAGCTCAGGATCGACCCATGGAAAGAAAGTTGTTGAGGTGGATTTCATGAAGCGTTGACTAAGGCCATTAGGAGCATTTTTATATAAGGTCGTTATTGTAGTAGAGACATTACTAACCATTTTTTTTAAGGATATTGTATTCATAGTCGGTCATAACTCACATACTTAAGGATTAAGGATTCTCTTTCGCCGATCTTTATTTAATTACGATTTATATAAGGCTAATTATGTTTAATTAAGGACCCCTAAGTTCGGGGCGTTACAGAGCCCCGATCAAATAAATAATAAAATAATGAACAATAGCGGAATTACCGTCGATCGGATTGTCACTTGCTAAACTCAAATATAGGTGTCTAATTTCATTAATAGGAAATCATTCTCCAAAGTGAGGTCATAAGCCTCTTACAAACCCAAGTCATCATTATGATGAAATCCTGAAATGATAATAAGTAGAATACGATAATAAAATGATGGAATAAAATCATGAGCATAAAACTATATATCTCTCTCTAGCCCATTAAACCACCCAAATCATCAGCTTTCTTCACCTGCAAAATATATATAATGGGGGTCCACAATCAGTGGGGAGTAACTAGCAGTCCTCCCAAGTTAAGTAAGATTTAGTAAGCTAATTACAATAATCAACATCAATTATAGTATCCATAGCTTAGTCACATAATGACATAAATATCAACCATAACATTATAATTCAACATAAACTCCATTAAATACCATTATACTCAATTTAATCATTAATATCAAAAATAGACTCATTTTCCAAATCCAATATCTTTCCATAGTAACGAATCAATACTTCGCACAACATTATACACATTACAACATTATAATCATCACATCAAAAATGTTGACGGGAGAACTGAACGTAAGTGGATGGTGTACACCCAGCTCAGCATACAACCACCCACGTCCAACCATGGTTATAGTATTAGGATACACACACCCATCTCAGCATGCGTTCACACCTATGTCTAAGTTCAACAACGAGAACCCCAGTGCTAGTTTTCAACGCACCCAGCTCAGTGCACCGTACCCAGCTCAGTACAACCTAACACTGGACGACGACTAAAAACCATGTGGACTTACATACCCAGCTCAGTACGCAAGTTAATCCCTGGTGCCCAGCTTAGCACCAAAGTGACAATTCATACCAAGGACCCAGCTCAGCCCATAGGATTTCTCTTCCTCATCAAAACAAATCAATGTACCCAACTCAGTACAAGGTTTTACTCAATAAAATATAATTTCAACAATTCTATGTACCCAGCTCAGTAAAAGAGCGAAATCATATCAGCATTACTTTGTACCCAGCACAGCACAAAGTAAAAATCATCTCAAAACAATACCTTGTACCCAGCACAGTACAAGGTAAAAATCATCTCAAAACAATACCTTGCACCCAGCACAGTACAAGGTAAAAATCATCTCAAAACACACTTTGTACCCAGCACAGTACAAAGTAAAAATCCCTTCAACAATAGGATAAAACCATATAATAGTGATAATAAACATGAGATTCCAGTAAAATGACATTTAAAATCTGGAATACACAAATCTTGATTTATTGGCATAAGTGGAACGAATCCGACTTAATATCAATTCAACAACATTTGGTTTGAAGATATATAATTTGAAATATTATATTAAATCTTAAATATACAAATCTTGTATTATTGGCATGAGTGGAACTAATCCAACTTAATGTCAACTTAACAAAATTTGGTTTGAAAATACAAAAGTTGAATATTATATTAAATCAAAAATACACAAACCTTGTATTATTGGCATAAGTGGAACTAATCCAACTTAATGTCAAATCAACAACATTGGTTTGAAAATATATAGTTTGAAGTTATAAAAGTTCCAACAATCAAACGAATTTGTTTATAAATTATCAATTTACATACTTTAGTTTAATAAAAAACGAAAACAATAATTTTCCTTAAACTCTCTATACTAAAATCACTTCATAAAGTAAATTTAACCTCAAGTAACCTTTCAAAATGGTCTAAAAGTTGCTGCCATTTTTCTGAAAATACTAAAGATTTTCGGCAATTAGGTTTTTATTAAATAATAATTTTGAGCTTAAACCATTAAATTATATAATAATAATATAAATTGTTTTAAATCAATTTAGGCACGAAACAAGGAGGTTTTAGCTAAATATTATCAATTTTATTTTGATTAAAAAGGATAAACTAAAATTTATCGTTTTTCGAATAAACAATTCACTAACCGAAAAATAGTTCAATCTATTTACCCAACAAGCCAAGTAATTTAATCAAGATCATAAAATAATTAATTTAAATAATAAATATCAGTAATTTAAATAATTTTCGTGCATATAGAAAATATTTCATAAAATATATTTAATTTAAAACACAAAAATACTTTCGGTAATAATTAAACAATTGACAAATTAATTACCATAATTCAAATAAAATCATACCAACCAATTTTTAACATGCAAGAGCACATATACATTCCAAATACATCATATATTCGACATGCATACATATATAATCAACAAATATAATTTATACACTCAAATATACATATTTGTAATTTAAAACTCATAATTACTAATTAATTCATAATAAATCCGAAAATTCAAATATAATTCATATAAATTCATATAATTCATACCAAATAATAATATAACTATTTCTACTATAATAAATATAATTTACTCTAATTAACTTATTAATCAAAATTAAACTAGGATTAAAGCTAGTTACATCAATTTCGATGGAAAATAGAATAAGAATAATAAGAGAATAAGAGCTAAGATCCTTCATCTTCAACAATCTATACCTCTACTACTTCACCTCCTAAAATTATCCCAACCAAAAATTGGAATTAGAATTTGGAGTAGAAATTGGTAGAAATAATTAGGAAATTAATGAAAACAACATTGTAAATTCAATAATAATTTTTCCAAAGCTCAAAAATTCTTATAAATTTAAGGAGAGCAAGAAAATCAGTAGGAGAGGAGAGGAAAAGATCACGGCAGCCAAAATGGTGATAGGAGGTTGAGTAATGAAATATTTTTGCCCAAAAACTTAAGTAAATAAAGGAATTTGACCATAGGGTCAAAGGGGCTACAAGTAGGGTCAAGGGAGGGGTTGCTTGTGCAGGAAAAATGCTGAACTTGTCCCCAAAAATCAGTCCATATTCATCCAAGTGGTTTCCTTGGGCTCCAAGGTCAAACGTTTATAGATAAAATCCTAAAATGCAATTCTTTTGGAGTTTAAAAAATTAAATATCATAAAAATCCGAAAATCATCTTTTATTAACACAAAATAATATTTTTGTAATTAAATAAAATATTATATTTTAAATTAATTAAATAAAATCATTTTTATCTTTTTTATCAAACAATTGGGCAAAACCGAAGATAAAATTGATTAAAAATCCAATCTTCGTAAATAATTTTCACAAAAAAAAATTTGGCATCATAAAAATAAATATAACATTTGAATAAAATTTAAACATGATTTTCAATAATTATCTATTAAAAATAATATTTAATAAGTCAAAAATAGTAAAAACGGAAAGGAAATTAATTAGATAATGAAGGTTAAACGAAATAAAATCATGAGCATACACTCTATCTCTCTCTCTCTCTCTAGCCCTTTAAACCACCCAAATCATCAGCTTTCTTCACCTGCAAAATATATATAATGGGGTCCACAATCAGTGGGGAGCAACTAGCAGTCCTCCCAGGTTAAGTAAGATTTAATAAGCTAATTACAATAATCAACATCAATTACAGTATCCATAGCCACATAATGACATAAATATCAACCATAACATTATAATTCAACATAAACTCCTTTAAAATACCATTATACTCAATTTCATCATTAATATCAAAAATAGACTCATTTTCCAAATCCAATACCTTTCCATAGTAATGAATCAATACTTCGCACAACATTATACACATTACAACATCATAATCATCACATCAAAAATGTTAAGGGGAGAACTGAACGTAAACGGATGGGTGTACACCCAGCTCAGCATACAACCGTCCAACCATGGTTATAGTATTAGGATACACACACCCAGCTCAGCATGCGATGACACCTATGTCTAAGTTCAACAACGAGAACCCCAGTGCTAGTTTCAACGCACCCAGCTTAGTGCGCAGTACCCAGCTCAGTACAACCTAACACTGACGACGACTAAAAACCATGTGGACTTACATACCCAGCTCAGTACGCAAGTTAATCCCTGGTGCCCAGCTCAGCACCAAAGTGACAGTTCATACCAAGGACCCAGCTCAGCCCATAGGATTTCTCTTTCTCATCAAAACAAACCAATGTACCCAGCTCAGTACAAGGTTTTGACTCAATAAAATAAAATTTCATCAACTCTATGTACCCAGCTCAGTACAAGAGCAAAAATCATATCAGCATTACTTTGTACCCAGCACAGTACAATGTAAAAATCCTTTCAACAATAGGATAAAACCATATAATAGTAATAATAAACATGAGATTCCAGTAAAATTATATTTAAAATCTAAAATACACAAATCTTTATTTATTGGCATAAGTGGAACGAATCCGACTTAATATCAATTCATCAACATTTGGTTTGAAGATATATAATTTGAAATATTATATTAAATCTAGGACATATAAATCTTGTATTATTGGCATGAGTGGAACTAATCCAACTTAATGTCAACTTAACAACATTTGGTTTCAAAATATATAAGTTGAATATCATATTAAATCCCAAAAACACAAACCTTGTATTATTGGCATAAGTGGAATTAATCCAACTTGATGTCAACTCAACAACATTGGTTTGAAAATATGTAGTTTGAAACTAATATAAAAGTTCCAATAAATCCAACGAATTTGTTTATTAATTATCAATTTACATACTTTAATTTAATCAAATACGAAAACAATAATTTTCCTTAAACTATAATAAAATCACTTCATAAAGTAAATTTAACCTCAAGTAACCTTTCAAAATGGTTTAAAAGTTGCTGCCATTTTTCTGAAAATACTAAGAATTTTCGGCAATTAGGTTTTTATTAAATAATAATTTTGAATTTAAACCATTAAATTATATAATAATAATCTAAATTGTTTTAAATCAATTTAGGCACGAAACAAGGAGGTTTTAGCTAAATATTATCAATTTTATTTTGATTAAAAGGCATAAACTAAAATTTATAGTTTTTCGAATAAACAATTTACTAACCGAAAAAAATAGTTCAATCTATTTACACAACAAGCCAAGTAAATTAATCAAGATCATAAAATAATTAATTTAAATAATTTATATCAGTAATTTAAATAATTTTCGTGCATATAGAAAATATTTCATAAAATAGATTTAATTTAAAACACAAAAATACTTTCGGTAATAATTAAACAATTAACAAATTAATTACCATAATTCAAATAAAATCATACCAACCAATTTTTAACATGCAAGAGCACATATACATTCCAAATAAATCATACATTCGACATGCATACATATATAATCAATTAATATAATTTATTCACTCAAATATACACATATGTAATTCAAAACTCAAATTACTAATTAATTCATAATAAATCCGAAAATTCAAATATAATTCACATAAATTCAAATAATTCATACCAAATAATAATATAACTATTTCTACTATAATAAACATAATTTACTTTAATTAACTTAATAATCAAAATTAAACTAGGATTAAAGCTAGTTACCTCAATTTCGGTGGAAAATAAAATAGGAATAATAAGAGAATAAGAGCTAAGATCCTTCCTCTTCAACAAGCTCTAACTCTACTGCTTCACCTCATAAAATTATCCCAACCAAAAATTGGAATTAGAATTTGGAATAGAAATTGGTAGAAATAAATAGGAAATTGATAAAAATAACATTGTAAATTCAATAATAATTTTTCCAAAGCTCAAAAATTCTTAAAAATTTATGGAGAGCAAGAAAATTATTAGGAGAGGAGAGGGGAAGCTCACGGAAGCCAAAATGGTGGAAGGAGGTTGAGTAATGAAATATTTTTGCCTAAAACTTAGTTAAATAAAGAGATATGACCATAGGGTCAAAGGGCTACAAGTAGGGTCAAAGGAGGGGTTGCTTGTGCAGGAAAAATGCTGAACTTGCCTCCAAAAACGTGTGTTTTTTGCAAATATTCCTTTTTAGTTTTATCATGTAGAAAGCGAATTTCTTTTTTAGTTCTACATCCCTTGTACAGATCATACCAATATGAATCCATTTTATTCCATTTATTCAAAGACAAAACCTCAACAATCGACGTTGAAATTGTTCGTTTGGAAATTTCTCGAAAAGCTAATCATAGGTTCTTCTCTCTCCGCCGACTGGAACGCTTAAAGGAGCTCCTGTATCAATATATTGGATTTATTAGATCTTGAATTTTGATGAACTTTTTTAGTAGAATATAGAATAAAGATATACAAACAAGAACCATCGAGTTATTCTATTCCACCTCTTAGAAAGAAAAGAACTCGGAAAGATCCATTCGATAATGAACTATTGGTCAGTCTACATTCATCCAAGTGGTTCCCTTGGGCTCCAAGGTCAAAATTTTTAAAGATAAAAGCCAAAAATGTAATTCTTTTGGAGTTTAAATAATTAAATATCATAAAAATCCGAAAATCAGCTTTTATTAACACAAAATCATATTTTTTAATTAAATAAAATATTAGATTTTAAATTAATTAAATAAAATCTTTTTTATCGTTTTTATCAAACAATTGGGCAAAACCGAAGATAAAATTGATTAAAAATTCAATCTTCGTAAATAATTTTCACAAAAATTATTTTGGCATCATAAAAATAAACATAACATTTGAATAAAGTTTAAACATGCTTTTCAATAATTATCTATTAAAAATAGTATTTAATAAGTGAAAAATAGTAAAAACGGAAAGAAAATTAATTAAATAATGAAGGTTAATTGCGAAAAATTTAGAGTGAAATTTTGAGGTGTTATAATCAATCCCCCTTAAGAAATTTTCATCCTCGAAACTTGAAAACAAAGCTAAGAACCTGAGGTGAATAACTCGGGGTACTTTTGCTTCATAGATTCTTCAGTTTCCCCGTGGCTTCTTCGAACTATTGATTTCTCCAAAGCACTTTTACCAAGGGGACGAATTTTCTTCTCAAAACTCTATCTTGACGGTCAAGAATGCAGATAGGACACTCCTCATAAGTTAAGTTCTGATCAACAATAATTGACTTGACAGGGATTACATGGGAAGGGTCACTACGATACTTTCGTAATTGTGACACGTGGAATACATCGTGAACCTTTGACAAATCTGGCGGTAATGCTAACCGATAAGCAACTTCTCCAATCCTTTCAAGTATCTCATAGGGACCTACATATTTCGGACTTAGCTTGCCCTTCTTACCAAATCGCATTACACCCTTCATTGGAGATACCTTCAATAATACCTTGTCCCCTACTTCAAACTCGATAGATTTTCGGCGCAGATCAACATAAGAGTTCTGTCTATCCTGGGTTGCTTTCATTTTAGCTTGAATGATTTTAACTTGTTCCACAGTATCCTGAATTAATTGTGGTACCAATACTAAGGAGTCACTGATATCACTCCAGCAGGTAGGGCTGCGACATTTCCTTCCGTAAAGAGCCTCATATGGGGCCATCTAGATACTAGCGTGATAGCTATTATTGTAGGAAAACTCCACTAAGCTTAACGACTTTACCCAAGACTGTTGTAGTTCTAATGCGCATGCCTGGAGCATATCTTCGAGAGTTTGGATGGTTCTATCTGTTTGTCCATCTGTAGCAGCATGAAACGCAGTACTAAGTTTCAATTTTGTCCCAAATCCAGCTTGCAATTCTGTCCAAAAACGGGACAAAATCTGGGATCACGATCTGACACAATATCTTTCGGAACCCCATGAAGACGAATTATCTCGTTAGAGAATGCTTCAGCCAATTCCTCCATCAACCATGTATCCTTCATGGCAATAAAATGAGCCATTTTGGTTAGACGATCGACTATCACCCACACAACATTCTTCCCACCTGATGTCCTCGGAAGACCCATCACAAAATCCATCGAGATGGAATCCCATTTCCAAGCTGGAATAGGCAGAGGTTGCAGCAAACCACCAGGCCTTTGGTGGTGTTCTATGAGACACCTTGCAAAGAACTCAGCTATTTTCCATCTCATATTCGGCCACCAGCAGAAATGCACCTTAAGATCCTTATAGAGCTTATCTCCACCAGGATGCACGGAGTAGGGGGTGTTATGAGATTCCTACAAAATCGTCCTTTTAAGGTCTTCAAAATTAGGAACACACCACCGACCCATGAATTTTAGACTCCCATCTGCGCATATTTCAAAATTCTCGGCTAGACCTTGCTCTTTAGCTTTGCGGATTTTCTCTAGCTTTGGATCATTTCTTTGTCTACTCCTTAGTTCTTGATACAACTCAGGCTCAACACTCATGGCCCCTAACAATGCCAAAACTTCTCCGTATGCAACTATCTCTATTTCCAGCTTCCTAAATTCTTCACATAGATCTCTAGGTAAGATCATGGCAGCGTTAAGCGAATGTTTGACCTTACAACTCAGAGCGTCTGCCACCACATTAGCCTTACCCTCATGATAATCCAACTTCAACTTGTAATCCTTGATGAGTTCTAACCATCTTCTTTGCCTTAAATTCAAATCACGTTGTGTGAAGATGTACTTTAAACTCTTATGATCCGTGAAAACCTTACAGGGAACCCCATATAGGTAATGTCTCCAAATTTTCAAAGCAAACACAATTGCAGCTAACTCCGGGTCATGAGTTGGATAGTTCCTTTCATGAGTTTTCAACTGCCTTGATGCATATGCTATAACTTTACCTTGTCGCATAAGGACACAACCTAGTCCGTTCTTTGATGCATCACTATAAACTTCAAATTCCTCCCCTTCTATAGGCAAGGTGAGAACCGGAGCAGTTATTCTTCTTTAGCACCTTAAAAGTTTCTTCACAAGACTCTGTCCACTGATATTTACAATCCTTCCGTAGTAGTTTGGTCAACGGTTGCGCAATCTTTGAAAAATCCTTAACAAAACGTCAGTAATATCCAGCACGACCTAAAAAGCTTCTTACTTCAGTCACATTCTTTGGGCTTTCCCACTCAACTACAACCTTTACCTTTGATGGATCCACTTTTAACCCTTCCTTGGCGGTCACATGGCCTAAAAATGATACTTCCTTCAACCAAAATTCGCACTTGGAGAATTTCGCGTACCACTTTTGCTTCCTCAATACATCAAGGACCATCCTAAGATGTTTTTCATGCTCTTTCTCGTCCTTCGAATACACTAAAATGTCGTCTATGAAGACAACAACACAAGTATCTAAAAGTTCGTGGAACGAACGATAAATTTGGTCCATGAAAACTGCTGGAGCATTTGTCAATCCGAATGGCACGACTTCAAACTCATAATGTCCTTATCTTGTACAGAAAGAAGTTTTAGGAATGTCTTCCTTCTTTACCGGAATCTGATGATAACCTGACCTTAGGTCAATCTTCAAAAAGACTCCAGCACCCTTAAGTTGATCAAACAAGTCCTCTATTCGAGGTAATGGATATCTATTCTTGATAGTGACCTTATTAAGCTCTCGATAGTCTACACACAAACGCATACTTCCATCCTTCTTCTTAACAAATAGGACAGAAGCACCCCATGGCGAGACACTTGGCCTGATAAAGCCCTTATCGATCAACTCTTGTAACTGTTTCTTCAACTCTTGCAGTTCAGCTGGCGCCATTCTATATTGGGGCAATACCGGGCATAAGATCAATGTTGAACTCAACATCTCTTTCCGGAGGTATACTAGGTAATTCTTCGGGAAAGACGTCCGGATACTCACGGACAATAGGGATATTCTCAAGTTGTTCCTCGAGAGATAGGTCCTTTACCATGCATAAGAACACTTGTTCACCCTTTTGACACATCCTCTTTAATTTCAAAGCAGATACCCATTTGACGCATTCCACGATACGAGATTCGATTGCCGTTAGGGCCTTTAAGTGTCACCTTTTGATCTCGACAGTGGATGTTAGCTCGGTACTTACTTAACCAGTCCATTACAAGAATCACGTCGAACTCTTTAAGTTCGAATAATTTTAGATCTGCATGAAGCTCAGACCCCATAATCGAAATAGGGACATCCTTGTACTCAAGATGACAATGATAACTTTCTCCAGAGGGCAGAGAGATTTGGGACTTCATCGGAACGCCAGAAGTTAAATTCAATTTCTTTACAAAATCGGCTGATATGAAGGAAACAGTTGCACCAGAATCAAATAGAACATGAGAAGGAATAGAGCCTACAAGAAAGGTACCAGTTATAATGTCGGGATGAGTTTCAGCTTCTTTGCGGGTCATGACATAGATGAGGTTCGGGACCAATGTAGAAGGAGCTACGCCCTTTCCAGCAACATTATTATCATTCTTCTTGGGACATTGAAAAGATTTATGCCCAAGCTCCTTGCAAAGAAAACAAACGATTTGTTTCCCTTCACAAGTTTGACCCGAGTGCCATGGTTTGTTGCACCTTGGACAAAGAGAGGGGCGAGATTGACGATAGGAACTTGATCCCTGATAGTTACCACCCTTGTTACCAGAAGCCTTGATCTCGAACTTTGGTTTCTTAGTGGCATTCTGAAATGTGAACACAGTAGGCCTCTTTGCAACTTGGCCCTTTGCAGCTTCTTCTTCATCTTTGAGGGAAGCATAAATACCTAAGGCTTTTGCATAGGCTTCTTGAAATGTTGACACAGAAGACCCCAAAATAATAGTCTTCAAACGAGGGTTCATCCCCTTCATATAGCGCTTAAGACGTTCAACTTCATTAGGCACTATACTCGATGCAAATCTAGACAACTCCGTGAATTTGTCAGTATATTCTTGTACTGACATCGAAATTTGAGTTAAACCTAGAAATTCCTCTTGTTTTTGCCATTTAAGTTCATCTGGATAGAATCTCTCCTTAAGTTTCTCCACGAAGAGTTCCCACCCAAATCCAGGCAGGGATTGGATTGTAGTTTTGGCTGTACTCCACCAGTTATCAGCCTCCTGTTTCAGGTAGTAGGTACCAATAGACACTTTCTCAGACTTCCGGCAACCCGTTGCATCAAACAACTTCTCAATTTCCCTCAACCAATTCTCTAAAGTGACTAGATCAGCCGTCCCATCGTAGTGAGGTGGAGGTGACGATCGAATCTGTCGAACACAGTCTTGTTATTCACTTGTGCAGGAGTGCGACCGATACTACTTGTCCTTGCCAGAGAAATGATTGCATTTTCTAAGGTGCGATGACGACTCCTAGCAGCTTCCTTGCGAGCCTTCTTACGAGCCATTTCATTACCGTTGAACCTTGACGACATCCTGCAATTTGACAAAGTTAACCCTTGGTGGATTGTTAAGTAATAACCACCAAACACATAGTAGGCATATAAGAAGGCTAGGCTAATCAAAATCCTAGGTCTCAACACTAAAAATTCCATGGGAACTTATAGCAACTCTAGAATGAGTTTTTGGATTGTAGTTTTGGCTAGGTAAATTTATTTTTATATCATTATAATAAAGTTTTTGAGGAAGCTTTACTAATAGGGAGCATGTACAAAATAAGTTAAAAAATTATTTTAATTAAGTTATTGGACATAATAATAGAAAATGGGACACCAAATGGGACACTATGTGGGACGGATGATCCGGACTCTGCAGATTTAGGGTCCACTTTTTTTAACTTATTTTCAGTCCTTATAAGTTCAGATAAGGTCGAATAAGGTCTAATAAGGTCGAATAAGGTCGAATAAGGTCTAATAAGGTCTAATAATAGGAGGTCTTAATTTTAACCTTAACCTTGTTTACTTCTATGTTGATGCCTCCTTCCATAGAAAGGAAGATTGTACTTACATTGCAGGTGTGTTGCGAAATGGGAAGGGTGCATGGTGTACTGGATTCCAGAAGAAAACTTTTTGTTGGAGTGCTCTCCATGCGGAACTTCATGCTATTAGAGAAGCATTATCACTTGCCAAACAACATAACATAATGAGAGTGCAGATTATTTCAGATTGTAGCACAGCGGTAGACTTGTTGCAAAGTCAAATTTTCACCAATGATATGTTTGTTAATATTCTCCAACAATGCAGGGAGCTTGAGGATGCTCTAGAAGAAGTGGTGTTCCATTGGACTAGCAGGGACAAGAATCGCCTAGCGGATATTTTAGCTAAAAAACGCTTTTGTTGTAATTTGGATGCAAACTTGACAACTTTATTACCCCAACCCCCCGACTATTGTATGAAGGTCTATCTAGAGGACCGTAGCTCTCTTTTTGAGCCTTGTATTGGGCCATTGGCCAACTCTAATTAAGTTTATTGCTCCTTTTTCACCAAAAAAAAAAAGGTCTAATAAGGTCGAATAAGGTTCTTATATATTATTTATATAACAACATTATTATTATTATTATTATTTGACAATATTATAATAATAATAATTATTATTATTTGTTATTATTTATTATATAATATTCATTATTATTATATTCGTTGGGCTATCATCGTTGCTTGTTGTACGCTTGAGAATTTTATTCGTCTACATGAATAAGGGATATCGACTTTTATGAATTGTCGTTTATAAATGGACATTAAACTATTGTAGTTGGTAGTTGTTCTTGAATCTATTGATATGCATCTTTTAAGTTTACCTCCGTAGAAATTTATAAGTAATAATAACAATAACAATAAATAATGACTTATAGACCAATAATAATAGATAATTATAGTAATATAATAGTAATAATATAATAATTTGAATAATAATAATATAATAATAGTAGTAGTATTAATGATAATAAAAATTAACATAATAAGAAAAATAGTAAAAACAGAGTAATTATTATTATAGTAGAGATAAGAATGATAATAATTATAATGGTAATAGTATAAATAATGATAATATTAATAAATAATAATAACAATAATAAAAATAATAATAATAAAAAATAATAATGACAATAATAATAATAAGGTTAAATAAGGTTAATAAGGTCTAATAAGATCAAATAAAGTCTAATAAGGTTAAATAAGGTCAAATAAGGTTGAATAAGGTCTAATAAGGTCTATTAAAGTCTAATAAGATCTAATAAGGTCTAATAAGTTCAGATAAGTTCAGATAAGTTCAGATAAGCTCAGATAAGTTAAGATAAGTTTAAATACGTTCAGATAAGAAAAAATAAGTTGAAAAGAACGGACCCTTAGTGGTTTTCACATGAGATCTTAGCACATTATTCCTCTTTGCATTCTTAACATGAGAGTATAGGAACTATACTATCAAATTCAGGAAAAAGAAAAGGAATAAAGGACTAAGCTCCGTTTGTTTTGGAGGAAAACCATTTTCCATTTTCCATTTTCTTTTGTTTGTTTTGGTAAGAGGTGAAAAACTATTTTCTTAGAGGTGGAAAATGTTCTTATAAGAGGAAATTAAAACCAATTATATTTTGTAAGGAAGGTATGCCGCATTTTCCTCTTCAATTCTTACTTCTCTTTATTCTCTCATCCCATCTTTCCTTCCTGTTCATTTCAGCTTAATTTCAGTTCAGTTCAATTCAATTCACTTCAGTTCAACTCTAATCAGTTCAGCTCAGTTCAGTTCATTTCAGTTCAGTTCAGTTCTGCTCCAATCAGTTCAGTTCAGTTCAGTTCAACTCCATTCTTTTATAACCATTTTGTTAAATATTATTATTATGTTGGTCTAATTTATTTTACTAATTGCTCTTATTATTATTATTATTATTATTATTTTTATATCATTATTATTAAGTATTATTATTATTATTATTATATGTATATTATTTTTTTATTATACCTTTATTCATTATTATTATTATTATTATCATTAGGGAGGAACATGGTTTAGGTTAAAACCATAAATAAACCCGCGTTTTCAGCCCATAATTCAATCAGATCACGTCAAAACGGTTTATGATGTAATTTTGCATGGTCCGACCCAATTATTATTTTATTACTAAATATTAATATATAATTAAATCTAATTATTAAAATAGTAATATTAATTTAATTCTTAGATATTATTGTTATCATATAATCATCATCAGGTATTAATATATTAATACAAAGACTATAAAATAATTGTTTTAATTATCATTATAATCATTAATCATTAATCATTATTATTATTAATTTATGATTATTAATATTATTTATTTATAATTATCATTTAAAAATATCTAAAATACAATTATTAGTATTCATTAATAATTATTCATTATTATTACTTATCATTATGATTATTATTTAATATTCATATTATTATTGTTTAAATATTATTTATATATTTACTAAATTCAATTCAATTCAATTCAGTTAAGTTCAGTTCATTTCAGCTCTAATCAGTTCAGTCCAGATCAGTTCAGTTGTTTTCAGTATTAAACAGACCCTTACTTTATTTATCTTTTCTCCCTAAATGTTCTTCTAATCAAACAAACAAAGGAAAACTCTTTCTAAAATCATATTTTCCATGGAATATTGTTTTCCTTAAAAAGTGATTTTACATGAAAAATGTTTTCCATTAAAACAAACGGAGCCTAAGTGCAAACTAAAATTTGTTTATGGGGAGTGAGGACCTTAGTTATAATAGAATGAGACTATTGGATAAATCTGGCTAATTAAAATTTGAACTTAAAGAGTTTCGACTTTAGAGAAGTCATTTTTAAATACATTTGTTTTCAAAAAGCACATAGAGATTCTTGTCATCATAGTATTATGTATCTCAAATAACATGAAGCTTACATCGAGAGCATAAATTACATATTCCTATCATCAAAATAAGAATGATGATAAACAACAAACAAGAATATTGATGATAAATTAACTATTAATTAAGTACGTCCCGCATGAAGACGTTTATGTAAAAAAAATTAAGTTCAACAAACTTTGGTACGTTTCTCTTTAGTCTTTAGTGTTATCCCGAAACGGAGACCATGCAACGTTTCCGTCATCAATCCTTGCGATAAAATCCTTGTGGATCTTAGGCCCAACTTTTGGTTTACAATTGTTTTTGATTAATTGTCTATCTGGAAATATATTTGGGATGAGCTATCTTCATCTTTTAAAAAAATAAGTTTAAGATCTAAATTATGTCTAAGCAAAATTAATCAGATTCAACTATATGTGATAACAAAGAAAAATCAGGGGATAGGATCTAATAAGTTCAGTTATGATAGCTCATGTGAGAAAATTAATGTTAGCTGATAGGATCCAAAAGATGTGCTCAGTTAGAAGGTTTGAAGATTAGAGGAGTAATCAAAGTGCAATAAGATGACTTGGATGAAGATAATTGGAAGCAACATGGGTTTAATCAAATGATGTGCCCATGTTGGAGCAGTTTGCGTGGAGGGAAAGGATCCAAGTGGAGGAAGGGGCGTAATTCATTGTGTGCCTTATTGTTAATTTTTTCACACTTGTTAATACCATCTCATTTTTTAAATGGTTTCATGACGATTTATGTTAGCTGATCCCAAATCATTTTGAAAGTAAGGCTTTATTGTTATTGGTGTATAAAATTTTGAAGTGAAGTAAATAAAGTCTTGGCGAATGGTTAGATATTCGGTTTTGTAAAATGTTTAGTCTCTTACTAATAGCCTACATAAGAGAAGAAGTGACATTCAATTAGATCAATATTATCTTTTCGAGTTCCCTTACAAGTCAATAATGGTTTTAAAATAGAAAGGATATCCCTTTGCTAAATTTAAATCACAACTTTGAAGTTTTTCCTTAACTTACTAGATTAATTGATTGATAAACAATGCAAAAGTCCAATGAATTAATACTCTTATAACAAAACGTATATATAAATATATTTTACTTGTTTTACAAGAAAATGAATCAATTATTTATGTTTTGGTCAACTTCTCTTTGCCATCCACAAAGTTCCAACATGTCCGATATGATTCATATATATTTTATAGAGGAAGAAATAGGACATCGAAACGAAAAATGTATAATTACACCCACATATAAAGTACAAATAAGCGAATTTCAATAATTATTTATAAAAGAATACATGCATATGGCTATAGAATTGTGATGCAGTTTTTACTGCAAAAATATTTTTGCACCAAAGACTAATAATAGGTTCCCACTCTCTAGGACAATATAAACATATTGTTGCACAGGAAAGAAGTGATATTTGTAAGTTAATACTGTGTTCTACCTTCAGTCCATTTTTAAAATTGAAACATTACCAAATCCTTGAAATTGAACATATACTCCACAACCATGATTTTTCATTGATAAATTGGAACAAGAATAACATGTTCATATTTAGATCGTCGTCATAATCGGTAGAATACAACCTCTTTGAACGAGAAAAATAACGAGCATTAGTACAGCAGATCGGCATAGTGTTGCATCACAAATCAGAGTTTGCATCTTTGACAAAGGTGATCAGCATGTTGCCTCGCCAATGGCTAAGGCAATCGAACTTGTAAAATTCGAAGAATAATTTTTAGAAACACAAAAATAAACCTATACTGTTGAAAGCTAACTCAAACAAATAACAGAAAAACAAGTCCAAATAAAGATTATGATACACTCAACTAGGAAAAATACAATGATAAGAAACCTGAAGCTCCTACGTCCTTCCCACATGTACAAAACAATTGCCCCCATTGTCACATTATTCCCAAAGATGAAACAGGCAAAGCATATATCAGATTGAGTAATAACAATATCATCCCTAGACGCCTCATCTCGACCAATACCAGCCCTCTGATATAATCGCGAGTGGATAGCAGTTTCGCTAATCAGTAATCACCATCCCGCTAATCTTCAAATGAAGTTTGATCAGAAGTGCATAAACTAAACCAAAAAACTTAGCATAACTAACTGTTAGAAATATTCACCAGTAAAAATGCTCTCCTGAGCAATAGACTCCATCAAAAAGTTTGGTGGATCCTATTCATATCAGTAAAAACACAATATATCATGCCATATAGAAAGCAAACCTCAAAAGCATAGATTTAATATAGTCCAAATCTTTAGTGCTGCAACATTTCTCCGAGCTTCCGGTATAAATCTAGCTGCTCCTCGAAAGTGAGGCTCATCAATATCTACGACAATAATGATGTTAGCATAATGGCTTAAATTATATCACCCATTTAAGAAATAAGAGACAGTTTGGTGTGGAGGAAAATTTCAGACTTTTCATGTGAGGAACTGTATAGAGGAAAACTAGTTAATAATTGTATTGTGGAAAATCAATTATTCATGAAAATATTTTCCGTCCAACCAAACAAAACAGAAGCTAAGGCAGGAAACCAAAGGTCAGGATCAGCTGTACGAACAGGAAATCACCTGGTGCAAGATCGTCTCCACAGATAAGCTTTGTGACTTAACAAAGGACTGGTGATAGATACATGCAAAGACAGCCATTACCATCTGAAAAAAAACAACGATTCATATATAATAACATGTTGATCAACTCAAGTTGATAAATGTTAACACTACTTACAGTTTACACTATGTGGATGAAACAATAAAATAATATATGTACCTCCTAAAAGTTTCATGCAGATGAAATCAAATAGCCTTGGAAAAACACACTATAAAGATGCAATAACTCTACAAATGCAAATTTGGCCCTATTTTTCCATTAAACTTTAGCATAACCTAGTAAAACAGCATGTCCTCTTGAACTCCAAACTCTGATTATTGGCATAAACAAAAGATTGATGGGACAAGATAGAAGTCAAAGATAAAGCCTACTGAAAGAGGCTCCCTTATTAGTAAAATGCTTTAATAAATGATTTGCTCGCCCCCAAAACATTTCATTCTACCCATAGATTTTACAGACTAGTTGAAAAGAAGGGGAAATTCACAGGTAACTTATCGCACATCGCATGCACTGATGCACATCATTAAGATAAAACAGATTCAAAAACCTGAGAATCCATTCTGTCAGTAATTCCACCATGCCCAGGGATGCTATCACCAAGTCCTGCAAGAAGCAGAAAGAAAAAAGATATAAGCACACACACATATGGAGGCTTACTTCGAGCATGCGGTAAAAGAATTGCAAGTGAACCTTGATCTTGAAGGCTCTTTTAAATCCACTAGCGAAAAATCCTCCAAAAGGTGCTATGATTGATGAAAATAGGCCTAGACCTAAAGCATGCCATTGAACTGGCATGATGTGGATATTCTTCCAGGGAAACTGCAAAAGATACAATAACCATTAATGTTTAATTAAGCACAAGAAAATTCCCTGCAACATTTCATTGTGATACCTAACCGAAGTTGTAAGGCTTCATAAATTCAATCCCTCCCCCAGAATAAACCTAGGGTCAATGGAGTACGTATCAAGCTCCATGGTACTTTTTCTATAATGGTCCCTGAATCAGGGAGTTCAATATTTTATTTGTTTATTGTCTGCTTCTATTAACAATTTATGACAAGATTACCAATGCAAATATATCTCAACTATACCAAATCATCAATGGTCAAGAAAATACAGATGTGTCATAAGAAGACTGTAAAAAGACCTTCAGCCATGTCAAAAAAGAATGTTCAGTCGTGACATCATGGACATAAGGTTTCCAATAGATAAGTTTCTTCACAGACTAATGGTGACTTTCATGATTAGGCACATACTTGATTGAAAGTTGAGTACTTAAACGGTTACCAATGGCTACATGTAAAACCCAGGACATTTGATTTGCACATGCCATAGCAATTTAAAATGTAAAAGGGGGAATACGATGACAAAGGTAGGGGAAGATTGGGGAAAAAAAAACGAAAAAGAAAAGACCAGCTCCAATCAGCAGCCAAGTTGCTTCCTCGATATAGGAAAATCGATACTTAATCAGAGCACGTATGATGAGCTTGATCGAGCTTACAATAATCAGTGCAAGCCAGCATGCCATATGACAATACTTAAAGAGAATACTCAGGATGCCAGCTCAAAATGAAAAGAATACACACAGGAGGCTAATCCATGCAGAGAACCAAAAGAAAACACCTGCTATATTGTTCATTGATACTTTTTAACTATGCTAAAACTCTATGTTCATGGAATACCAATTCCCTTGTTTACAGACAAACCAAAGGAAATTAGCCTCTTGATATGTAATCGTTGCGTTTTACACAGACTACAGCCCTTTCTAATCAAGGTTATAGACATATAAATTAAGAAGTCAAACACTTAGTCAACCCACAATCTTTCTTTAGCATGACAAGGCAACTAGTAGTTGGCTTCGATACCACATGCTAAATTGCTGATCTTTCTCCGACTTTGACACAAGGGTCTCTTGGTTAATTGCTTGATCTTGAAATACAAACACAAAGGCTGGTTCATTGTGCTAAACTCCAGCACAAGCGGAAGCTCCTCTTAAGAAGCAAGAAATAGATGGGCGATTTTAGAAATTGAATTTACATTAGACTTATTGTCTCTATGTAGATAGCTCCTCTCATCAAGCAAAGCAGTCCTTATCCACTATGACAAGTCCTTGTGCTCTTGGTCAGACGGGACTCAGATAAAGAAGAGGTATTAGTGTGACAAGGCAACCTGTACAGGTCGTAGACCAAAAAAATTATTTTCTTTGAGTTATGGGACAAATAGATAGCAAATGGGACACCATGTGGCACACCATGTGGGACGGATGATCTGCACTCAACATTTAGGTAGCTACTCCTTAAAAAATATGGAAGCCTTCAATAGTTCAATGCACAGTAGTTTCTTAGTAAGCTTATTTGCCTAAAAGTAACTTTTTGGAGGACAAAAACAAATGCGCAGTGAGCTACTCCTCTCCCACAAGATGCAATATATACCATTATATTCTGAGGAGACATCTGTGGCTTGAGATTGTAAAGAGAAGCTCACAGGATTAGCAGCAAAAATGAACAGACAACTTAATATAGAGATAGCTCGATGCTCTTGACGCATGGATTAATTTATCATGACTAGGAGTCTAGGATGAAATTATAATTATTTAAAGGTCTACTATAACTTGACATAATCAACAGCTTTCTGAAAAAAGGGGAAGATAAGTAATCAAACAACCTAACATTTATTCCAATTTCTATGGTAACTCAATGCTCTCGAGTCTTGATACTAGGATCAGGTGCTTTAATAATACTGTAGTTCAAAAAGAGTTCTACACAATATACTGACAGCACACTGAATCAAAGCAGGACACTCACACTCTAGATCTCCGTGTTGCTGGTCCAGATCATGTATGCTTGTCTTTATAAGAGTATGTTCATTCAGGTCAAAAGACAATTGGAAAAAGGAAACAAAACAATTAAACATCTGAAGATTAAGATGTCAAAATAAAAAGACAAAAGAAGTTTTCAACTTAATCCATCAGGTATTCTCACCTTTTCGTGCTCTACCTTCTCCTGTAGCAATACAAAGTCCAAGAGAGTCTACAAAATTCACAAGCCTTTGCTCAGCAGAATGTCTAAAGCTTCAACTTCCTTCTAAACAGAATAGTGCTCAAAGGGCTAAGGGTTGAACAAACACAATCGAAAGAAAGGACTTCGAGGAAACCAAGTGAATGCATTCTCTTTATAGACACATACATGGATAGAAGACACTCAAGATAGTATACAGTAGAGATACAGATTACAAAAGTCCCTAATCACAATAAATATGATTGACTGAACCATATAGGACCAACGACAGATAGCTGTAGAAGCAAAAAAACATTCTTGTTCATAATGGATGAGAAAGCATGCCAAGGCTTAGAATATAATAGCCTCTAGAGCCAATTTTAGCTAAAAGTCACGCCGTTGGGAATCTACCAAATTAATGTCCTCTCAAGTGTTCTTTAAAAATGAATATCATGAACCCTACAATATTTTCTAATACCACAGGGTAATATGATGGCCAACTTCAAAATGCTTTTGTACTTCCTCCATGCAAGATCCCAAAAAGGCAAACCATATAGAGAATTGGACCCTTGGAACCCATATAGGAAAAAAGATCTCAAGATAACAAATCTAAATTTCAGGAATGGTACGGTGCGGAACTGTAGGGAAAAGAGGCCAAGAAATCTAAGCACCATAATGCGATAGTACAAGAAGGCACAGATATTGACAGATGATGCAATGCAAAGTTATAGCTCACCCTTTGAATTTATAGACTTAGCTTTTTACAAGAATACAGGACAATTCCAAACATTTCAGCTGTAACTCATTCCAAAAGGGAAACGCTAACAGCTAGTATGCCAGTGTTGAAGGTTACTATGGGTTCCCTTACCAAAACATTCCTTCAAAGATGTTGGCCACAGTAAATGACGACTGTTTGAACACAACAATAAGGATCATGTGAGTGTGTCCATGCACACTGGCCAAACTGATACTTGTACATCTTCTTCTTTAGGGAGAGAATAAACCAGACAAAACCTGAAGTCAGTCAAAGCATAACTGTAGGAATTCATAGATGCGAATAGCGGAATTTCAGGAAACAATTTCCTAACATCTATAACAGAATCGCATGCATAACAATATATGAATCGATACATAGAGTAGAGAATACACAAACCTTTTATTACGATTTGAACAGGTATGTAGGGTTTGAATACTGTAAAGTATTATTGCAGATCTGGTTACTTTAGAGATAAAGAACTACAATTGTAATTCCTCTACATAGTCCACGAACACCGATTAATACCCACGTCTGCTAGAACGGAAGAGTATGAACTATTCACTCTCTTACTTTTGATGGGATAGGCGCCTAGACTAAAGAGGGAGAAGGGTTTTTCTTTTCTCTCTTTTGTGTCAAGTTACTGACTAACTGAATTGCTCCATCTCTCTTCTTATTATATCTATATATAATAAAATAGAGATTAGGTTAAGAGGAAAGGAACAAACTAAAACCCTAATCACCCTAATAGTGGCCGGCCCTTATAAGCCTTTATGGGCTTATAATTTATTTATTAATCAGTGTTACTCTGTGTGACCTCATAGGATTAATTAACTTAGTTGTAGGCCCAAACCAATTTGTCTACAAACCGTAATTTATTCTCTAGCAAGCAAATACGGTTACTAAAATAATTAACTATATTATCTCCATAAATACAATCCCATTTATATTTAGTAATTGCGAAAATTGTCTAAGGACATATTCCTTCAATCTCCCACTTGTCCGTAAGACAAGTACGCAATATTAAATTCCTTAAGTCTCTTAATGCCAAATTTGATAACACGATGTTATATACTCAAATATGTTTCTTGATCACCGAGGTTGAATTGTTCAACTGAAGATCAACTCTTTAATCTCATTTTAGCATGGCCATGCGTTTTTACAATTCTCCCTCATCAAGAGGCCCAGACACCATTCCTATCAAATAGGAGGACTTATTCAATCTTGTATGACCATAACTCCCACTCAATTCTTAGCCAACCTGAGCATTGCCTTTATAACCTCCTTTTACGGCACGGTGTTTAACAATGTCAAAGCTAAACTAATCATATCATGGTTATTAAGACATACTCATGTCCAAGGAATCTATTAAATATAGACATTCCGATTCTACTATTAGAATCTAATTAGGTCAAGTCTCAATGTAGCAATCATACATCCATATTTGTTAATTTGACATCCCTATGTCTCTATAGCCCAAGGAACTGCGCTATCAATTAACATTATGCTAGTCTTTTAACAAGTCACTTATGTCCAATTCAGTGCCTTAGACTAGGGACATATTATAAACTGTGGTTTTTGTTCACTATATAGGGTTCCATTCATCACAACGTTTATGATGATCCTATTTCAAAACACAATTTATTTGGACATCTTATTTAATACTAAACAAATTAAATAAGAATGTAGATTTTTATTGATAAACAATTCCAAGCATAATCAATGTCTTTACAAATGCAAACATAAAGTAAGCATTATAAAGCCATTCTTTTATATGCTTAAGCCCATAGACCTAGTATGACCTTCATGCTTAGGTCGCAACAGGTTTAGTCTGCGGATCTCCCATATTCTCATCAATATAAATCTTGCTTATTCTGTATAGAACTCTTACAGCTCACAACTTCTCCATTGGGACAAAGAATGAAACCAGATGGAGATCGGAAATCATCTTTGTCACTTTGGTAATTCGTATATGCCTAACATTAACAACAAACTCAATTTCTCCACCATATACCAATCAATGATCCTCAGTCTTCGTAAGTACATAAGGATATTCTTTGCACTCATCTAGTGCACGTAACCTGGATAAGACTGGTATATGTTGCATTTACTCATAGTATAGGCAACATCTGGGTGAGTGCAAAACATAGCATGCATACATAATGGAACTTAATGCAGAAGCATAGGGAACATTATTTATTCTCTTGACTTCATCAGGTGTCGAAGGACACAGAGTCTTGCCAAGTGATATGCCATGTTTCATGGGATTGAAATCTCTCTTAGAGTTTTCCAGCTTGAACCTAGCAAGAACCTTATCTATATTAGTTCCTTGACTAAGTTCAATCAACCTTTTAGATCTATCTCTATAGATCTTTATTCCCAAAATATACTCTGCCTCTCCTAAGTCTTTCATAGATAAACGATTTTTAAGCCATCCTTTGACTGACTCAAGCACGACTTTATCATTTCCTATGAGAAGTATGTCTTCCACATACAAGACTAAAATTGTTATATTACTCCCACTCAATTTCTTGTATACACAAGATTTCTCTTCATTTATGAGGAAACCAAACTTTTTGATTGCCTCATCAAATTTGAGGTTCTAACTCCTGTATGCTTGCTTCAATCCATATATGGATTTCTTAAGCTTGCATACCTTCCCTGGATTTGCTGGATGTTCAAAGCCTTGAGGTCGTGTCATATACACATCCTCTTTCAAGAACCCGTTCAAGAAAGCGGTTTTTACATCCATTTGTCGTATTTCATATATGAAATGCGGCAATTGCAAGGATTATCCTAATGGATGGCTACTGGGGAAAGGTTAAATTCATAGTTTATACCATGAATATGACGGAAACCTTTTGCCACTCATAACACTCATGTTTCCGTCCTTGTCTGTTTTCAAATTGAAAATCCATTTGCTTCCAATGGGTCTCACGCCATCAGGCAAATCAACCAAGTCCTATACTTGATTTTCAGACATAGATTCCATTTCGGATCTCATGGTTTCACACCATTTCTAGGAGTCCTGGCCCTCCAAAGCATCTTTGTAGCTGATAGGCTCACAACTTACTAAAATTGTTATTTTAGAACTTTTCCGTCGAAAGAAAATCAACATATTATCTTGATGGAATGGTGATCCTATGAGATCTACGTAGGGGAACAACAGAAGAAGATTCTCGGTCGTTAGACTCAGAAGCTTCGCATGGATTCGATCCAAGTGGGATGGTAGTAGGTTCGTGGATAGGATTCACTACCCCTCCAACATTTTCATGTTGGGCCGCCTCTAATGAGGTGTTAACCTCACCCATTTGTTACCCATTTGTTGCTCATCTCGAATTTCTTCGAGATATATACATTTCTCCCACTTGTCTTCTTGGAAATAAACTTATTTTCAAGGAAGACACCATAGCGAGCAACAAACACTTTGTTTTCGCTACGATGGTAAAAATAATAACCCTAGGTCTCTTTGGGATATCCCACAAAGAAACACTTTTTAGATTTGGGTGCTAATTTATTAGATAGTAAACGTTTTACATAAACTTCACACCCTAAACCCTTAGAAAAGACATTTTAGGAACGGTTCTGACCATATCTCATATGGAGTCTCATCTACTGCTTTGGATGGAGTCCTATTGAGTGTTAGCGGAATTGTATCAAGAGAAAATCCCAAAAGAGATATAGAGAGATCAGCAAGACTCATCATGGATCGTACCATATCTAATAGGGTGCGATTCCTTCTCTCGGAAACACCACTGAATTGTGGAATTTCCTATTGAAGTTGATTTGTGAAAATATTCCACAATCTTTCAAATGATCACCGAACTTTTGACTCAGATATCCCCTCCATGACCAGATCATAAAGATTTAATCTTCTTGCCAAGTCGGTTTTGTACTTCATTTTGGAATTCTTTGAATTTTTCAAAGGCCTCCAACTTATGCCGCGTGAGGTAAACATATCAATATGTGCTTACATCATCAGTAAAAGTAATTAAGTAACTTACCCTCCCCTAGCCAATGTATTCTTAGGTCCATACACATCCATATGTATGAGGGCGAAGAGGTCATTGGCCCTTTCACTCGAACTAGTGAAAAGAGACTTTGTCATTTTTCCCATTAAGCAAAACTCACACATCAGATGATTCAAAATCAAATGATTTGAGAACTCCATCTTTATGTATTTATCAATTTGTTTTGTACTTATGTAGTCTAATCGACAATGTCATAGGTGTATTGGGTTTAATTCATTTGACTTATGTTTCTCGCTGTTTTTATAGATGTGTGTTTGTAAAACATACAAACCATTTGATAACTTAGTAGAGATACGGAACATATCATTCAAATAAGCAGAAAAACAATTCTTCTTTATTGTGAATGAGAAAACTTCAGAATCCAAAACAGAAACTGAAATAGTGTTCTTAGTAATATTTTAAAACATAACAACAATTATTAAGTCTCAAAACAAAACCATAAGGTAAAGATAGACTGAAGACTCCCACTGCCTAGGCGGCAACTCGAGCTCCATTGCCAACTTGCAATTCTACCTCTCCCTTAAGCGTGTCTCCTACTTCTTTTTAGATCTTGCACATTACAGATAATGTGAGAACTACATCTAGTATCAAATACCCATGATGCAAAAGTAGTTTAAGTTATCTCTATAACATAGATACCTGAAGAAGAAGCTCTAGTCTTCTTGTAATCCAGATACTTAGGGCAGTTCCTCTTCCTATGACCCACCTTGTGACAATAGTAGCACTCATGTATTGCTACTATGGCTTTAGGTGTTGCCTTTGGCTCCTCAGAAGTGTTGGGCTCAGCAACTTGTTTGCCTTTGCCCTTACCCTTCTTAGACGGAACTCCGTGCTTCTTGAGCCCCTTGCCTTTTTGCACCATCAAAACATCCTTATGCTCTTTTATGGGCTTAGTAGGCAAGCTCCTTTCAGCCTGAATCAGTATACCATGCAACTTTTGTATGGTCATTTCCCCTCCTTGCATATAGAAGTTCAAACTAAAGTTCTTATATGCATCAGTGAGTGAATTGATGATCATATCAATTGCTATCTCTTTGGGATAGGAAAATCCCAACTTGGTCATGTGCTCAAAATGACTAATCATTTTGAACACGTGGGGACCAACTGATTTTCCTTTCTCCATATTACACTCAAGAAGCTTGCGGTTCACTTCGAACCTCTCCAACCTAGGATGCTTTTGAAAAAAGGTTCGCAACTGTTGGATTATTGTATAGGCATCCATTCCTTCAAAACGTTTTTGAAAGTCAGGTTCCATACATGCAAGTATCAAACATGTGACAGGCACATATTTGTTTATGAGTATTTGCCTAGCTATCCTATCAGCTTGGCGAGAATTCTCGGAAAGTTCAGGAATAGGAGTTTCAAGAACAGTTTCTCTCCTTTCATTTCTGAGAACTATTCTTAGATTTCTCTCCCAGTCTAGGAAGTTCTCTTGGTTGAGTTTTTCTTTTGCAAGAATAAAGCGCAAATTATAGCCAGAGTGGTTGTTGTTGTTGTTAGACATGACTACAAAAAATAGTAAACAAGCATTCAATCAAAAAAGTTTATCAATTATGGTTATTTAAACAAATTTAAACAACTATTAATACTTTATTCAAAATATTAAACCCCATATTGAATAAAGAAATAACCAAGATCCCCTCCCACTAAAATTAAACGGACTTTGGCCCTGCCTTTAAAGATAGTGATAGAGGTAAGTAAACCACTTTACTAATTATAACAATTTATAATTCTTGGTAGATAGGTTAATAACTCTTTATAAACTCCTATCTCACTGCTTCAAAACCCAAAACTTTATCTTTTGATGATTTTGTTGAGTCAAACCAAACATTAACATGTAAGTTTCAAAAAAAACCTACCCTACTATCCTCGGAATTATGAGCAACACCCTGCTTTGGCAGAACCTATTACTCATGATCTAAGGCTTTATAGGTGTTGTTTGGAAAAGCATTTAAACTCAATATCACCCTTGGGGACTCAAGTTTATTATGTTGGTTATATTAAAAGGTGAACACATTATATAAATAACCACACATAAACTTGAGCGAGCATTTAAAATAAATTAAATGCATAACCAATCAAAGAAGAACTTAAAACGCGATCCTAGTATGGCCCCTAAACCTAGAAAATCTAATCTTCATGAATCCTCCCTTGGGACTTTCTTGGATCTCCATCCTTGATTCTCCACGGAACTTCAATCTTGATCTTCATTTAAATTATTCTAAGGAAAGAATTTAAATTACAAAAATACAAACGATACGCAGATCGTATTTTAATTACAAAAATACATAACGATGCACAGATCGTATTTTCTATCCTAGTTTGGGCCATACCAGTCACGATTGTGCAAATATAATATCAAACATATTATAATATACATCTAAGAAAAATTATAATATCATCATATTGTAAAAGATATCGACGCAATATAATATCAGACATATTATATGCATCCATGAAAGAAATATAATATCATCATATTATAAATCATAATTTATTTACTCCAAATAACGTTTAATGGGTAATAACAAATATTTCCAAAATATATAAAACATTCACGCATTTATTTAGAAAATAAAATGCAAGCAAAAAAAAAACACAATAATATAATACAAAATTTATTTACTCCATTAACGATTAATGAGAAAATAAAATTTTCCATTATAATTTTAAAACTTAACAACTTTAAGTTAGAAAATATTTAGGAAATATTAATCGAATTAATAATTTTCCTAAAATTAGTCATCTTAACAAATTTAAGAATATAACTAATAAGGAAACTTTCATTCTTTTCATTCAATTACAACTTTAATATGATATTAATCTCCATTAATATTAATTTGCATAATTGAAAATTTTATAACTTTTGCCCAAAGAAAATCAATAAATCAGAATTTAAATCACCATTCACCAAAAAACAAAACAAAAAAAAATAGATGGACTGAGCTAGGCCCGGCGGAGGCCCGCAGCCCAGCCCAGCTGCTGGCCCGCGAAAGCAGCACAGGTCTGCTGGCTTCTCGCGACCACCAGATCCGCAGCAGTGACGCAACCACACAGGGCTGCAGTCACGCGTGCGACCCGCCGGAGGGATGGTGGTGGATCGCCGGAGTGATGTCGGTCAAACGAAGCAACTGGATTGCCGCCATACTCGCCGGAAAAAGCGAGGAGTAGCCCAGAATTTTCGACACAATTATCGTAAAATCTGGGTTGTTTTCAAACCAAAAGACGAAAGATTTTCGGCCAAAACAACTAATTTTTGGTTTTGTTTTGTGATATAAACTTACAATAAGCTTATAAACACAATTTGGTTAACAAAGTAGAATTCAATTGCAGATATTTAACCATAAAACCAATTGGGAAAAAAATTAGGGTTTTGATTGTTTCGAATCAAACTATTTGATTTCGAAACGAAAATCACAATTAAATACATCAATTTTTAATTCAAATCAAAACAAATCAAAGCCCTAATTCAATTTTACAAAATAAACACATTGAATTGCTGAATTTGGGAGCAAGAATTTCGACCAAACTAGGTCGAACAAAACCAAAAAAAATTTCGATTTAAATTTCCGTAAATTAAATCAAAAACAATTTATTTTTGGGCAATTTTTAACATAAAATTTATGCTTTTCAATTTATTAATATCAACATATTAATCTTGCAAATTAACACATATTAAAAATCCTCCTTGAATTGAATTAAAATTATGAACTTGATCATATAAAATTATGCAAGAAGCTAAAACTGATACCACTGTAGGAATTCATAGATGCGAATAGCGGAATTTCAGGAAACAATTTCCTAACATCTATAACAGAATCGCATGCATAACAATATATGAATCGATACATAGAGTAGAGAATACACAAACCTTTTATTACGACTTGAACAGGTATGTAGGGTTTGAATACTGCAAAGTATTATTGCAGATCTGGTTACTTTAGAGATAAAGAACTACAATTGTAATTCCTCTACATAGTCCACGAACACCGATTAATACCCACGTCTGCTAGAACGGAAGAGTATGAACTATTCACTCTCTTACTTTTGATGGGATAGGCGCCTAGACTAAAGAGGGAGAAGGGTTTTTCTTTTTCTCTCTTTTGTGTCAAGTTACTGACTAACTGAATTGCTCCATCTCTCTTCTTATTATATCTATATATAATAAAATAGAGATTAGGTTAAGAGGAAAGGAACGAACTAAAACCCTAATCACCCTAATAGTGGCCGGCCCTTATTATAATTTATTTATTAATCAGTGTTACTCTGTGTGACCTCATAGGATTAATTAACTTAGTTGTAGGCCCAAACCAATTTGTCTACAAACCGTAATTTATTCTCTAGCAAGCAAATACGGTTACTAAAATAATTAACTATATTATCTCCATAAATACAATCCCATTTATATTTAGTAATTGCGAAAATTGTCTAAGGACATATTCCTTCAATAACTTCAGCAACTTTTCCACAAAAGAAGGAATTGCATATCAGATAAGTGAATAGTAGAGAACCAAAGGTAAATTTCCATACAGCACCACATATTCAAGAAGCTTTTCACGTCTAGTGCCACCAATTCTAGGGAAATTCCCAATGGTGGCCCTTAAGTATTAGAAATTCCCAGTGGTGGAAATTTCAAAAAAGCTTTCCCATTGGTAGCCCTGCATTACAAATTATTCCCAAGTATAACCTTATCGAAAAATATTCGTTAATAATAAAGCATATTTTTACTACTGAATCGTCAAAGCGGACATTCGCACATAAAACGAGACATTTTGGATTGTTTTTTTCAATTTCGACTTCAAAATCGATTCTTAAAGTTAATTTTAGGGGGTTAATTTTAGGCCTCAACGTCCGATTTTGATGTCAAAATTGGCAAAAAAACGACCCAAAAGAGCTCCTTTTACGTGCGAGTGACCATCTTAATGGTTAACTAACGGAATATGCTTTATTATTAACGGAATATTTTTCATTAAGGCTATATTTGGGAATAATTTGTAAAGGAGGGCTACCAATGGGAAAGTTTTTTAGAAATTTACACCACTGAGAATTCCTAATACCTAAGGGCCACCATTGGGAATTTCCCAAACACTTATTATAATGTGTTAGAAATTATGGTTGTAAAATGGCAAAACAATGATAAAGCAATAAAACCCGGAACACTTCTCTAAGGCATGTACCAATACACTTTCCTAATAGTGTAATATCGACCCTCTACAACGAAGTAACCGGGTTACACGATATCACTATTGAGATACAATAGAGAAGTACAAATAAGCTAAGTTACTTGTTTAGATTATTCAACACTATTATTATGTATTTGGTTTTGTGTTTACACTCTCAAATATTAGTTTATAAGTCTAATAAAGAGAGAAAGCATTTAATAGAAAAATCAGAAAATTTCTTATATCTTACACAAATGAGACAATGGATATATATAGAGTTACAATAGTTAGTTATTAGGAATAAATAACTAACTATTATCTCTAATAACCAAAACCCACCAATTGAATAGGCACGGTATTGTTTCATGAATCATCACTTTGCTTCATTAGTGCATAATGCATGGCAATTGCATTTCTTATATCATGCCACATCATTTAGCAAGCAAATGATGGTCTTAAAATTGTGCCACATCAAAGATGATCAAGCAACACAATGTTTCACTTCATCCAACAAATTAGTGCCATATTTATTTAATTATTAAGATATTATTTACAATAAATACCTTAAATAATGAATTACACAAACTATAATTAATTATTAACTCAATATTATATAATGTCATTTTTACACAACTCCATAACATTATAAAATATACATGTGTAAGTTAATTGAGCCTTACTATACATAAATATCCAACAATCCTCCTCCATTTATGTATTAGTAAGTCTAACGCTCAAAACATGCTTTTAAAACACTAACCAAAACTTATGCTTAAATGAATGTGTCTAAACGATTGAACATTCATATAGTGTAATATTCTTAACAACAATTCCAATTGTAATGGTAGTCTAAGCTTTGAACCATACATATCACTATGAATTATTGAAGATAATATACACATAAGTTTTCACTAATACATAGCATCATGACACCATTAGGCCTTGTGTCCATATCCATTCGTGAGCATGTCCAAACTAAATCCGCAAAGTTCGGTGAAGGGGCCGACTTCATACTCATATAGGTAAATCCTTTTATCGTGCCCTACAATAAAAGCACTTTATCAAAAGATTTATTAAGAAATTAAATCAACCTCTTAACATTGTAGTACCAAGCACTTACCTCGGGATTGAAATATTATTAGTGCTCGCAATCACAAGATGAATGACTTCCTCATTTGAATTCAAGATCTAACGTTATATTAGACATCGAATTGAGTTATCATTCATGTGTGATAAATTTCACGGATTCAAGACCAATCCCTTTAGCAGTTTTGTACACCATATCCCTAGGTAACCCTTTAGTAAAAGGATCCGCTAGGTTAAGATTAGATCGTACAAAATCAATGGATATAGTTCCATCCTTAATTAGTCCTTTCACATAACTATGTCTCACACCTATGTGACGGGACTTTCCATTATAGACATCGCTATAAGCTCTTGATAGAGTCGAAGCATTATCACAATGTAGATAAATTGGTGACATCGGTTTTGGCCACAAAGGAATCTCATAGAGCAAGTTCCTTAACCATTCCGCTTCCTTACAAGCCGAAGCTAAAGCTACAAACTCGGACGCCATTGTAGAATCAGTGATGCAAGTTTGTTTCTTGGAACTCCAAGAGATCGCACCTCCTCCAAGCAAGAATACCCAACCGGTCGTGGATGAGTAATCTTCTTGGTTAGTTATCCAACTTGCATCTGTGTATCCTTCTAATACCGAAGGATCACCCTTAAAGGTCAAACCAAAGTCCATGGTTCGCTTTAAGTACTTAAGAACTCTTCTTAATGCTTGCCAATGTACTAATCCGGGATTGCTTGTATACCTGCTAAGCTTTCCAACCGCAAAAGCGATATCCGATCTTGTACTTGTCATGGCATACATCAAACACCCAATAGCCCTAGAGTAATCCAATTGAGAAACCATATTACCCTCATTAGGTTGGAGTTTCAAAGTTTTATCAATGGGTGTATGAACTGGAGAAACATCATGACACTTAAACTTATTTAACACCTTTTTAATATAATGAGATTGTGATAAGGTTAATGTGTCATTGTTTCTAATTATTTTAATACCGAGAATGACATCTGCCTCCCCCATATCTTTCATCGAAAATTTAGAGGAAAGGAACATTTTAGTTTTTTTCAACTTGTTCCAAGTCAGTCCCAAAGATAAGCATATCATCAACATATAGACAAATTATGACCCCATTAAAATCATTTTCGAATTTGCTATATACACACTTATTTGACTGATTAATTTTAAAGCCATTAGCCAAGACAACTTCATCAAACTTCTGATGCCATTGCTTTGGTGCTTGCTTAAGCCCATATAAAGATCTAACAAGTTTACAAACTTTATGCTCTTGTCCTTTGACAACAAAACCTTCTGGTTGCTTCATATACACTTCCTCCTCCAATTCACCATTAAGGAATGCTGTTTTGACATCCATTTGGTGAATTACAAGTTTATGAATCGCCGCTAAGGCAATTAATACTCTTATGGTGGAAATTCTTGCCACGGGTGCATATGAATCAAATACATCGACGCCATACTTTTGAGCAAATCCTTGTGCTACTAAACGAGCCTTGAATTTGTCAATAGTACCATCGACTTTCATTTTTCTACGAAAGATCCACTTGCAACCAATTGCCTTACAACCGGGTGGTAGGTCCGTAAGAACCCAAGTATTATTACCTATAATTGAATCCATTTCATCTTCAATGGCCTCTTTCCAAAACGAAGCATCTTGAGACTTTATAGCCTCATCATAGGTCTTAGGATCCTCCTCTATATTAAAACAATATAGATATTGAGAATAAATCTCTTTTCTTGACCCTTCCATCAAATAAATTTGAAAATCGGGACCAAAAGATTTTTCTTTCCTCATCCTCTTACTCCTTCTCAATTCCGGATTAGATTCTTGATCTTGTTCTTGTTCCGTAATTGATACTTGGGATTCACTAGTGCTAGGCACTAATTCCCTTGAATTGGTATAATTTGTAGTACTAGGTACTATATCTTTGGGCCTAAGAATTAAAGTGAAACGAGTTTCATCAAAAACCGCATCCCGAGACTCAACCACGGTGTGAACCGAGATATAGTCATTAGGTTCTATTACATAGAATTTATAGGATTTGCTATGTACCGCATAACCTATAAATATGCAATCAATTCCTTTTTCATCCAAAGTTTTCCTTTTAGGTTGAGGCAATCTAACAATTGCTCTACAACCCCAAACACGTAAGTATTTGAGATTAGGCCGTTTATTATACCACAATTCATAAGGAGTGATTTTGCTCCTTTTATTGGGAACACGATTTAGGATGTAACAAGCCGTTATCATGGCTTCACCCCAAAAACCATCACTCAAACCCGAGTAAGATAACATGGAATTAACCATTTCTTTTAAGACTCTATTTTTCCTTTCCGCTACACCATTTTGTTGAGGTGTATAAGGGGCCGTTGTTTCATGAATGATTCCTATTGATTCAAAATATTTAGGGTCATAATATTCGCCACCTTTATCAGTTCTAAATTTCTTAATTTTCATATTAGTTTGTAACTCAACTTCAGTTTTAAAGATCTTAAATTTATCAAGGGCTTCATCTTTAGAAGATAATAAATAGACATAACAAAATCGAGTTCCATCATCGATAAAAGTTATAACATATTTCTTATTTCCTAAAGATGGAGTGCTATGAAAATCATATAAATCACTATGCACCAAATCAAGCATGCTAGAAGACCGTTCAATAGTAGGAAATGGTTGTCTTGTAGTTTTATTTAATTGGCACGTTTTACACTTCTCCATGTTAATGTCTATTGGTGGAATTAAGTCCATTTTAGACATATCACACAATCTTTTATAATTAACGTGACATAACCGATTGTGCCATAAAGAAGAAACATCAATCATATAAATAGAAATATCATTCATATTATTGATACTAAGTTTAAACATGTCATTACATAAATACCCTTAACCTACAAATACACCACCTTTGCTTAAAATAAATTTATCGGCTTCAAACACCATATTGAAACCGAATTTATTTAAAAGACTACAAGACACTAGATTTTTCCTAACAACGGGAACGAAATAAACATCATTTAATATCAATTTATTTCCCATGTAAACAACAATTCTACTTGTCCTACTCCTTGGACCCGAGATGTGGATTCATTCCCCATGTACAATATTGGACCATTTGAAAAAATTTCGATTATTGCACACATGTCTTGTGGCCCCCCGAGTCCACCCACCATGAATCATCAACCTGCACAAGATTGATTTCAGAGATCATAGCCACAAACTCCATAACCGAATTTGTAGTAACTAATGAAATCTCACCTTGATTTTCATGGCCATCTTTAGAGTGGCCACCATTTTGGGCTTTCTTCTTCTTCCAAGCATGGCAATCCTTCTTAAAGTGAGGACCACCACATTCCCAACAAGAGACCGGTTTCTTTTGTTTCTTGGAAGATTTGTTAGAAGACTTGTTAAAATTACGGGGACACTTTTTATTATTTTTCTTATTAGCATTAGAAGTACCTTCCTCCAATATATTAATGGTGGAAGCCGGAGTTGTTGATTCCTTAACACCATCTTGCAAACGGATAATCTCTTCAATACGAAGATGAGTAGCCAATTGTTCCATGGTTAATTCTTCCTTCTTATGCTTTAAAGAATTTCTAGTGTCTTTCCAAGAAGGTGGCAATTTATCTATAATGGAAGCTATTGCTATGGTGTCATCCATTATTATGTTATGTTGGTCAATTTGGCCCAAAATTCTTTGGATTTCATGAAATTGTTCCATTACCGGCCTATTATCAACCATTTTATAATTATTAAAATTGCTAATAAGAAATTTTTTACTAGAAGCATCCTCGGCCATGTACTTGGTTTCAAGCGAGTCCCACAATGACTTAGCGGATTCCACATTTTGATATATGTCGAATAAGGAGTCCGACATGGCATTAAGAATGTGACCCCGACACACAAAATCATCATTTTCCCACTTGGTTCTTTTCCTTGTTTGCTCGATAGTCTCCTCTTACTCTCCTTCAGCGGGGCTCTGGGGCTTTGGAGTACTTAACACGTACACCACATTGAGCGTAGTCAGAAGGAAATGCATCTTCTTTTGCCATCTACGAAATCCGACACCCTCAAACTTGTCCAATTTTTGAAAATTGGTAGTAAGATCACGAACCGTCGAAGTCATCTCGATTATTACACGATTAGATTGTTAGAAATTATGGTTGTAAAATGGCAAAACAATGATAAAGCAATAAAACCCGGAACACTTCTCTAAGGCATGTACCAATACACTTTCCTAATAGTGTAATATCGACTCTCTACAACGAAGTAACCGGGTTACACAATATCACTATTGAGATACAATAGAGAAGTACAAATAATCTAAGTTACTTGTTTAGATTATTCAACACTATTATTATGTATTTGGTTTTGTGTTTACACTCTCAAATATTAGTTTATAAGTCTAATAAAGAGAGAAAGCATTTAATAGAAAAATCAGAATTTTTCTTATATCTTACACAAATGAGACAATGGATATATATAGAGTTACAATAGTTAGTTATTAGGAATAAATAACTAACTATTATCTCTAATAACCAAAACCCACCAATTGAATAGGCACGGTATTGTTTCATGAATCATCACTTTGCTTCATTAGTGCATAATGCATGGCAATTGCATTTCTTATATCATGCCACATCATTTAGCAAGCAAATGATGGTCTTAAAATTGTGCCACATCAAAGATGATCAAGCAACACAATGTTTCACTTCATCCAACAAATTAGTGCCATATTTATTTAATTATTAAGATATTATTTACAATAAATATATTAAATAATTAATTACACAAACTATAATTAATTATTAATTCAATATTATATAATGTCATTTTTACACAACTCCATAACATTATAAAATATACATGTGTAAGTTAATTGAGCCTTATATACATAAATATCCAACATAATGTCACTTAATAATTGTTCCATGCAGTAAAAAGCAACAAATACCATATTTACATAAGTCATTAATTAAACTAGAAAAAGAATCATATCATAAAATTATATTCGAATGAATTCACCAGTGATGAAAAAATAAATAATTTCTCATAAAAAGTTTTGGTTCACAAATTTATTAACAAATGAATTGGAAGAGCATCTCAATTCTCAAGTGATGCTTTTGCTATTATTTTCACAAATCTAAGTACTACAAAGCCTACAACCTCCATCATAAACTAGTTCGGCAGAGCTGCAAGCTCCACCATTGTCCCCAAACAGAACACTATAGCTGCCACATATACCTTCATTTATCCCACCCCACCACTGGCTACTGGGACATCATGGTTATAGTCTCCTTCCCCCTCCTCCACCTATAAACCCTTCAATCTACAAAAAAAAAAAGCATTACCTTGACACTCTAACCCACCATTAGGAGTACCTTTCATAATCTATACACCTAAAAAGTTCAAAGCCATTGTGCCAGTTTGTGCTCAAATTGAGAAATTTACATTGCCCAAGTCTTAAAGCCTATCTTGCTAAATGGTGAGGGTAGCAAAGGTGCTAAGCACCAGCCAAACTGCCAAAGCCATGAAAAAGGCATAAATAGGACCTAAAACACTAATAAACTTTCACATAGCCCAGTGGAGGGGATAGATGGGATGTGTTTGTGCTAAGGAATGAGACACCATTCAACTGGGATTCCCCACTTCCTTTCCTTTCTTTACTTTGTCCAAGGCGGTCTTTGAAAGAGCATCAAGATAAGGGGTGCAGTATAAAACTATAGATGAGTATTTGGCAAAAATACAATAAGCGATAGAAGGTAGTTGCATGGCTGGTTTGTCAACAGCTCAACCAGAAGCGACTTATTATAGGTGACTAATTCTATAAGAAAACTTGAACTTTCTTTTAACGAAATTATGAAAAGCTAATATATCCCTACCAAACACGCACTTAGTTGATAATAAACAGAGAGGTGAAAGAAGTTAACTTGTAAGAACAGATTCTCAAAATGGTCCAGACCATGACCAATGCTATGTTGCTCAGATCCTTCATTTACCTCAGACATCATGCATATTGCATACTAGACACTTAATTAATGCAAACTTTTCATCAAATAGGTAAGTGTATTATCAGCAAAAGAAATCACTTAACTGATAATAAAAACGGTGCCAAACAAAATGAGTTGAGGGTGAACCACTAAGAGGCAAATAGACAGGGAATAACATTATATCACAAAGGGAGGAAAAGAACGAAAGAAAATAAACCAACCTCATTAGACTGCTTATTGGGTGCATATAGCATCTGACATTAAGCCCGGCATTACTTAAACGACAAGCCAATAATTAAAGAACAGACTAATGCCATGATGGCATTAACTTAACCACCTTATAAATTTTGAGCGTAGTGCTCAGATAGTTGACATATAGGTAACCAGACTGAATGATGCCAACACGACTTGGAAAATAAGAGAGAGCATTACTAGTTTACTACACATGCTTGGAGATCTTGGCCCTGCAACCAGGGCATATGAAACCAACTGAATCTGGCTGTAGACTGTCGTATAGAGGAAGAGAAGGGAGAGAGATGAATGGGTGGGAGGGAAAAATGAATAAAAAACTGATGTAGGCCTGTTCTCCCCAGCTTATTTTCAGTTCAGTGCAGTTCAGCTCCAATCATTTCAGTTTAATTCATCTCCAATCAGTTCAATTTAATTCAGCTCCAATCAGTTCAGTTCAGTTCAACTCCATTCTTATAGCCATTTTGTTAAATATTATTATTATATTAGTCTAATTTATTTTACTATTAATTACTCTTATTATTATTTATTTTTATATCATTATTACTCCCTCTGTTTTTTTTAATATGCACATTTCTCCATTTTGGGTTTTTTTTAATTGGTACCTTTTTACCTTTTGCTATAAATGGAAGGTTGGTCCACCTAATTATTACACTTCTCTCCTACTTTTCTTTCCTTCTCTCTACCTTTTTCACTTTTTCCTTACTTTTGCTAACATTCTCTCTTACTTTTGCATTTTTTCCTTGGTTTCTAGTGCAAAGCCTTAGGTGCATATTTAAAAAAACAGAGGGAGTATTAAGTATTAATTTATGATTATTAATATTATCTATTTATAACCATCATTTAAAAATATCCAAAATATTATTATTATTATTTATTAGTAATTATTTATTATTATTACTTGTCATAATATATTATTTAATATTCATGTTACTATTGTCTAAATTTTAGTTATATATTTATAAAATTCAATTTAATTCAGTTCGGTTCAATTCAGTTCAGTTTAGTTCAGCTCCAATCAGTTCAGTTCAGTTTAGTTCAGCTCCAATCAATTCAGTTCAGTTCAGTTGAATTATGCTAAAGAGAACAGACCTCTAGGCCCCACTACTAACGGAGTTTGGCAAAATTCGTTAAGTGGTGGGAGTTTATAAAGGTTTTGAAAAGTTTAGGTGGAAATTATTTAGAAAAAAATTCATAAAGGTGGGAGTTTCTAAATAAGTGAAAAGTTAAAATGGTTTTGTGCAAATTTTCCTATTTTTATATGATGGGGCACAAAACAGCACAAATGAATAACTCGATCACCACCTTTACAGTTTGTTCTCTTGGGCTTATTTTCAATTTAATTCTATTTAATAAATGCAGTTCAATTTTTTTAATTTAGTTCAGCTCCTGACATAACTTTTACTTTCACATGTCAGTTCAATTTAGCCGTTTTCAACCGAAGAAAATAAGCACTTACCCAAAGCATACAGCTAGTCACCTTGAGATGAATTGATCCATTGAGGCTAGACTGTCGATATTCGACTCGAAATCGATCCGGAAATAATGAGTTTTGAACACAATTTTTTGACCCAAATCCGATTGTATCCAAAACCGGAAAAACCGTTTTTTTTAACCGACTGACCGAAAAATAATTATATTTATAGCAATAATATGAAATTATGGGAGTTTTATTGCTAAAAATAGCTTCAACTAAAATATTTGGTTCCAAAAATGAATTTTGTTAAACGTACTATTTCCAACGTATATTGTGTATATTTGTTACATATATGACCAAAATACTAAATGAAAGAAAAGCATTCAAAATCGAACATGTTGGATCTTGAACAAGATTTATTCAGCCCGAAAATATTTTATTTTGACCGACCCGATCACCTGTTTAACGGGTCTAATTGAGGAAGTGTTGTTACCACTTTGGCTGGGGCCAGCCAGTCCAGGTGGGACTACAAAAACGAGTAGTGCGAGATTACAAAACAATTAAGTTTCTTCCAAAATTGCCCTTTAATATAACTAACTAACTAACAATCATAATTTGGTGCTAAAGAATGTCAATGGAAAGAGAATAATGATGGAAACTCCCCCAAAACGTTATTTGACCTTGTTAAGTTGGGTAGCTAAGGAAGTACCATTAGAATAAACCCACCCTCCAAAACTTCCCTTTAATACACTTGATTATCAACAATCAAATTTTTGGGTTCTAAGAATGTCTATTTTGAGAGAAAAATGTGGATGCAATTGGAAGCTCCTCCTTCCCCTCTTTTTCTCTCTTCTTTTTCTTGCTTTCTTAGAGGACTTTTCCACCCAAGGTAACCACCTCCTCCTATTTTATTTCATCTAGTTTTTTTCGAAGTATTATTTAGACTCTGTTTAGTTGGACGGAAACATTTTCAACATAAATGTCTTTTTATGAAAAACCATCTTCGATGCAAAAAAGTAAGTTGTATGTTAAATTTTCTTTATTTGATTCCTTTCTTGAAAATATAGGATGTTTTCCTTTATTTAAGAAGGTAAATGTTTCCATGTTTAGAAAAATTATTTTCCACAATTAGAGAAACTATTTTCCACTTTTCCAAAACAATGTTTTCCATCCCATCAAATACTCGTTTACTTCTATATATCTTGTTGTATTAGTTCATAATCTCCCTAGTGCTACGTAAACAAAATTAGAAATAGATTCGCAATGCAAACTCTTTATCTCTTTTCTGCTACATTTTAATCTATGCTATCATTGTAGGAAGAGTTAATATAGGGTAACGGGTGAAAACTGAAAAGTATATGTGGTTTATAAGCAACAAAGCTAAATGTGACATAAAATTATTGTTTTGAGAGCAAGAGAGTGCATTGTTCTATATAGGTATAGCAGTTTTTCTGATGAATGTTAGCTGTAAGATTATGTTTTCTGTTCAATTCTGCATCATCATATTTGGTCGCTTTATTTGAATTCTTGTTGTTTGTGGGACCTTTTACTGGAGGCTTGTTCCATTCATTTCACAAAAAAATAACCATTGTATATCTTACGTGGCGCAACCAAGTACCCATTAATCAATCATATAATTTCCAGGTTTGTGATAAGGTTGCATTGTCAGGTGACGTAAAATATTACGCAAAAAATGTTAGGATGTAATTGTATCAATAATATGATATCTATATCAAGTATATAATATAGAAGATGTTTAGTCACGCTGCACACCGAAGGACATAAAGTCAACTTATACAAGCGTTATTGTACTATAATTCGGGGGTCACTTAACCTCGTTTTATATGATACACCCATTGTTTGATTTACTAGCTTTTGTTATACATTAGAGGGTTTGGATACGATAAAATTATTTTGGCTAGCACTTGCTTGAAAGGTCTTTCTTTTAATGCTAAGAAAGGGCTAATGCTGTCATAGAAACTTTAAGCAAAAACCATAGAAGTAAAAGTTCACATGTATCACCCTTGAATATAGAGAAAGTCACACTTGCAATATTGTGAGACCGTCTCATACAAGATTTTGCCGTGTTGTTTTGCTCTTGTAGCTAGGGATTGTCAAGAAAACAGTCCGAGGTTCTACATTGTGTCTATTGATGACGGGCTGACAGCATATTATATATGACTCATTTCTTAAGTTAAAATTTAATGTCACTTCTTTCTGACAATAAACTTAGGTTCCTTATCATTAGCAGTTTTTATTTCTGATACTTTAGGAAATTATTGGACCAAGACATAATACATGCCTGCATAAGTATCAGGCAGACTGTAGTGGTCTTGTGTAATATCAGTTAAGTGACTCTGTGTGGTATGGCCACTATCAGGGATCAAAATATTCACCTTGTTCTTCTGATCACACAAATTTTTACTGCACCTAGTAATGTCTTTGATTTCAATTGCTGCTTCGATCTTGACCATAGTACTTCAAAACTGTTGCAACCTTACTACGACCATTTCCTTTAGTACTTTTCGGAATTTTCGTATGAGGTGCCCTTGTGTTTGTTGAAAATATATATTGTACTATCGCGTTTCACAAAATCTCCGCAATAACCCTTTGTCACTAGAAGTATTTCAATGATGTCGTTATCATTATCTATTCAATCATATATTCCATTAGATATGAATAAAGTTCAAATCTTCTTTTAAGATTCTTATAAGAAGCCCCCCCCCCCCTCTAGTTTTCAGAACATTTCTTCATTGCATTTTGGTTTATGAGTTTTATGCTTCTGATAAAAAGCATATTATATAAAAAATCAACAGGAAGTCCAACCAAGTTGAAAGATGGGTGCACAAAGTGTGAGAATATGGTGGAGGATGAACATGAATATGTATGTTGCGCAGATTGCACTTATCCAGAAATGGTTTATGGTGATACCTCATATGGGTACTGCAAAAGTGGGGCAGAATTGATTTTACAGCCCAAGCCTAAAGGTAATTGTCACTACCTCCGGTTTTTAGTTGTACCTAAAGCCCTTGACAAGTTTGCCAACGCACAATTTCAAATGCTTATATCTACAATTATGTGTACGTAAAAATTATACTACTGCCTGTTTAACTGTGTCATTCTAGTAAAAGGCTGTATAGAGCCGAGATTTGGTGTGTGGTCCATCGCCCACGTCAAGGGGATTAACTAAATTGCCCCTCTTCTCACATGTTTGGTTGAGAATCGTTGTCCAAATAGCCCGACTCTTACGTTTATAATGTTATGTTCCTCTGTTAAAATGGTTACATTTTTCATCACAAGATATAAAATACAAACTAAACTGACTCACTTGAAGTATACTGTTGGTGTAGAGGAGTTTAGATGGATTGCTGCACCGTGGTTACCGTGTTCAGTACCTTGTGGTGGGGGTGTTCGGAGCCGAAGAGTGGACTGCTTTGCAGTCATTGAAGACACATCTTCCCCTGATTACCCTGTATATGATGCAAATTGTTTGGATCAAAAAAAGGTAAGTCTTGAAGTTCATGTCATTGTTGCAAAGAATATAACAGTTTGGTATTTGTTTGATGAAAATTGATAATGTATTAGATTTCATCATAATTTAGTAAAGTATCCTGATTATTGTCTTGCTTGTGTAAGCTATTACTCACAAAGTCACAATACATGTGTTCTTTATATTGTAGTTTCCTTTATGTTGTAGTTTTCCGAGATTCTGTTTCAAAATTTGACCCAACCGAACCTCAACTCGTTTGAGGTGCTTAACTGCTTGTGTATGCTAATCTAGAGAATCGGACCAAGACACTTTAAGGCAGAAAGAATAAAGAACACCCCACAAGAATTTGGTATTTTTTGAGGGGACAAGAATTTGGTAGTTGAAATGTTGAATTCGAACCTCGGACTTGATAATCCTTATACCTCAACAGTCAAACCATACCATACCTCTCTTTTGATGTGTCTTAGTTAGAACTAAATTGATTTTCTTATTTCATTATGGTGCATTTTAGTGTAATAGAGGAACAATGCTTGAAAATTTGCGGGGATAATAATATGAATCAAAGAGTGAAATAAGGACGGTGCACAAATTATAAACAAAGAAATGTGAAAAAGAAGGTTAAAAATGTCAGAAGTGGGATTTGAACCCACGCCCTCTCTCGAAGACCAGAACTTGAGTCTGGCGCCTTAGACCACTCGGCCATCCTGACTTTGCTGTTAATATTACGCAAGTTACAATTATCTAATAAATATCCTTCTTTTCAAGACAGGAAAAAGAAACAAAAAATTGTCAGCAGCGGGATTTGAACTGGCGGGTATCCTAGCGTTGCAATTAAACTTTGTCCTAGGGTACAGTATTAGACTGTACTAGCGGTTAATGCAAGCAATGCGTGTGAAAGCATATAACTGATTATTGGAGGGAAGAAGAGAAAGAAGATTAAAGAAATAAAAGATACTTTGTGCTAAGATGTTTTGCATTTTCTCCCAAAAATAAAAAATGTGAAAACCATTAATTATAGAAAGGAAGTTTTGCCATTTAATTTAAGAATTAAAAAAAAGTTAATATTGATTTTTGATGTCCACCTCCCTCTTCCCTTATGTAATAGAGATACCAATATATTTAGGATTTTTTTTTTGTCAGAAACTACCTTGGAAATATCGATTTTTGTCAAAAATAACCTTATTTTATAATATTTTGGCACGAAACCACCTTATATCAAAAAAAAGTTTGTTAGATTAATCTTTAAGGGATTGTTCGGTCATTAACTGATAAACTCCGATATTGACTTGCATGTGTTTATCACGTGACTTAGTAAAACCCCCCAATTTTTTATGTGCCAAAAACACGCGAGTCAATGCCGGAGTTTATCAGTTAATGGACAGAATATCAGTTAAGGTTTCATCTAACAATTTTTTTGATATGAAGTTTTTGCCCAAAAAAATTATTTACAGTTGTTTTTGACAAAATTAACATTTATTATAAGATTGTTTATGACATAAAATCCATATATCTATAAATAGACCTTACCAAAAGTTTTGAACTTAAGATTTAATGTCTTAAGAATTGAACTTAGACTTATGATATTGGGATTATATTATGTTGTATATACTTAGGAATATATGGTTGGCGGTGTTAAACCCGAAACTTTGAAGCTAAAATTTACAAGTTTACCTTAAACATATGGTATACCCATACACTCATGAATAACCTCTCTAATACAAGTCTTTGTATTAAACTTTTCATCGAAAAATAAACCTTTTGAAAAGAAAAATAAATATAGAAAAATGTCAATTGTGGGATCTACGGTTTATCCATAGGCACTTGGATAGATTGTAAGTCTTTGTTTCTACATTTCACAGAAAAATAGCCTTAAAGAAAGGGGGGATCTAAGAAAAATGTCAAAAGTGGGATTCATGGTTTATCCATAAGCACATGGATAAGCTATTTGACTGTTCAAGGGCATGTTTTCCCCTTTATTTTTCAGTTCAGTTCACTTCATTTCTGGACAATACTTTTACTCTCACAAATTATTATTCATTTTAGTTCAATTCAGTTACTTTATGCCCGTTGGTACAAAAATGGTTTTGCAAACAAGTAAAGACGCTCTGTCGCAAGTTGATCTATAACACAAGGGAGGTGATTCACTCTCCTAAGGGTCACTGGCCTTTAGCAGTAAGGAATGTCCCTAAAACTAAAGGATCCTCGCTAACTTACGTAAGTACAAAACTATCAATGGTTAAGAAATAGTGTGCAATACAAAATACAAAGGAAAATATGAAGAGAGACAAGTAGCAAATAACAATAAGAGCAAACTTGAGGGAAACTATTTCATTAATAATTGTATGATTTCCAGTCTTACACAAACTTTTATGGAAAAAGAAAGTTTCAACAAGCTTAATTGAGGAAGAAAGAGAGGAGTACATTCATCCTTCTTGCATGCAATGAGATAAAGTAACAATGAGAGACGTTCTAATATAGGATGTTCTTGCCAAATAACTACCTAAACTATGCTAGAGATATTTAAGATGTAAGGATAAATTCTGATATTTGTTTGGTTGATGATTGATCTCCTTTACTTTTGGCGAAACCCTCTAATTATAGCCAACTGGAGAAGCAGTTTATCCTTGATTTCAAATTGCCATTCTTATAACTTCCTAACTGCTGGAAAAGTTTAAATTTGGCGCCTTTGTTTGCACGCTTCTTGAAGTTTGTAGTGTATTCGTTCTTCAGAGACTATGGCTGGCCTTTGGGCTTCAACATTAAATGCTTTGGTCCTCATTGATTTGGTCAAAGTAACTTGGACCTGGGCTGAAAAGAGTTGGGCTTTTGTAATCTATGGCTCCCAAAGCCCAAAAAATAAAAGTGGTAGTAACAATGACGAAGAGAACAAACACTAAATCAAAGTCTTCTTGTTACATTTCGTAGAAAATAGCCCTCTTAAAAAGGGAAATTTTTTTAAAAAATGTCAAAAGTGGATTTATGGCGTATCCATGTGGATAGATATAAAAATAAATCGAGGAAAAAGTCAAAAATAGAATAACCGATTTATCCATATGCACATTGGTATCAAGAAGGGGGAAAAAAGGGGGAAATAAGAAAAATAATGTCAGAAGTGGGATTTGAACCCCACGCCCTCTTTCGAAGACCAGAACTTGAGTCTGGCGCCTTAGACCACTCGGCCATCCTGACTTTGTTGTTAATGCATTGCAAATTGTTTATATGGACGTTAATCACGCTTTAAAAGAGAAAGGAAAAAGAAAAAGCCAAAATTTGTCAGAAGTGGGATTTCGACTGGAGCTATCCTAGCATTACAATGTGAATACGTGACGCATAATTATAAATTTGTCTTGGGGTAGAGTACTAGACGTATATCAATATATATATGTATGGACCAAATCAAAAACTTTAAACTCAAAATAGTAAAGTTTAAACTTAAAATGCCATATAAGAATTTAACTCAAATATATAACATTGAGATTATGTTATCTTATATTTTGTTTTTTGTTTTTTTTTTGATAATTTGTTTTCATTTCAAGACTCTCAAAGGAGAGTGCAGTAAAGAAGTATTCTCATGATACATTTGTCTCAAAGAGAATTAATTTTCTTAACAACTAGCAGTGTACACATAAATGAAGTAAAGATTAGTTCAACCAAGCAATGAAATCATCTCTTCTTTGAAGGCCTTGCTTAGCAAGTGCATCTGCCACCACATTAGATTCTCGCCTCCTATGTGTAATCTGAATTCCATTGCCCATTATTACATTTTTTCTGATGGAGTTTATGATGAAGGCAAGGTTCCATGGGCCTTTGTTGTCGATTGTACACCAATTAACTGCATTCTCCGAGTCCGACTCTACAACCAAGAAATGGTGTTTCATAGATTCCTGGGCGAGGAACACGTTAATGGCTCTATGTATTGCAAGAACTTCAGCATGATTTATTTCCACACAAGGTATTGGAGAGGAGAAAACACATATGAACTTTCCTTCATGGTTACGGGGAACACCTCCAATGGCAGCTCTTTGTATGTGTGTGTCAAGCGAGGCATCCACATTCCACTTGTAATGCGTGGGCGGTGGAGGCGACCAATGCATCGCAACTCTGCCCATTTTGTGGCAGTAGGTAGTTGGGGGTAATGGAGGCAAAGGGGGTTCCGTAGCACCTCATTTGGGCTATACGGGAAAGGCACTCCCCATCCTTTAATCCACCAACTTAAACGAAGTAGAATCATGTCATGTATTTCTTCATTCGTGCAACATTTATTTTCGAAGCATCTTGAGTTGCGTTCCTTCCATATAGACCATAGTATGACGACGAAACTTGTTGCCCATATTTTCATAAATAGCGTCCCACCTATAGGGAAAGACCATTGTTCAAAGAGGTCTCGGATTGACAATGGAGTAGCCCAAGCAAGGTTCCACAAATGTAGCCACCAACACCATATTTTCCACGAGAATGGACAATGTAGGAAGAGATGATCACACGACTCCGGGGAGGTGCCGCATAATACGCAATAAATATCCTCGTGTGGAATAATACCAAGCCTCGCCAATTTTGTTTTGATGTTTACTCGGTCATGAAGAGCGATCCATGTGAATATTTCAATCCGATATGGAACTAACCCTTTCCAAACGTGAAACTTTTATTTGTTGTATATATTTAGGAATATATGTTGGCGGTGTTGAAATTTTAAAACGTGAAACTTTTAAATTAAAACTTTACAACTTCAACTTAAGGTTTTAAACAGTATATTCATACGCTCATGGATAGATGATTGTATAATTCAAGACTTTGTATTTAACTTCTTATAGATCGATAGCCCTTTCTAAAAAAAATATATCTAGGACAAATGTCAAAAGTGGGATTGCAGTTCTCTATGCGTATATTAGATAGATTGTCTAATCTAAGTCTTTGTGCACGTTTTCTTCGGCTAAAAGTAGTTGAACTTCCCCTTATCCTTATATTTTCACAGAAAATAGGCCTTTGTAAGAAGTGAGATTTGAACCCACGTCTCTTTCGAAGACCAGAACTTTGAGTCTGACGCGCCTTAGACCACTTGGCCAGTTCTGTTGCAAACATTGATAAAGTTTAAGTTCAATGGTTAATATTAGTAGTCAATACCTAGTACCAGATTAAGGTGATAGAAAATGAATATTGTAAAACCCGTTCGTTATCGTTTTTTGTTTTTAGTATTTAGTTTTCAATTTTTTTGAAAAGTAAAAACCAAAAACAACGAAACCAGAAAAAGTGGTTTTCACTTTAGTTGTCAGTTTTCAAAATAATCATGTTCCCAATAAATCTAACTAATTTTTTATTCATTATAGGACATATATCATATGACTTTGAAAATAATTATAAAAAAAACAGAAAATCATTGTAATACCGAACGGACCCGTAGGAAACTGATTTTGGTTTATTTTCTTATTAAAGTTATAACAATGCATGTTCCTTTGAATTAGCAGCCCGTTGAACGAGAGCCATGCAATCTACAAAGTTGTATTGAAGATGTAGTTAGCAATGGCAAAGAAAAGGGAAGACATAGTAGAACATCGACATCAACGATCACACTTCTAATCTTTGGAATTATTATTGTTGGTGCTCTAACTGCTCTTGGATTAGCAGGATTAGTATTCTTCCGAAGGTATAAACTTCCCCTTTAATGAAACCTAATAAGAACTTGTCTTGTGCAACCTTTTTCTATTTCTTTGTTATTTAGTTATGTACAATGTTGAGGATTAGCCTATGTCTATTAGTTGTTATATTGTAGTAGCATGTTGTAGATCAAGCAAGAAACCCGCAAATTCCATTATACACACGCAACCATCATGAGCATGGTGCGCTCAAATGAACCTTTAGTTCATTCGCAATGAACACAGTTGAACTGCAGCCTCTTTTTTTTCCTTTGTAATCTTCATCAATGAACATCGTTTTATATACAATGAACACGACAAATGGCCCCAGATTTTTTTCTCTCTCCTCAATATTTTGAATTCCTTTGCCCAACATTTTCCCGCTTCTTTTCTCAACCATCTATTTTCTCCTCAAAAAAATGTTCATTTTAAATGTTCAAGATGTTCATTTATTCATATCAAATGTTCATTGTAAAATCAAATAAAATTTCAATGAAAAGTTAAAAAAGTAATATGTTTTTTGTAAACTCAACTTATTTTCGAATAAGTGATATGCAATGTTTGAACAACTTAAATATAATAGTAATGTTCATTATGGGTTCTCAAGTTGTTCATCTATTTACATCCAATGTTCATTGTACAATATAATTAACAAGAAAAATTGGAACTGGTACAATATAATTAACAATGAAATGAGGTAACTTTTAAATGAACATCTGATTGGCCACAATGAACTGTGTTATGACAAAAAATGAACATATGGTTACTTATATTTTGAAACCATTTCATTTGAACATGTATTTTTAAACATAATACTTATGTTCATTATGGTTTTTCAAGTTGTCCCTTTATTTACATCAAATGTTTATTATACAATATAAACAAGGGATATGAGTTAATTTTTGAATGAACAACTGGTTGGCCCAAAATGAACTGTGTTATGGCAATAAATGAACGTATGGTTAATTACATTTTGAGATCATTTGCCCAAATATTTTCTCTGTTTTAGGTAAATTTAATGAACATCTTGTTTTAGGTAAATGAACAAGTTAGGATATAAAATGAATATATGGTAATAAAACAATGAGCAATAGTTCAATGATCATATCTGTTTTCAAAAGAAGGGATAGAGAATTACATAGAAAAATTAATGCAAAAATAAGAATTACATAAAAAATAAAATAAAAAATTAATGAATAACCATAAAACAATGAATTACATAAAAACACTTAGTTTCCTATTTTTCAAGAATGGCGCTTCTCTTCTATTCGACTTCTTCATCATCACCCGTGCGCGTCTTCTTCATCAACACAAATGACGCTTCTTCTTCATCTTTTTGTTTCCTATTTTTCAAGAAGATAAACATAAATTAGTAAATTACATTAAAACACTTAATTTGAAAATTAAAAAAATAGTAAAAATAAAAAATAATGACAGAGGGTAATTAAGAACAGACCAATTAGAAGATTCATCGTAAAAACTGTCATAGGTTCATCCTAAAATAAATACAGGTTCATCCCAAAAAACTAAAAGGTTAATCCAAAAAAATGAAAAGGTTCATCCTAAAACTGACATAGGTTTATTGATTTTTTAAAAAAATAACAAAAAAATTACCCAAAAAATTACCTAAAATTACGTGAAATTACCTAAAAAACAAACAGAGATTCATCAATTTAAAACAGAAAAAGGTTTTTAAAAAATTACCAAAACAAAAATGTCAAAGGTTCAAAAATACCAAAAAATTGCAAAAAAAAGACCTTTATTTCTTCTAAAAAATACCAAAATTACCAACAAAAACAATGCTTTTTAAGAAGAGCAAAAAAATAAAAGAGGTTCATCCAGGAAAAAATAAGGTTCATCCTAAAAACAAGAATGTTCATTGAAATAAGCAATTTTAGTAAAAAAAATGAACAATTAACCAAAAATTAACATAAATTCACAAAAAAAAGAACATAAATTAACACAATGAATATAAATTAATATAAATATTCTTCATTGCTCATTACCAAAATTAACATAAATTACCAAAAAAAAAAATGAACCAAAAATTAACACAATGAACAATTGACCAAAAACTAACAATGAACAATGAAACAAAAATTAACGAAATGGACAATGGACAATGAACCAAAAATTAACACAATGAATAATGAACCAAAATTAACAAAATGAGCAATGAAGAATATATACAAAAACAATGAATAATATATACAAAATTACCTATAAATGAAAGTTTCTTTCAAAAAAATTGACATAGGTTCATCCTGAAAAACTATAAGGTTCATCTAAAACTAACATAGGCTCATTAATTTTCAAAAAATAACCAATAAATTACCAAAAATTACGGAAAAACTAACAAAAATTACCAAAAAAAGATTCCTAAAATAAAAAAAAAAACATTGCCAAAAATTACCAAAACAAACATTACCTACAAAATATTACCAAAGAAACAAAAGTTCTATTTTCCAAGAAAGTAAAGAAAAATACCAATATTAACATAAATTACCAAAAAAAATAATGAACCAAAAATTAACACAATGAACCACCCCTCAAAAAATTACAATGCACCAAAAACTAACAATGAACAATGAAACAAAAATTAACGAAAGGGACAATGAACCAAAAATTAACACAATGAATAATGAACCAAAATTAACATAATGAGCACTGAAGAATATATACAAAAGCAATGAATAATATATACAAAATTACCTAAAAACGAAAGTTTATTTCCAAAAACTGATATAGGTTCATCCTGCAAAACTATAAGGTTCATCCTAAAACAAATATAGGCTCATTAATTTTCAAAAAATAACCAATAAATTACCAAAAATTACGGAAAAACTAACAAAAAATTACCAAATAAAAGATTCCCAAAATAATAAAAAAATTGCCAAAAATTACCAAAACTAACATTACCTAAAAAAATTACCAAAAAAACAAAAGTTTAGTCTTCAAAATAGTCCTAGGGTTCATCGATTTTAAACTTGAAAAAACTGTTGTCATGACTAAGATTCATCAAAAAAACTAGAAGGTTCATTTTTAGTTTTTGAAAATTAGAAGGTTCATTTTAGTTTTTATAAGGTCCATTATTTTAGGATGAACCTTTTAGTTTTTGAACTCGGTTCATCCTAAAAACTAAAAGGTTCATCCCAAAAATGAACTCGGTTCATCCAAAAAAAAAGATTCATCCTAAAAATGTTTATAAATGAACAAAAAAAAACAATAATTTTTATTAAAAACCTTACTTGGAGCCTTCATCTCTTTCAATTGCATGTGTCTTGACTTCTTCATCATCCTTACTAATAGCGGATCTTCTTCATCCGTTCGTTTCCTATTTTTGAAGAAAATAAACATAAATCAACATTTAATTTAAAAAAAAATGTTAAAAATAAAAAAAATGAAGCAAAAACGCAAACAAAATGGCTTTTTGTGAGGTATAATACCGAAAAAATGGTGAATTGGAGGATGAGAAAATGGAGTTTGAAGGTAAAATGGTGATTGAAGGTGAGAAGAAAAATGGATGAAATTGAAGAGAAAATGGGATGAAGGTGAGGTGTTTTTAGAGAGAGAGAGAATGGAAGGAGAGAGATTTGAAGGAGGAGAGAGAAAGTCAGTTTTGAGTGAGGAGAGAAATAATGAAAGAGATGAGGTTTATTGGGAAGGTGAAAAGGTTTTGGTTTTTTTTAAAAAACTGACAGAAGAGAGAGAATAAAGTACGTTTTCCGTGTTCATCAGAAATGAACTGAAGGTTCGTTACAAATGAACTGAAGGTTCATTACATATGAACTGAAGGTTTGGTTATTTAAAAAAAAAAAACTGATTTCCGTGTTCATTAGAAAGAACTGAAGGTTCATTTGAGCGCACCATGTTCATGGTGGTGGCGTGTACACCATATACTTATTGCAAGAAACCAGGTTCTTACAATATAGTTAAGCTTGTTTTGACGGGACTAGACAAGAACTTGCGGGGTGTTTGCATTGGTACATGGGAATGGGAGTTTGGAGGTTAAAAGGTGGGATATATAGGGAGTGGAAATTGGTGTGTGAGATGAGGATATCCCTTCTTTGGTATGAGTTGGGAATAAGTTGGGATTAGATAATGATCGATCTTACTTCTTACTACCTCTCCACCTCATTTCTTTTCATTAAGGGTAGATGAGCCATTTTCTTACATTGTATTTACCATTTTCTTTATTTATCATAGACCCTCTAAATATTTAACAAGACGTGTATTCTAAAGCAAAGTTTCTTCTTTTAAATTTAAAGCCTACTTATTCCTGTTTTATTTTTTGCCTTCAGGAAAACGCATAGTGACCCTGGCTATGTTTACATAATGATGGAAGGATTTTCATGAGACTCCCTTGCAACATGAAATTATTTTTCTGATCATAGTTTTGTATGGTAGATTGAACAACAAAATGGTATAAAATCTTTTTGCCTTTTATGTTTAGATTGCACATAAACAAGGAGAAAATCTAAATTTGATTTCTTTGAGTTGTAAATGTATTAGACAAATTTTCAATATTCTGTACTCACATCAAAGTGACTTCATTTCTCCTAAAGATTCTTTATCACTTGTCCTCTATGCATGTGCAATTGTGCAAATAAACAATTGCTTAATGTTTATTTTCCTTTCAGTTCAGTGTAATTTAATTCAATTTAGCTTCATTGAATTTGAAAAATAGGGTCTATTATGTTGGTAACCTAATACCACGTGTTAATAAGAGAAGGGAAGAAGCTTTAGATGAGTTTGCACAGATAGCAAGTCTTAATCCTATACTCTTAGGGGGCGTTTGGTTCCAATAAGGGAAAGGGAATGGAATCAAGAAAGGGTTAGGAGGAGAAAGGAAAACAAAACCCTTAGACTAAAAAAGTTGTTTGGTTAGCTTTTGTTCTTCACCACTGTTTCACCATCCTCTCCACCCTCTCCCTAGTTTTCCGGCGGCCACCCCTCACCCTGCCACTCTTTCCGTCCAAGCCTCAGATCTGCCGCCCTTCGCCCCTTTCCCCGCTGCTCTCCACCCTCTCCCTTGTTTTCCGGCGGCCGCGTTTGATTCCCTTAGGGTTGCTTTCGGGTTGAGGTGGTGCCGAAAACCACCCTCGTGCTAATAGTATGTAGCCTTTCGGCTGGGGTTGCTGTGGCGTTTGGGGTGGGATTTCGGGTGGGTCGCTTTGGTATTTGGGTTGGCTATGGTGGGATTATGGGTGGGGCTGGGGTGGTTTATAGGGGCTGTGTAGGTTTGTTGGTGGTGGTGGCACGCCGGACGGTGGTTCTGATGGTGGAAGTGGAGTGTAATGGGTGGTTGTGGAGAGGGTGGTTGGTGTGATAGTGGTTGTGGACATGGTCAAGGTTGGTCAATGGTGTAGAGGGTTATGGGGTAATCCCAAACCTTGGGAGAGGGTGGAGAATCAAGTAAGGGAAAGTGAAACTGAAATGTGGGTAAAGGGAATGCAAATATTCAACAACCAAACATCATGTAAAGGTATTAAGGGTTTTCATTCCCTTTCCCTTTCTTGAAACCCCCTAACCAAACGCCCCATTAAAGTCAAGTCACTCTAAGTCTCTAAAGAAAGCTTTTTGCAATCTCAATTGAGCTCTCTCATTCAACTCCTTATTAGTCAATAACTCTTTTGAGAAAACATAAAAAGAAGTAGTTTATTAGAATTAAATAATTTATTTTATTGTAAAAGTAATAGAATTTGTGAAGTTCTTTTAGATTTTCAAATTTGTGATTTTTTTCAATACTCTATATTTTCTCGAGCCTTACTCGACTCTTCTACTGGAGATGTTTTAATGGTACAATTGATTTACCTTACATGTATGTTTTAATGGTACAATTGATTTACCTTACATGTAAATGTTTCTATTATACTGCATTTGTTTTAACCTCGCGGACTTTTACCATAATGGCGTGTCCCAAAGTTTTTTTTTATTTGAGGCCACATTTTACACCTACTTTTTCTCTATATCATTGGTCTCATTCTCTCTTTTAGATGCACTCGAATAAAAATCGATACATCTTTAACAAACTATTCGCCAACATATATACAATCTAAATTTACACAAAGCAAATATATAATGTTTAGATATATATAAAGGACATTAACCCAAGTCGATCTGATAATTTCATCTATGAGTTTCTCTAGGTTATACCCGGAATACCCCTATATATCTTAGATTGCTATGTTGCACTCAAACCTTTATTAATCTTCATACGGTATCCTCGAACTATCTTTTTTTCTAGCCTTGTGGCTTAAGTAAGTATCATTAATGTAATTTGGTTGTTATTTAGGAGAGCTTGTCTAATTTAAACCTATGTTGATAGTATCCCCAAGGTGTATTAGCTATGTAACGCCCCGAACTCGGGTGCCTTAATTAAACATCATTAACCATAATTAATCATAATTATCACTAATTAATCTCATGCTTTGCGGAAGCGTTTCCTTAAACATGTGGGTTATGGCCCACCAATAATATAATAATCTTTACAAAATCTCACCATCTTATGACTAGTACTAAAACCATAAATGCTTGCTCAATCTCACTTCTCGAAATCCATTCCAACCACTTGCTTTCACGGGTCCATCTTGATCCTATTTCATAATATGAGCTTCGTTCAGAAGAAAAATATAGAGAAACAAGAAAAGACAGAAAACATTCCAAAGTGAGTGGAAAACTCGTAACTTTACTCCAGCCCGTAAAAACGGTATTGGTTCGAAAACATTTTTGTGCCCACAGGCATATATCACATCTTGCACTTAATCATGCTTCACATAACTCTGGTAATTGATCGGAATACGAATCGTAAGACAATAACTTTAACTTTAACTTGAACGGACGGTTGGCAAGGACTATTCACACGAGCTTAGACCATTGGCAAGTACAGGCTTTAGACCTTACATTACTTTCATCATACTTTTCATCATTCTTGGCCAACTTGGCCCATTAAACATCATAAACATTTCCTCCACCTATAACTTGCCCATTTACCAGTTCAGTTCATAATTCCAAGCCAACAGACTCATTCTCTTTCCACTTTTAATTATCGTATCTTAATTCATTAAACTCGTAGACTTATATTCCGAGCAATACCCATAACATACTTCACTACAAAAAAACTGTATCGTAGCAAAAACTAAATCCGTAGCAAAACTTTAATCCGTAGCAAAACTTTAATCCGTAGCAAAACTTTAATCCGTAGCAAAACTTTGCTACGGATAGAAAATCCGTAGCAAAACTTTGCTACGGATAGAAAATCCGTAGCAAACCATATTTCATAGCAAAAATTGTTACGGTTTTTTTTCTACCCCATCTTGACCCACTCCCCCCATTAATCCCATCGAAATGCCATTAGTAAGAATCGAAACCGAGACAATGTTGTGGAAAATGAAGTATCTCCCAATTGAGCTATACATGATGCACATACTCGTAGTTGGCTTATGTTTAATATATTTCTTCTTAATATTACGTTGTCAATCATATGTCGTAGCAAATTTTGCTACGGAAAATGTAATCCGTAGCAAATTTTGCAACGGATATAATATTTCGTAGCAAAATTTGCTACGGAATCGTAGCAACGGAATGTGTTCCGTAGCAAAGTTTGAAACGGAATACAATTCCGTTGCAAAATTTGCGACGGATTTCAATCTACCACAAAAAATCCGTAGCAAAAACTCTTTTTTTTGTAGTGCTTTAACATCATAAGCATACTCGTAACTCATAACAACAAAAATCATGGATCATGGATCACGTTTCACACTTGACCATTCTCACATGAAATCATAAACATACTTGTAAACTCATATAAACAGGATTCATGCATCATGGATCACATTTAGTCATTATTCACATACTTTCATGAAACAAAGCATAATTAGATTTAACACGTAAACATAATTTCCAAGTATAGTCACGTTCATACCATACATACGAATACGTTAACGAGCATTGTCATGATTCATAAGAAACTCTTATAACATGGAAGCTAAACCACATAAGCATATGCATCTCATAATCACTTTCATTACTTTAATCACAAACACGAGGTCATGAAGAGGATTACTAAGGTAATGCGTAATGAGTAACTTCATATAGAACATTGACAACACATTAGAACTTAAGACTTCCATAAGCACACATATACCATCACGTGTTTCCATCATTGACATCCCTAACAGTTTGAAACCACACAGGTTTCCATTAATACTCTTGAAACATCGTACGTTTCTATCTTTATTGTCCTAAATTCATTCGAACTCACTTCATTAGTAAAATAGGGATAGAGAAAACATCTCATCATTAATAGAACCTTGTAACAACTCATTAATACAATCCATCATTCCTTTTATAAATTTTAATACTGGTTGTTGCCAATCAGTCAGCTCTGGGACGTCTCCCAGCCTTTGTATGCACCACTGTGCAAGGGCCATGTGCCCCGGGCTTGGCCCTACAATATAACGGGCCATGTGCCCTGGTAAAAGTAATAGTAACAGTAACGGGCTATTGCCCCAGCTCGGTACGTGCACGACCGCCAATCATTTTAAATACAGCTCAACAAACCAGTTCTTTCACTTTAACTTATCATGTTTCATAACTTTTAATATTCATGAGTGACAATCAGTATACTTTAGCCATTCAGCTCAGCTCTACCTTTGTATAGGAAGTAAACTCACATCGTAAACATCGTTCATCATTCATAAGCTTTCATAGAGCGTTTATTAAACCTTAGAAATAAATCATTCATAATGACCTTGGTACAGAAAGCATTTACGCTAACAGCCATTCCTATAACATTTATAATAACGTCATTCTGCAACTCATAACACAACATACTTAATCCGGTCACATAATCATATGACACTTAATAAGGCTGCGTAATTCACAATATTTATCTTATCATGTTTCATAACTTTATTTTAACGTGCTCTTAGACACTTAACTTGCTGCACAGATTCTTAATCATTTCGTAGTAACCGTTATTGCACAACCATACTTCATGTATCACTTTGGACATGGACTCAGACTTAAGATCACTTGTAATAAGTCACGGAGGTAGAAATCTTAGGCCATGAAAACATTAATCATACGTATTTATAAATCATACTTCACTCAATTCACCATAGTCATGAGTCTCATACTAAAAGCGTTAATCATATATATTCATGAAATCATATAAACATGTGTCACGTAATTCAGAGCCAACATACTTTACTTAAACAGTAAATAATCATATGAACAATAATTAGATTACATAACTCACATTAACATCGAGTTGCATGTAAACATGGATAAAGCTGTAAAAATCATACTTGGCACATAATATCATACTTTCATAAATAATTCATGATTCATAATTCATATTACAATTAATATTCAAATATACTTTACTCACATAAGCATGAATCATAGATCGATTATAACTATAAATTAGCATAAATAAGGTTTTACTCGAATAGGCATACAATATGATTATACTCGAATATCATATAACATGAACATGCATAAACCTCTATTCATAGTTTAACATGGAAGAATTATTTAAGTTGCATAAACTCATAACAACATATAATACCTTTGTAATTAAGAATCGTACATTTTCATAATTATCATGCTTTTGTGTACTATTCACACTATATGTAACAATTCAGTATCATAACTATAATTCAAATATAGAATCACATAAATTCAGCTAGTTCATAGTATGAAGAATCATATATTCACGTTATACATCGTAACATCTCATTTTCACATACGGAATAAAGGTTATGGTCATTTCTATACTTCATAACTAATCCCTTTAATTCATAGTCAACGTTCATATAAATAATCATTCTTTTATAAACATACTTATACTGGCATATATAGTAATGCTGGACATAAAGGTTACCTTAACCGCTCAATCCATAATACCGTCATAACTCCAAGAACGTCATCCATAGACATTTCGAATTCCCACATTCCATTTTATCGCTCCATAAACATCAATAAAATAGTAATTAGAATCCACTCAACTAATCACGATATATCCTTAATGACCCGTTTTCGAAAATCTTTAATTAAAAACTCATTACTCTTAAAACTCGTTACATATTTAAAATGCTGTTTTCATAAATTAGCTAAATAATTATATTTCCCGAAATCGATAATAATAATTTATAAACTGAATTTGTAAAATAATAATATACTAATTGGGCTTTAATAAACAAATGAGTAAATTGGGTTTTATACCTTATTAAAGTGAACAATTGACTTTGGTTCTTTTAATACCAAAGTTACTGGTTCAAGAATCAGGGACTTGGTTCCTGCTTTGAACCATAACGAAGAGCAGGGGAAATGCGGTAAGGTGGCGTGGTGGTCAGAGGTGAGTGCAGCGAGGTGGGTTTTGGGTTGCCGGCAGTTTATGGGCTGCGTGAGCAGCTGGTGGTGCTGCGGTTCAGCAGCGGAAGCAGCAACGAAGGGGGGTGGGGAAGACAGAGGAGGAACGAAAGAGGAGAGTGATGGAGGGAACTATGGTGGTTCTAGTGTGGAAGTCTGGACTGGGTAGCAGCCGCTGTGCTGCCGCGTTGTGGGGACAGAGAGCACCGAAAGAAAAGGGAAAAAAACAGAGGAAGGAAGTGGGAATGCGTGGTTTTGTTTCCCGGCGAGGAGAGGTCGGTTTTTCGGCGGAACAATATGGACGGTTGAAGGATTTTGTCCTTCGATCAAGTGTAATAATCTAAGTATACTTGGACAAGTTTATAGAGATAATATATTCAATAATATTAGGAGACCGTAACGTTTTGCTAGAAGCTAAATTACGGTTTGTTGGACTATTGAGATTAGGCTAACTACTAATATTGATTGGGTCCTATGAGGTCACACATTGTAACAAAGGTTAGATATTCATCCAAATTCATTTTGGATGGTCATATGAATGGTAGGATAAGAGTTGTAACTCTTGTGATTGAATGACTCATAAAGAGTGGCTTTATGTGCCTAATTAAGCCTCATAATGTATGACATTATGTGGTCAATTAAGCCTCATGAAACCACCAATGTAACCACTCTATATATTGATGTAGAGGTTGCAAAAGAGGACATACAACATCATCATCTTTTGGCCAAACACCATACAAAGTAAAGAGTGAAAAAGTTCTCTCTTTCCGTACTAGCATACGTGGTGATCTAACCGTTGTTCGTGGACCAACACTAGAGGAACGACGCTTGACGTTCTTTCAGGATCTCACTTGGAAGCTAATACTTTTGTGGATTCACGCATCAAAGGTATATATTATTATATATTATTTGATTCATGTTAGTTTATGCAATTTGTTCTTGGGTTAGATGTAAAGAATATGATTCTTGAAATTCCGCTCTAAGCATCTAAACTCCTACAGTGGTATCAGTTAGCCTATTGCATAGATTAATATGATCATTTGTTTGATGCATTTTTATTATTATTTTAATTCGATTAAGGGAGGGATTTATATATGAGTTTATTTGCATGATTAATATTATGATATTAATTGATTGGAAACATAAAAATTGGATTTTTATGTATACATTATACTCAAAATTCGACCAATAGTGACCGGAAAATTCTGATTTTCTTTTATATATGATTCGAATTTTGTAGGAAAAATAAGTTTGTTATTTTTCTTATTTAAATTGAATTATATATATTTGCCTAGTTCTTGATTATAATTATTTGAGGTGTTTGATGTATAATAGATTTTATGTCAAAACCTAAAATCACAAAATGTCAGATTTTGTGTAGTATTAGGTTCAAGAATTCATATTTGTTAAATTAATATGAACCCTAAGTTTTTTTTTCCCCCAAATCAATTTTGTTAATTTCACTCAAAATGTGCACAATTGTTGTGACTAATTGAATGGGAAGGGAAGAAAATTCCGACCGCCGTGGTCAGGCGGAAAGACGCCGGACCGACGACAGCCGGAGGTGGCGGCAGGGTTGTTTGTGCGCAGCACGTGAGGCCGAAGTTGCTGCTGGGCTCGCCTGGTTGCGGCCAGCGTGGCCGGCGCCTGCAGTGGGTGGTGGTTGCTTGCTGCTTGCACAAGGCAGCTTGCTGGGCAGCGTGCGTCACTGCCGTTGCTTGGCAGTTTACTTTTTTTTTTTTAATTAAATTAAATTTTATTAAGTTTAATATCCTTTTTTTTTTGAGTATATTCCAATATTGCAAATAATGAATTAATGGTGATTAATTGCATATTTAAGTCATAATTGAATTAAAATAATAAGTTTTATATTAATTGGTTAATTATTGATAGTAATTGACTAGTTAAATTTGAGGAGTTACTAAGTTGTTAGTAACTATTGTTATTTATTTATTTTATGTCAATTAATTTGTTTATTACCTTTTTCTTTAAATATATGTGATTAATTATCATATAACATTATATTTTAATATGATTAAAGTATATGGGGGTTACTAAGAGTGTCTTTTGGTATCATTTCTTTAAATTTAATAGTAGATTAAATTTGTAAGATTAATGATTTAAAGTCATCTAAAGTACTAACCATATGATTTAATATGTGATTAAATCTTGATGGTGATATTATGTTTTAAAGTTGTTATAACATGATATTTTTTATTTTTAATAGTTGATTAAAACGCATGCTTATATAATATATATTGATATTATGGATACATGCGGTGACTAGTATGGCCCAAACTTGGATAGAAATTACGATCTGCGTATCGTTAATGTATTTTTGTAATCTAAATACGATATGCGCATCGTTGGTATTTTTGTAATATTTTTAGTTTAAATTCCAAAAAAAAAAAAAAAAAAAAATTATTCAAGTACCCATGAAGCACAAGGATGGAGATCCATGGTGATTCAACAATGGAGGCCTTAATGAGTAGTCTTTAGGATTAGGGGCCATACTAGGATCACATTTTAATTTTGCATTTAAATTTTTTTTTCTTTTAAATGCTTTCTAAGTTTATTATGCTTGTGATTTAATTATGTTAAATGTTCACTAGTAATTAAATCAACATGATAATTTACTTAGGTCCCTTAAAATGAAATATTGGGTTTTTGCTACTCCAAATAAACACCTACTAAAACTTGATTGTTAGTAATAGGTTCTGCCAAAGCAGAGTGTTACTTCCAATCTTGGGCTAAGTAGAGTGAATTTCCGAAATTTGCATGTTTAGTTTGGTTTGGCCCAACAAAATCATCAAAACAGTTTTGGATTTTGAAGCAATAGTGATGGGTTTTGTGTTTTTGGTGATAAGCTTTGTCTAGGATTAGGAAGGCTCTCCCCAACGTCGTGGGTAACTTCCTTACCTGGAAGCTAAAATCACCTTAGCAATCACCTATCAACTAAGAATTACAATTGTTGTAATTAGTAAAAGAGTTTACTTACCTTTTAAACTTGATTTTAAGTTGAGGCCAAAGTCCACTTAGAATTCATGTTTGATAGGATCTTAGAATCACTTGATTAAAAGGGACACTTTGAAATTGATCAAGTGCATGGCTTTTATTTTGAAATGTTTAAAATATGTTAAGAGCTATTATGATAAACATACTTATTACTTTTGCATCTTCTATGTAGATATCATGTCTGGTAACAACAATAATTCACCGTTTAACTTACGTTCAATCCTTGAGAAGGATAAATTAAACGGGAACAACTTCCTTGATTGAGAAAGGAATCTAAGAATTGTTCTTAGGTCCGAAGGTCGAGAGGATGTTCTTGAAACCCCGATCCCAGTTTTAACCGCCACCTCTACTGAAGCCGAAAAGGAGGCCCATAAGGCCATTGAGGAAAGGTCGGTAATTGTTACTTGCCTTATGCTCGCGGCTATGGAACCAAGCCTTCAAAAGAGGTTTGCTAGCTTGGATGCCTACAGTATTATCCGGCAACTCAAAACTATGTTTCAGCAACAAGCTCGGATTGAGAGGTACGAGACTCACAAGGCTATTCTTGAGTGTGTGTTAGTTGAAGGCAAGTCGGTCGCCACTCATGTCTTCGAAATGATTGGTTATTTCGAGGCAATGGAGAGGTTGGGCTTTCCTTATAGCCAAGAGTTGGCTACTGACATCATACTTCACTCACTTCATGATGGATTCAATCAGTTTAGGTTGAACTTCAATATGAATGGAGTGACGAAGACCCTTGCTGAGTTACATGGGATGCTCATGACTGCCGAGCAAAACATCCCCGCTGCTCCTAAGAAGGAAGTTCTTATGGTTCAAAAGGGAAAGGGTTTTAAGAAGGTTTGGGCTGGCAAGAAAAAGCAAGATAAGGGCAAGCAAGTTGCTACTAAGACTGTTGATAAGCCAAAGGCAAAGGCAAAGCCAAAGGTGGCCGCAAATGCCAAGTGCTTCTATTGTGATCAAATAGGTCATTGGAAGCGTAACTGCCCGAAGTATCTGAAGGATAAGAAGTCTGGGGCTTCTTCTTCAGGTATCTATGTCATTGACATTAATTTAGCAACATCTGCTTCTTGGGTATTTGATACCGGTTGTGTTTCTCACATTGTTTCGAATGTGCAGGGACTAAGAAGGAGTAGAAACTTGGCTAAAGGAGAGGTAGAGCTGCGCGTTGGAAATGGTGCAAGAGTTGCGGCCGTTGCAGTTGGAACTTATAGTCTACCTTTGCCTTCTGGATTAATATTAGAACTTAATAATTGTTATTATGTTCCTGCTATTACCAAAAACATTATTTCTATTCCTGTTTTGGATAATGAAGGGTTTTCATTTACAATTGAGAAAGGTTGTTTCTCTGTTTATTTGAATTCAATGTTTTATGCCACCGCTAAAAGGTCTAATGGTCTATATTTTCTAGACTTAGACAAAGATGTCCTTAACATAGACAGCAAAAAACATAGCTCAAGCGATACTAATCCTACTTACTTATGGCATTGTCGTTTAGGACATATAAACGCGAAACGCATTCAAAAGTTACATAAAGATGGACTTCTCACATCCTTTGATTTTGAGCCATTTGATGTGTGTGAATCTTGTTTGATGGGCAAAATGACAAAGTCACCTTTTACTGGAAAGGGTGAAAGGGCCAGTGATCTATTGGGCCTAATACATACTGATGTGTGTGGACCAATGAGCACCAAAGCTAGGGGAGGGTTTGGGTACTTCATTACTTTTACTAACGATTTAAGTAGATATGGATATGTCTATTTAATGAAGCATCAGTCGGAATCATTTGAAAAGTTCAAAGAATTTCAAAATGAAGTCCAAAACCAACTTGGCAAAACAATTAAAGCACTACGATCCGATCGTGGTGGTGAATATTTAAGCCAAGAGTTTAGTGATCACTTAAAGAGTTGTGGAATTCTTTCACAACTAACTCCGCCTGGAACACCTCAGTTGAATGGTGTATCTGAAATGAGGAACCGGACTCTACTTGATATGGTTCGGTCTATGATGAGTTTTGCTGATCTTCCAATATCCTTCTGGGGATATGCTCTCGAAACTGCTGCTTTCACACTTAATAGAACTCCATCAAAGGCAGTAGAAAAGACACCATATGAGATATGGAGTGGAAAAATTCCAAGCTTGTCCTTTCTACGTATTTGGGGTTGTGAGGTCTATGTAAAACGATTACTTTCAGACAAACTCGCCCCTAAATCAGATAAGTGTTTCTTTGTGGGTTATCCCAAAGAAACCAAGGGCTATTACTTCTACAATCGAAACGAGGGCAAAGTGTTTGTTGCTCGTCGTGGTGTCTTTTTGGAAAAAGATTTTATTTCCAAAAAGGCAAGTGGGAGTAATGTATTTCTCGAAGAAATTCGAGAAAAGCAACAAATGGACATAGTTCAACCTATGTCAGAGTCAGAAACACAAGTGCCAGCTGTGGAGCTTGAAGTAGTTCCTCCTTTGGAGGAATCTTCTCCCATAACTGACCAAATGTTGGAGGACGTGCATTCCATACACGAACCTTCTACTGTCCCACCCGAATTTAATTCGTGCGAAAATTCTCAAATTGTTGAGAAGAAAATTTCTCCTGTTGCAGCCCCTCGTAGGTCTAGTAGACCAAGAATACCAAACAAAAGGTTTGTTGATTTCTTGTTGACCGAAAGTTCTGAGATAATGATTTTAGAATTTGAGGAACCTACTACTTACAAGCAAGCCTTAATGAGTGAAGACTCCGAAAAATGGCTTGAAGCCATGAAATCCGAAATGGCATCCATGTCTGAAAATCAAGTATGGGACTTGATGGATTTGCCCGATGGGGTTACACCTATTGGTTGCAAATGGGTTTTCAAGGTGAAAACAGACAAGGATGGTAACATTCAGGTTTACAAAGCAAGGTTGGTTGCAAAAGGGTTCAAGCAAGTTCATGGTATAGACTATGACGAAACCTTTTCACCAGTAGCAATGCTTAAATCCATTCGGATACTCCTAGCGATCGCTGCCTTTTATGATTACGAAATTTGGCAGATGGATGTCAAAACCGCTTTCTTGAATGGGTTCTTGAAAGAGGATGTGTATATGACACAACCGAAGGTTTTGTAGATCCAGAAAATCCTAGGAGGGTATGTAAGCTTCAAAAATCCATCTATGGATTGAAGCAAGCATCCCGGAGTTGGAATCTCCAATTTGATGAGGCAATCAAAAGGTTTGGTTTTCTCAAAAACGGAGAAGAGTCTTGTGTTTACAAGAAAGAGAGTGGAAGTAACATAGTCTTCTTGGTCTTGTATGTAGATGATATACTTCTCATAGGAAATGACATTCCCATGCTTGAGTCAGTCAAGGAATGGTTGAAAAGTTGTTTCTCTATGAAAGACCTTGGAAATGCGGAGTACATTTTGGGAATCAATATCTACAGGGATAGATCTAAGAGGATGATTGGACTTAGCCAACGGACTTATATAGATAAGATCGTCACTAAGTTCAACATGGAAAACTCTAAAAGAGGTTTTCTTCCCATGCAACATGGTATGTCGCTTAGCAAGACTCAGTGTCCTTCTGGACCTGATGAGATTAAGCGAATGAGTAATGTTCCTTATGCGTCAGCTATAGGGTCCATTATGTATTCCATGATTTGTACTCGTCCAGATGTTTCATATGCCTTGAGCATGTGTAGCAGATTCCAATCAAATCCAGGTGATGCACACTGGAGTGCAGCTAAGAATATCCTAAAGTACTTAAGAAGGACTAAGGATAATTTCTTAGTATATGGAGGTGAAACTAAGTTAATTGTTGAGGGTTACACAGATGCGAGCTTCCAAACTGACAAAGATGATTTCCGATCCCAGTCTGGTTTCATCTTTTGTCTAAATGGAGGGGCAGTGAGCTGGAAAAGTTCAAAGCAAAGCACTGTCGCAGACTCTACAACAGAAGCTGAGTGCATTGCTGCGGCAGATGCAGCTAAGGAAGCTGTTTGGATGAAGAAGTTCATTTCTGAGCTAGGAGTAGTACCTAGCATTTCAGATGGCATTGTTTTACACTGTGATAATAATGGTGCCATTGCTCAGTCTAAGGAACCAAGGTCACATCAAAGGTGTAAACATGTACTTAGGAAGTTTCATCTCATCCGAGAAATCGTTGAGAGAAAGGATGTAATAGTTAGGAAAGTTCATACGGATCAAAATGTTGCTGATCCGTTGACTAAACCGTTGCCTCAGCCCAAGCATGAGAGTCACACTAGGGCTATAGGGGTTAAGCATATAGGAGAGTGGGTTTGATTGTGCGCTATTTACTTTTAATTAGTTCACAATTATATTTGCTCTTTATAATGATTTCATTATGTTTATCAATAAAGTTTTATGATCTTATTTAATCTTGGTTTAGTATTAAATAAAACGTCCAAGATATTTTATAACATTTGATAGGTTTGTCAAATACGTGATTTGACAAATGAAACCCTATTTGGTGAACAGTAGTTATAATATATCTAAGTCCCTAGTCCGAATCGTTAAATTGGACGTAAATGATTCAGTTTCGAGACTAGATTGTAAGATGATTGATAGCACAGTTTCATTAGCTATGGGGACATGGAGATGTCTAGTTATTTACATAGACATGTATAATGGATACGTGTCGGACAGACCCACAGAGATTTCTCTAAAGTGTTTTGAGAATCTCGTCATTATATTTAGTGGATTCCTTTGACATGAGTATGACACTATTCTCGCTTAAGGATTAGTATATTTATGACACTGCAAAACGCCGTGCCGTAAAAGGAGGTTATAAAGGCAGTGATCGGAATTGCTAGGAATTGAGTGGGAGTTTTGGTGTGCAAGAATGGATAAGTCCTCCTAAACAGTTAGGATTGGTGTCTTGGCCTCTTGAAGAGCGAGAACTGGAAAAATGCATGGCCGTGCTCAAATGAATTAAAGAGTTAATCATTTGTTTCGACAGTTCGAACTCGGATTTCAGGAATCAACTTGAACAATGATACTGTTAACATTGGATGTTAACATATCATCAAGTTGGACATTAAGTGACTTAAGGAGTTTGAAGATTACACACTTGTTCTTAGACAAGTGGGAGATTGAAGGATTTTGTCCTTCGATCAAGTGTAATAATCTAAGTATACTTGGACAAGTTTATAGAGATAATATATTCAATAATATTAGGAGACCGTAACGTTTTGCTAGAAGCTAAATTACGGTTTGTTGGACTATTGAGATTAGGCTAACTACTAATATTGATTGGGTCCTATGAGGTCACACATTGTAACAAAGGTTAGATATTCATCCAAATTCATTTTGGATGGTCATATGGATGGTAGGATAAGAGTTGTAACTCTTGTGATTGAATGACTCATAAAGAGTGGCTTTATGTGCCTAATTAAGCCTCATAATGTATGACATTATGTGGTCAATTAAGCCTCATGAAACCACCAATGTAACCACTCTATATATTGATGTAGAGGTTGCAAAAGAGGACATACAACATCATCATCTTTTGGCCAAACACCATACAAAGTAAAGAGTGAAAAAGTTCTCTCTTTCCGTACTAGCATACGTGGTGATCTAACCGTTGTTCGTGGACCAACACTAGAGGAACGACGCTTGACGTTCTTTCAGGATCTCACTTGGAAGCTAATACTTTTGTGGATTCACGCATCAAAGGTATATATTATTATATATTATTTGATTCATGTTAGTTTATGCAATTTGTTCTTGGGTTAGATGTAAAGAATATGATTCTTGAAATTCCGCTCTAAGCATCTAAACTCCTACAACTGAGAATGGAAAAAGGAGTGGAGTTGCAATGGTGACCTAATGGAGGTTGTAATGGTACTTAAAGAGGGCAGTCATAAGAGAAGCAAAGAAGAGGAGGTTGAAGCTCCATTTGTTGGGTGTTAATGGAGGAAGAACGAAAGAGGAAGAAGATGAGTTGGGATAATTCTGTGAGCATGAGCAGTTATTTATAGATGAATGTAGGAGACAAAAACTGAGCAAGCTTCTTGGTTGATTGGTGGAGTGAATACTTGGGGAGCAAGGGGAAGAATATCAGTCAAAGGGAGAAGGGGAGGGAGTCACGTAGAAGAGGAAGAGAGGGAGATGGGTTGGATTTTTTTGGTTGGGTTAAAACACTAGATGGTTAAAATGGGTACTATAAATTGGGTTCCAAATGGACGGTTTAGCAAAACGAGATTAACCCAATTAGTTAACGATAGAAAATATAAATTGAAATAATAATAATATTATTAAACTCTTCTAAAATCGTTTTAAACAAAATTCGAAATCATTATAATTAAATAGTAAAAATTCAAATTAGTACTCGTTTAAACTAATAATATAATTAATTAAGCTTTCGAAAAGTCGGGGTGTTACAAGCTAGGTGTCAAGATTACAAAACACCAACTACATTGAAGATGTTTAGGTAACAAAGACATAGTGCATTAGGAAAGGGTAAGTTTTACTAGGATAGTGTATGAAACTTTGAAATAACGATCCAAGGCGAACGAAATATCATGTTCACACTCGTTTATGTTACCTAGGTTTTAGCTCAACCTGAAGCTATCTACTGAGCTTAAAAATCTGTTTAGCCTCAACTCGTTGAAAAAATATAATGTTCGGGCTCAACTTGTTTATTATTCAAGCTTTTGTGTCATAAACATACTTTTGTACATAAAGGTCTACATGAGCTTTTGCTCATAAACATCTAAGCGAAAGTTTACATAAAAATTCAAAAAAATCTTTTGCTTATTATATACTAAAAAGAATAAATTTTAAATGATAATAAAAAAAATTAACAAAAACTTTAAACTACACGAGTTTTTCCTTTCTTTCCCTTTGAATTTCAAACTAAAACAATCAATTTTTTAAAAAGCCTAATTAACTTATGAATGGATTAAATTAGTCATTAATAATCACTAAATGCATTAAAGAATGCAATTACCAAATAGATTAAGAGTTGGTTTACTATAAGACGGTCTTAGGTTAAGCCTTAACCTCAGACCAACTCACTAAGCCTTAGAGAAGCCCATGACGCGAGTCAGACGATAAGCAGCCCAGCCAAGTTGATTTTTTTAACTTTTCGACCCAAAACCTTGCATTTTTTAACTTTTCGACCCAAAACCTTAACTTTTTGTGTTTTTTTAACCTTTTGCCCTAAAACCTTAACCTTTGCATAAAAATCCATAACTAATATCGTATGTGGAATCAATATTTACAAATATGCTAAAATTGTAAACTTTTAGACTTATAAACTTAACTTTTGAACCCAAAACCTCGAACTTTTAAATATTAACATAAGTTATTTTGTTTAAAAGTTTTACATTAAGCCTAATGCAAGACAAGTCCAATAGGCCCAATAGTCATTTTTTCAAGCCAGCCTTCTTCCCACCACCCTCTCCATTCGCTTCACTCCATTAGCCCTATTAGTTGTGGATTTTTATGCAAAAGTTAAGGTCTTAGGTTGAAATTTTTTAAAAAAACGCAAAAGTTAAGGTTTTAGGTCGAAAAGTTAAAAAATCAATTATAAGACTTTGCCCTAGATTAAACAAGTTATTGAATTGATTCCAAATTGAATATTATTGATTAAATTAGTCAATATATTCTGATAGTCATCTTATTTTATAAAAGACAATTTCTCCAAAACCCACCCGACAATTTCTCCACAACTCACGAATATTTCTATTCTTGTAATACCCAAAACTTAATCTTGTTTAATTAGTTAATAAATAAGATTGAGTTCTTAAATGCGTCCTAATTTTTTTTATTATTTCAAAATTCTATTACTAGTTAGTGTATAACTTTAAGCTGATTTTTTTTAATGTGTGTTAATAACACTAATATTGTATTGATCCCAAAAGTCAAATCCCCAACCCTTATGTCGGAGTTTTGTCCTATTATTCTCCGTAATGTTTTGTATAAACTGGCTTCTAAAGCTTTGTTTGTTAGATTGAAAAATATTCTCCCTGGCATTGTTTCGGAAAATCAGAGTGCTTTTGTTCCAAGGAGGCTGATTACTGATAATGCTCTTATTGCGTTAGAAAATTTTCACTCAATGAAAAAAGAGGTCCTGCTCTTGTAAGGGATCTATAGCCATGAAGTTGGATATGAGCAAGGCTTATGACAGAGTGGAGTGGGGTTTTCTTCGCAAAATTTTGCTCACTACGGGTTTTGATGGTCGATGGGTTAATCTAGTGATGGACTGTGTCTCCTCGGTTTCTTATTCTTTCATTCTGAATGGAAGCGTCTGTGGCAACATTGTGCCTAACAGAGGGCTCTGGCAAGGTGATCCTCTCTCCATACTTGTTTATTTTGGTTGCTGATGCTTTCTCTGCGATGATTCAGAACCAAATTCAGGTGGGAGGCTTACATGGGATTAAAGCTAGTCGTCATGGTCCAGCTGTATCACATTTTCTCTTTGCAGATGATAGTCTTCTTTTTGTTAGAGACACCGCCCAGGAATGCAAGACAATAGTTGATATCTGTATGAAGCAGCATCGGGGCAACAAATTAACTATGAAAAGTCGGAGGTCTCGTTTAGCAAAAGGTGAGCACTGTTCGTAAGGAGGAGTTGATGATGATTCTGAGCATGAGACAGGTAGAGGAACACAATAAGTACCTAGGGATCCCCTCGGTAGGTCGAAGAAACACATTTATAAGCCTTACTTGATCGGGTTTGGAAGAAGTTACAAGGTTGGAAAGAAAAGTTGTTATCGAGAGCTGGAAAGGAGGTGTTACTTAAGTCCGTAATTCAGGCTATTTCCACATATCTTATGGGAATTTACAAGCTACCTGTGTCATTACGAATGAGATCCATGTGGCCATGGTAAGATTTTGGTGGGGAGGAAATGAGGAAAAAAGGAAGATTCATTGGCGTAGTTGGGCGAAATTGCGTACTTTGAAATGTTTGGGTGGTTTGGGCTTCCGTGACTTGTCGGTTTTTAATGATGCACTCTTAGGAAGACAGATTTGGAGACTAATGCACAATGAGGAGTCACTTTGTGGAAGGGTGCTTAAGGGTAAGTATTTTCCTAATAATAACATTCTTGAGGCTCGTCTTGGGCAATCCTCTAGTTACTCATGGAGGAGTATTTGGGGAGCGAAAGCTTTGATCAAGGATGGTATGGTGTGGCGTGTTGGGAATAGTTATAGTATTGATGCTTGGAACGATCCTTGGCTAGCGGATGAAGATGGGCGGTTCCTTACAAGTGCACGTTGTGATGGTGTGACGATGGTACGTGACTTAATGAATGAAAGCGGAGATGTCTGGAATACTGATCTTATTCTGAGAAGATTAAAGGCTAGAGATTCTCGGTGTATTATGGCCATTCCAATTAGCAGTCGTAGTCCACCGGACGTTATCTCGTGGCCGGGATCAAAAGATGGCTTATATACCGTGAAATCAACGTAATGGCTAGGCAAAGGAGTAGATCTTGATGACTTTCATAAAGCATGGGCGGACATTTGGGCGATGGACGTCACTCTGAAAGTGAAGCACTTACTGTGGCGTGTTTGCACTAACACGCTTCCTGTCCGAAAGCTACTGCATCACCGCCATATTATAGAAGACGCAAGCTGCCCATGGTGTGGTGATTCAGTGGAGTCGACGTGGCACACCTTATTTGATTGTTCTAGAGTGCATGCATTATGGTCAGTGTGTGATTGTGAAGCAATGAAGAATAGAGAACCAGGTATGTCCCTTTGCGATTTAGTGGTGTCGTGGAAGGAGATGGACGTGAAGCGTCAACAAGGGGTGCGGTTTTAATGTGGTGAATATGGGCGGAGCGTAATTTTAAGGTGCATATTTGATAGGTTTTAGTCGTGTCACCTAATCAAAAATAAACCTACGGACCTCTAACTAGGTAGTCAGTGGAAGCAGGATCGAATCCACAGGGAGACAGAGTTTCTAAATCAATATTAAACCAATTCAGCTACTCCAGATGAAATCAGGAAGGAATTAATTAAACTAAAGAATAGACTACAGAAGACGGAATAAACCTAGGATTAAACTATGGAATAATAGTCTAGGGTATTAGGTCGGTCCACCATGCTTATACCAATCAAATAGGGTCAACTACTACCAAAACCTAAGTCAAGAGTCGGGTGATTAGAGCCTATGTTGAGCTATGGTTAAGACTCAACGCTCATAGTTCAACATACGCCGCATGTTCACTAACGTAATCAGAACTACTGACGTGTCCTAGGCCTCTAGTCGTAAGACGGATCTGTGCAAACAACTATTAACCACAAGCAACCAACGAAACTGCGCAATAACGTTAATTACTCAATAAAGAACAAATCACATCACAATCACCCTAATCAAAACCCTAGAAATCGACAAGAGTCTAAATCACAATCATGGTATAAACATGGTTTTCCTATCTAACACCCTAGAAAGAGACTACTCAGACATGATCGAATTGGCAACAACAAAACTAATTGAAAACCCTAAGAATTGCATCATGAACAATTAAATAGATAAACTAAGCAATCAAAGTAATTAAAGAGATAAAGAGTAAGGAAGAGTACCAATTAACGGAAAGCAGGAACTTTATTGAAATTGAAATAGGTTTGATCACCTCTAAATTAATCTAAAGTGTTTGAATTAAACTAAGAACAATGAAGAATAAAACTAGTCTAAACCTATTGAAAGATGAATAAAAGATGTCTCTAAATAATGAGGAAAAAGATATTTATAATACCCCTCAAGTCTAATTAGAAATCGGAAACAAAACTCGAAATCCGCGTCATTAAGCGCCAGACCCGATCGGGCCCGAGCACAGTACCCGATCGGGTCAAATGCAACTTCGCATTTTCTCGTCTTGGGCTGTGATGTAGCAGCAGCGCAGCAGCATTAGATGTACTTGACGCCCACCCGATCGGGCCTTGGTCAGCCACCCGATCGGGCCAAGCAACAAAATGGTCTAGTGAAAGCGTCTCTTCAGCAGCTCTCTAACAAGACCTACGAGCGGCCCACCCGATCGGGTCGGGCGGTGGACACCCGATCGGGTCTAGGTACATGATGTTCACCCGATCACTTCGGGCAATGCTTGCCCGATCGGGTCCGCAACTTTCATACCCGATCATAAATATTTCGCCCGATCGGGCCATTTTTGCCCGATCAGTGTACGGAAACCTCCTTTGACTCCTTGGCTCTCTAATCTTCACGTTTAGGGGTCTTGGGACCTCCTAAACTATCCATAAAGCTCGCGAGCCATCCTACGTGCCTCGTAACATCTCGTAAAGCCGTGGTTGCTTCCAAATGATTCGGGAATAGGGAGAAAACTCCCTAAAACCTGCAATTCAACACTAAAACACAAAACCACAACTATATACGATAGTTAGCACAAAATAGCTCCCAAGAGCTCCAATGACGCATAAATTAGCTTGTAAATAAGGGAGAAAAGATTATATAAATATGTGATATCAATAATGGCCATCTTTCACCGGACGATGTGATTGTGGTGCGCGTTTTCAGACTGGTTGAGGAATTTGGAAAGTACAATGCTCGTATTTACGGCAATGGTTCGAAGCAGCATCCTGCTGGGTCAAAGCATTGGTGTCCGCCTCCTCAGGGAGTTTTGAAGCTGAATGTAGATGCCTCCTTAAATGATGAAGGGTGGCGTGGATTGGGAGTGGTAGCGAGAGACCATAGAGGACAGGTACGGTTTGCGGCTACTAGAAGGGTGAGGTCCTTTTGGTGTGTGGAGGTGGCTGAGTGCAAGGGGATTGTGATGGCCTTACGACTTGCGAGGGACCATGGGTATAACGACATTATCACCGAATCGGATTGCAAGGTGCTTGTGGATAGGATTATGAGAGCAACTTTCTTTCTTACTGAGCTTGACTCCATTATGGAAGATGTTATGCATTTTAGTTCTGTTTTTAATTCAGTTTTATTTTTACATACTAAGAGGGATGACCTAGCTAGGATTGTGCCTTTTGGTGTTGAACAATGTTTGGAGAATCATTGTCCCGCGAACATATCACCCTATGTACTCATGGACACTTTGTCCTTGGATTAATGAAATCGGCCTTTCCCCTCAAAAAAAAAAAGAATTTACTTTTTAATATAACAAAATTTATTAAGTAAGCATAGCATATATAGAAACTTAATTCTTCTATTAGAAGTTAGGAATACAAAATAATTAATTTCTTAAAAATAACATCGACTTGAGTTAAAGATAATAAATACCTTATTCAATTCAATTAAATTGAGAAAAAAATAAATAATACTCAATGTATTCGGGTTTACGTTCATGTTAGGGCATTTAATATGGTTCAACGAAAATATTAAATACTTCTATATATAAAAATCAACTATTTGAAGAACGTCTTGCGATAAAAATGAAGAATGATAGTCTTTTGAATTTACTAAACTGATGCAATCTTTTACCATTTAAAAAAATTATATATATTTACTAACTTTCTCAAATAACATCATAAACGTAAGAAATTGAAGACTAACCTAAATTTTTTAACAAACACCTTAATCAACCAATAATAAAATAATTTTTTTTTAATTATAAAATAGTTCATATTTCATCTCATAATTATATAGCAAAACAATTATTAGATATAAATATATTGAAGTTGGACTGAATTAAAAAATAGCAAAAATCATACAACCTTAGGGCATGTTCTCTCCAACTTATTTTCAGTTGAGTTCAGGACAATATTTTTACGCTCACATATCACTATTCATTTTAGTTTAGTTCAGTCTTCAGTTCAGTTGTTTTATGCCGAAGAGAACATGCGGTAATTTAAATTCAATCAAGTTTAGGTAAAATAAATATACTAGCATGCTCGAGTTTAAATTATGATACATATTAAGTTCGATTGAGTTTGATCACTTTCAAGTAATTCATGTTAGTTGAAAAATACGGTATAAAAATTATAAGACATCTCCCGAGTTAACTAATATTAATATAAAGTTAGACCATCTATTTTACTAACTTTTGTTAAAAATTTAAACGCTTATATATATACTTCATACGTATTGCATGCATATAAGACTAGAGAGATAAACGTAAAACAATTTTTGTTTGGGGGTATCCTCAAGATAAGAGTTAAGACTCCCTTTTGACCTCCCCGGTAACCAATCCCGGAAACAAATCAAAATCTTTCCTACTTTTTCTACTCTTTCTTTCTTTATTTCGCTCCCTCTACCTTCTTCAGTTTCACTTTGAGGCTGAAATCCAAAGAACAGATCTTTCTGGGTAGAATTGGATTTTGGGAGGGAAGAACAATACAAATACTCAAAACCCATTTCTTCAAAATAAATAAATAATTGGTAAAAATGTCAGGCAAAGGAGCAAAGGGTTTGATTACTGGGAAATCATCTGGAATGAATAAGGATAAAGACAACAAGAAAGTTCCTGTTTCTCGTTCCTCTCGTGCTGGCCTCCAGGTCCCACCTTTTTTCTTCTTCTTCTATACTTTTAATATATTGTTTTATGTTATGGTTATTTCTGTAGATCTACACTTATTTCCCTGTTCAATTATCTTATCCTTTTTTTGGGGTGTTGTTATTTGGCTGAGTTTTGTATTATCTTGTTGAAATTAAAGGGTAATTATCATTTGTGCTATGATTTTAATGCTTTGGAACTAATGTTTTCCCATGTTAAAAACATGTTTTTGTGTCATCATAGTTGACTGAATTTTGCGTGTTCTCATTTTGAGGGAGATGTGGTTTTTGGGTTTTGTTTAGTTGAACTCAAATTCTGCATTTGTTTTAGGAGAAGTACTATTATCGCTAGTGAATGTACTTGGGCATGTTGTGTTCGATTGAACTGAGCTGAAAAGTAACTAAACTGAACTGAAATTAACGAAACTGAGGTGAATAAGAAAATATGAGAGTAAAAAGTATTATGCTGAGCTAAAACGAACTGAAAATAAGTTGTTGGAAATCGGGCCTTATTAGGGCGAGATATTGTTTTAAAATCATTTTAATTATGGCTGTTTTGAAGTTCCTTGATATTCTTGCCACTTCGGATATCTATGTGTTGGATGCTATCTTCCATGTCCAGCATTTTTTCCGTCTTGTTAGGTTCTTTAGGGCGATATATGGTTGTATGGATGGTGTTCACGGTTCCATGATTGATCCTTGTTAGTTTTTTAGATATTGTCTGTTGGGATTCATACTTCATATGTGTAACTTAGATCGAGGCTTGTGCTTTTGAATTGAATGGAGCTGGATTAAACTAAAATTCTTGAGATGAATGGAGCTGAACTGAAATGCTAGGAGAAATTTTTTTATGGTTGTGTGATCTCCTTGTCTTGTTGACTGTCCTTTTTGGAAATGCTGTCGGTGAAGAACCAGCGAGCTACTGTGAGATTGAGCTGGTACATCATGTTTGTTAACTTTTTTTGAGCGTTTAGATAAATCAGATAATGAAATACAACATTTCTAGGTGTCTTTTGGTATAAACGGTGGAAGTTGAATGCAAATAGCTTTAAGCAGCTCTTAGAAGAATAATTTCGCTTCAGAAAAAATGAAGAATAATCTGAGTTGAGATGTTGGTTCTATTTTTATCACAAAACTAATGGAAATAAGCACTTCTGCGTAAATTATAGGCATAGAAGCATTGTTTTAAAAAATAAAAATTTAAGGCTACAATTCAATTTAGAGAGAAGAATCAAAGAATACAATCAATCAAAAATTCACCAAAATAAAGTACAATTTAGAACCAGATAATTTATCGTAAGAAAATTGCACAGCATCTTGAGTGAAGATAAAAGAAAATATTATTGCATGTCAAATTAAGAAAGTATCGGAATATCAAAACTCAGAAGATAATCATAGAGGATATAAGAAAATAATAAAATTGAATCGCATTTTGGAGATGAAATCAAATAAGAATTGGAGAACAAATTGGAGAAACTATTGACATGTTTGCAGTGTGAGTGGTCGCAGGGACATGAGCATAGATAGAAGATATATCTTGATTCAGAGGGGGAGAAGTGAGAAGACAGCTGGCATCAGTTTACGGTTTACCTCAAGAAACAAAAATTGTTACTGCTGGGTTGTGGGAGTTAACAGATTCCCTCAAGAAACGGTTATTGTTAGCAAAGCCCACCTACCTAACAATAATTAGTTATTTCGTTTCCAGCCCTCCTAAAACTCATATCAAACAACCCCATAGTCTGTATTTGGGAAAGGGAATTGTATTCCTTTTGTGGTGGTGTTTGTGGAGTCTTTGGGAGTTTTGTGACTGTTGTATCATGTACTTCCTCCATTTTTTTTAATCGTGACACTTTCCAAATGAGGAAGTTTGGAATTAATTGTGACACTTTCCTTTTGCGCAAATCTTTCTCTCTATCTCTCTCTTATCACATGGGTCTCATTCTTTTTTCTCTCTATCTCTTTCCTCTTCAAAAAGTGTCTAGGAGTCCGTGAAATTAAAAGTGTCCCAACTAATAAAAAACGGAAAAAGTATGAGATTCCTTTGGTCTCTGTTTATATGTTTGGACTTGTTTGTGTTCATTTGAGTTATTTGGGTACTTTGTAGATTTGCAATTTTGATACAAGGTGCCATGTGTTGAACTGTTGAAGTATCTATTGAGTTGAATGGTTATTGGTAATTAGTATTTTCCGATATCTTAATTAGTGATTTTGACGAAAGAAGCATTTATCTGTGCTCGGCATAGGTTATGAGGTAAGTGATTCTGTTGTGCGTGAGACAACTAGATCATGAACACTCTTGTTGTGTGCATCTGGATGCAAATTTAAGTGATGATAAATAGTACTATGAACTTGTTCCGTTGTTCTTGTAGGTTATAGCTTAGGTAGATTGCTATCTTTTTAGAGGTTCAATGAGTCAAATTGTATAGTCAACTTGATAAGGATGTTAGAGATTCTATATTTGCTTTTGTACTTTGACTTGTTGCATAATTTGGTTTCTTAAAGTACTGGACGTTGTCTTTGAGTTCTTACCTTTTAGCATATACTACAGCTAATCTAATTTTGTGGGTTATTTATTATGATAATGCTTATATATTGTACCTTCTTCTGTTATTGTTACATGGCACCTAGAGGAATCTGGCACTCTTTGCTAATGGTTTTTGGGCTAGTGTGTTAGCTTGCCATTTCATTTCACTAAAATTGAGTTCGTTAACGCACCATGAGTAGAATCCAGCTTGTGGTCTCATTTTTGAAAGAAAGCTATTTTTTGAATTCTATTCAGGTGGCATGATAAGCGCTTATGCATTTAATTTCCAAATTGTTTGAGGTATAAACTTTGTGATATAACAATTTTAAGGTCTAGTTGGAGGTTCTCCATGGTATGGGAAAATAGTATCTTCCTTGGGGTCTTATGATCTTGTCTTCCATCAAGATTTGTTGATTTGTTTCTTCCCTTGTGGTCCTTGTAGAATGATCTATGCAGTTTTCTTTTATGTAGTTGGTTAGTTGTGATATGTTCTGGTTAAATGTCAGCTCATTTCCAATATTTAAACTAGGAAGAGCTGGTGGGACATATGTTGGGGGATATATACAGGACACTCATTTACACGATGCTTATTTTCTTGGTTGCGGTTTATTGGTATCACTTGCTTGACACATCAGCATGTTCCTTCGTTGGTTAAAACATAGGGTGATGGACAACTCTTTACGATGATGTGAGTCTTGGGTGGATGAACTGTTGTAGCAGCTGTAAATTTATACGAGGATGTTCTAATCTCTCTTCAAAAATACACTATATATCGATGTGAAGTTGCTATCAGCAATTTGGATGACTGATATTCTTGGAAGTTGGAAAGAACGATCTTTAGGTGAGAGCTGAATTAGTTAGTTTATCCTGCTAAGTTGGGGTACATCTATGCTATTGTTGCCCTTTTTGTGGATAGGGGATAATTTAGTATATGATTCATTTGGCTGGTGTTAGGCTGAACATTGTCTCGATGGTGGATCCTAGAATGTCTAGTTTCTTGGGATAAGACAGGATTTTGTTGTGTTGCTGGGATCTTGTAGTAGTTGAGATAGAATCTCACTTTCCTAGGGAAAACCTATTTTGATTCTGAATCAATTTTAGCTTCCTTTGCACCTTGACAACATGTATACCTATGAAAGGACTACTGTAAAATTTTCATCTCTGCATTTCTATTGTTTTCTGATGTGCCTCTTTTCTGCCATCAATTAGTCATCAGTTGATGTATGGTTACACTAATCACATAATTATGTCTTTTCTCTAGCTTGTTATGGATAACTACAGAAGACAACTGCACCTAACTAAGATATGGGTATACAGAAGATGGGATGTCAATCATTTAAAATTAATACATCCATGGATAGCTTTTCAATGTGTTCGGCATTGTTACACGGGATACTGTGTCCTGTAAATTTAAATTTCTGTCATAATTTTCATCCGGTAGGTGTTGTAGATAAAATCAGCTGGTTATGATTAGAAGCCACATTCTGTTGCTTTGTTTACCTGATGTCTGAGTATTACTCCCGTGCTTTGTGTTTTCTATCTGTTGCCTTCTGTTAGTGACTCATGAAGTAAATCATACGCTACCTATAGCACAATATAGTCAACAATTGTTATAATTTGAAAACTCTCATTATACGTCTGAGTCTTGCACTCTCAGTAGGTTGTAGAACTGAGGTTGTTTTAATGTCTTCAGTACCTTCTAGGAGGTTGAGTTTTGGGAAAAATATTATTGAAATTAATTAAGAAGGAAATACTTTGCTTTGCTGAACTCAATGTAGCTCTCATTATGTGTTCTGTAGGGTATGATTATGATTATGAAACCTTTTCTTATGTGTGTTGGACCGTCGGGTGTATTGTGCCATTTTTCTGTCAAATGTAAAGTAGCAAGGGTGATGAAGTTAATTAAGAATCAGTTTGCTTTGCTGAACTCAATATCTCAATGGAGCTTTCACATGTGCTATTGTGTTCAGTAGGTTATGATTATGAAGCCTTTCTTCTGTGTGTCACCTGTATTCTGCTATTTTTCTGTCAGATATGAAGTAGCAAGGTTGATGACTTTTTTTTTGGTTGGTTAGTTGATTATGTGTTGGAATTGTGACCTTCTGTGCAGTTTCCTGTGGGTCGTGTTCACCGTCTGCTGAAAACAAGGGTTACTGCAAATGGGAGAGTCGGAGCAACAGCTGCTGTGTACACTGCAGCAATACTCGAATATCTGACTGCAGAAGTACTGGAGCTTGCAGGTAACGCTAGTAAGGATCTGAAGGTGAAGCGTATCACTCCAAGACATCTGCAGCTGGCTATCCGTGGAGATGAAGAACTTGATACTCTAATCAAAGGAACCATTGCTGGTGGTGGAGTTATTCCTCACATCCACAAATCTCTGATTAACAAGTCCTCCAAGGATTAGACTTTTGGTGGTTAGAGCTTAGAGACCCATTAGTACTTCTATGCGTGACTTATGAGAATGTTATGTTCTGATTAGGCGATTTGTTAGCTATGTTTTCTCCATTAAAAGTAGCCACAGGATGGTGATGCTTTGCTAAGGTGTTCTTTTAGGTGATACTTTCAGCAAACTTATGTGCATCATCTGTTTAGTTATGACTCCGTTTCTCATGTTCATATGGTTGCCCAAAGTTGAATGATGCATGGCGATTGTTGTTCCAATGACTGTATTATTGTTTTCTCGGAGCTGCATCGTTCTTTTTTAATCAATCTTGAGCCAATTTATTAGTGGAGAGCTGCTTCAGGTCCTAAACGTTCTAAGAGATGACATGCTCTACAAGAATTTTCAATTTAGCTTGGGTTCTAATCTGCAAGTGCTATAATTTCGGAGTAGCTTGTTCCGAGTTCCAATCATGTGTGGGAAGTAACAAGATGCGACAAGTAAGCTACTTACAAAAGAGAACCATAAAAGGTTTAGACATTGCTAAGATCTGATTCAAGGTTAAGTTGACACTCATCACTCATGCAGTTATAACTACTATCCATGTGCTGATTACAACCTCATATTTGACTATTATATATGTATATAATTACAAAATCGGGAGTGCAGCGAGCCTGGGCGGGCTAGGCAAGGCCCGGTATTGTGAAGTGAAACGTAATTGTACACTGTGTTAGCCAAAGATTTAATTTGAGTTGAGGTCGAAATAAAAATTGACTTTGAATATTTAAATTTTAACTTAATTGATTTTTTCAATTAATAAAAGTTGAATATCTTAATTGTATTTAACCTGAAACTGATTAGATTAACTCACCATGACTTAAGACAAATTAACTATATATAAATTTCATCTATATGACGCATAACTTTATCATTAGTTAAGCATTTTGAGTTCGTGGATGCGGGTTTTTTGAGTTAAAGAGGGATTGGAGCGGGTGTGGTGATTCGGGACAACAAGTTGGGAATGGAAGCCTCACTGCACGGAATGACAGAAGCCAAGGAGGTGGTCCATAGTATGCATGTTGCGACAGAGCTTGGTTCTAAAGACTAAAGAGGTGCTTGTGGAGAATGATATCCAAAGTGGCAATAAAGCAATTAACAAGAAGAAGCCTGAAAATAGTTCGTTTCATCTTATTATAAGAGGACATATACAATTTTAATTCTGGCTCATGCACTTTCACCAGAAGAGATGATAAATTGCTAATAAGGTTGCCATGAGTTACCTCATACAATTCCGTAGAAAACCAATAGGTGATTTTTAGTACATCATTTTCCCATTTTCCTTTAAACATTTGTAATTTGCTTGAATTGGATTTGAAAATGAGTAATACATTCCCTGTTTGGTATACAGCAAATAGCTGTTAGCAGATAGATGATTGTATTAACTGATTTGACTAGCTAATTATATTAGCTGTTTTGACTATTAACTGATTATACTAAAGTGTTTGGTAAATGAACTAATAGTTGATAGTTGTTTGCTTTTTTAAACAAAAAAATTGGCATCATATGTTAATTTCCAATCCTCGAGCATTTTCAGAATCAGCTTATTCTGCCCAATCCTCTAATCAAATCTGCTAGTTACAAAATGCTAAAATTAACATTTTAAGTGGTCAAATCTCTAATCTGTTTCTAAGAATTTATCAAAAAGCTTGTAACCAAACATGGGCATAGGAGTGTTTATTTGTTACATACTTACATTTGATTTCATAACATAAGAGCACAATATAGTCATTTCATAACATAAAAAAAAGCTAATAGAAAGTGTTTCAATATCCCCACCTGTCCCCTCAAATAAAAACAAAGTAGAAGTAAATAAATAAGCTTTCTCTTCATCTTCCCATATCTCTCTCTCTTACCCTTCTCCGCTCGTATTCGTATCCACTTTGGCAATCCGCGATCTAAAAACCCCAATTCAAAGACACAGGGTTCTATACTTGTTTCTCTTTGGGAGGGAAACTCAAAACTATTAAAAACCCACAATTTTCCCATCTCTCAATTCAAAGAAATTACGCAAAAATGTCAGGGAAAGGAGCTAAGGGTTTAATTACAGGCAAATCATCTGGAATGAACAAAGACAAAGACAAAAAAGCCCCTACTTCTCGCTCTTCTCGTGCTGGTCTTCAGGTCCATTTCCTTTTTCTTTCTTTCATCTTCATTTTTGTTTTCTTTTTTATAATTGGTTTAATTTTAGACATGGGTTTTTCTTTTAATGCCATTTCTTTGTAGATCTGCTATCGTTTAGTTATTTATTGAGTTAATTAGCTTCTGGGTTGTTGTTATCTTGTTGAAATTTTGGTGTTGAATTCATTTTACGCTCTGTTTGGTTTGCTTAAAATTGTAATTGTGTTGTATTATTTGATCTTTGTAAGAAAGAATTTTTATGTTTTTTATTTGGTTTTTTATGTTCCTTTTGTATTTGTGTTGTTCCTTTTGAATTTTGGGTGTGCTTAGAGGGGCATGTTCTCTTCGGCCCAAAATAAGTGAACTGAATTGAGAGCAACTGAACTCAAAAGGAACTTAAAATAAGTTGTGTACTAAGGCTCTGTTTGTTTTGACGGAAAACACTTTTCATGGAAAAGTATTTCCTAGTAAAACAATTTTTTCGGCGGACAAACATGATGATAAACACATTTTACTGTGTTTGATGATAGAATTTCTAGGGGCAAATGGAAGTAGAAAGGAATGGAAGGATGGAAGGAATGAACAAGATGAAGTAAAGAGTATGGTGGATAATGTGGCATACCTTGATTAGGAAAAAAATAGTTTTCCATTTTATAGGAGAAAATTTCCACACTTGAGAATATGATTTTCCTCCCTTTAACAAAACAAACAAAGGAAAAAGTAAAGATAGTAGAAAATCATTTTTCAGAAAAATGTTTTCCTCCAAAACAAACAGAGTGTAGAAGGAAATGGAAATAAATTCGGGAGAGCAGACCTTAAATACTAATTGTAATGCTTATTAGATATCGGTATCGTATCAAGACTTGTGTTATCGTAAATATATGCTTTCAGTTGGGTTTAGGTGAGGTTTCTTTCGGATTTTGGTTTGTCATACCATAAATTTTTATGGAGCATCAACTTGTGTTAGGAAAGTTTATAGCTTATGCTTTTCTAGAAGGGAGTTTATGATAAATTCGTTTTAAAGATGTGATTTTGGTTAGAATTAGTTGAATGACTTTTGGTGGTAGTTTTATTTTATGGCCTTTTTGGGTAGAAAGATTAGATAGGCGGTGTGGTGGTCTGTAATTTTTGTTGGTTTTCTAGGTGGGTTGTTTTGTTAGGATATGTGGTCCGTCTTCATTTTTTTAAGCGAGTAGGAGAAATGGGATAATTTTAGTGTTGGAAGTATAAATAAGAAGCTAAGAATATGAGTTGTTATGGTCCTTGAAAGATGTAATGTCATCGTCTCTTGGGTTTCATGTTGTGTCCAGTCAGGAAAGAGAAATAAGGAACTATGAATATGATGAGATTGGGATGCATGTCTTTGACATTTTAGTCTAATGTTGCATGAAATGTGAATGTGGAAAGGAATTTGTTATTTTCTTTTTGTGATACATGAGAAGTCATGATATTTCCATGATTTGGGTATAAAATATATCAGGTTGCTATATTACTCAATCTCAACTTGGCTTCAAGTGGCCAATTGGATATGTTGTTCCGTTGTCGGACTTGGCCATTTTGTAGAAAATGTCGACCTTTTGGATTAAAATAAAGTGTCCAAGTGTCAAGTCGGACGGTCTTGATGTGAGCCCAACACGGGCGTGTAAGACAATTAGAAGAGTTGGGTTAACAATCAAATTGTAAATGATGCACATGCTCTTGGGCTTAATATGTCTAGTATGTCATGTTCCTTAATATGTGAGCCTTGCAAAGTGTAGGTAGGAGGATAGTAATACATAGTGTCTATAGAGCAATTATCTGTGTAAGGTAGATTTTAAGAAAAGGAGCACTGAGGTGTGTTAGGGCACTTGCTAAAGGTGCAGGAAAGTGGAAGGATCTTGTAAATTATACTTCCAGTAAGTGACATACTATTATAGATGTATACAGGGACATTTCATTTTGCATTGTGCAGGACTTCAATTAAATGTGTAATAAGGGAAAATAATAATTAAAGATTGAAACCAACATACTTAAGTTGACTTGTTAATGTAGACATTAGACATATTATTAATACTGCCAATTATTATAGTTTAATGTCAATTGTGCTCAAGAAGTGAGGAGTGCAATTTCTTTTAGTGCCCAAAGGGTCTCAGTTGGATGCATCATTTGCTTGTGGAAATTGGAAGCTAATAATGAGACTTAGATGAAGTTAACTATTGAGGAACTTTATTTTGTTTCTATAAGGTATATGTGCTTGTGAACCTTGACTTCTTAGGGTTGTGAAAGTTCAAATCTGAAATATCAGGTTCAAGGTTCCTGAAGTGCCCAAGAACTTCGTGAGTGAAAGAGATCTTCTGGTGAATCATTTATAATAGAACAATGAATTGAAAAATATGCCCTCTCTGGCTTTCATTCTGCTTATATTGTTTTGCACAATTCATTTGATCTGATTGGAATATTACTGCCTTGCTTCTGTTTTTCTTTCGGTGATTTTCTTTCCTTTGCCAACCCATCAATCCAAATACAAGATAGAACCAAGGTGGTGTTGCCTTTGACCGGAAGAAGTTCTTAAATCTATATGAGGATAAATAATGGAGTTCATTTGTACTGTTTATCATGGTTGGACAATGGAGTGAGTAATTGATTATGTTACTTTCACTGTGACCTTGAACATAGTGACTAAAATGAATATGCTTTTGTGAGCAATTGGAAGCTTAAAGGACTAGAGTCTGGAAAGGCAAAGTGTATTTTAGAACTGTGCAAGCAGTTATGATTTTCATAACTTTCGAGAAAACATATGCTTGATATACTAAACTCGCCTCAAACTTGCATCTAAGCTTAAAAGACTAGAGTCTGGAGAAGCCAAGTGTATTGCATCTAAGCTTAAAAGACTAGAGTCTGGAGAAGCCAAGTGTATCTAAGATGGTGTTGGATAGTTATCATGTTCTTAAAGAGATATTCGGCTCAACTTTTTTCTGATGCACAATGCTACTTCACCGTTCTTTGTAGTTGCTACATTATGGAATGACATAAAGTTTTAGGATCTTGATGTGTGGATAGTGGGGGTCATCATTTTATAGGTAAAAGCAAAAGAAAGGGGGAAATACATAAGTATAAGTTGGTAAATGACAACAAGAGGGGGTAAAGTAGGTAGGAATATTATAGGAATCACAACTCAAAAAGGATTTATAGCAAATAAATTGGGCATCAATTATATGTAGCAAATAAGATGAGATGGAGGGAGTATTATTACATAAGGGAAGGAGAATAATTGTAACATAATCCAATGCAGAAAGTGAAATTGGATCTAGAAAAAGAAGGTGCACATATTGCTGACCTGGGACCTATAAATTACTAAAAGTAAATTTAAAATTATGGTTTCTCTCGTACTTTTCTAACCATGACATCACAATTTTATGTGTCATTTGGCAGTTTTCTTAGGCTTACATCTCTACATAATTACTTTGTATTGGCCGATTGTTTGAAAGTTTCAATATTTAGTAGCATTTTATTGAAATTGAGTCATTGTGTATACTGGACAGTAGTGTTTAAAATTGGTGCTGACAACAAAAGCGAATTTTAAGTGGATTGAGATGAAGTTGCAGTCAATGGTTGGTTGCTCTTTCGTGGAGAGTATCATAAATGTCACTCGTTGATTCGGCCATTCTGTATCTGTTTGTTGATATACAGTTCCCCGGTATCAAAATCGTACTCTTAAATTGGCCGGCTGTATGGACACACGCAGAGCTATATGGATACCCCACAGTCAAGAGACGGGGTGGGATACATGATCAGATGATGATGATTATAATTGATGAGACCAAGCTTCTTGCACTAAGTTGGAAATCTAGATGAACTGTACTATTATAATTTGAGCTGAAGTCAATGAGATCAATCAATTTTTTTAGTACCTTTTATTTTGAAAAAGAAGCCCGTCAAGTGAATGCTATCTGTGAATGCTATAGTATAATTCTAACCTAATCAAACAAGCTGCTATTCATATGCTTCAGTTTTTGGGGATTTGGTGTTCTATTGCTCTTTTTTAAACTGTAATGCCCCGATGACAGCCATACCTAAGCCCCTTTTCAACAGTTTTTCAATAAGATGATATCTGATGCTATAATTTTAGTGAGCTATTCAGACATTTTGCTGAGATAAGATTGTTGCTGGTTAATGTGCAGTTTCCTGTGGGTCGTGTTCACCGTCTGCTGAAGACGAGGGTTACTGCAAACGGGAGGGTCGGTGCAACAGCTGCTGTGTACACTGCAGCAATACTGGAGTACCTGACTGCAGAAGTATTGGAGCTTGCAGGAAACGCAAGTAAGGATCTGAAGGTGAAGCGTATCACTCCAAGGCATCTGCAGCTGGCTATCCGTGGAGATGAGGAACTTGATACACTGATCAAAGGAACCATTGCCGGTGGTGGAGTTATTCCTCACATTCACAAATCTTTGATTAACAAGTCATCTAAGGATTAAAACCACCTTTATTAAGTGATAGATTGGTGCTGGATTTCTGCAATGTCATGCACAACCCTAGGAATGATTGTGAGGCAGATTGTGGAGGGGGAAAAAGCTAAGTTGCTGTCATAGACCATTGCAGACTTGCAGTAGCTGCTCCTTTTTCTGTTTGAATTAACCAGAGGATGGTGATTATGTTACTAATGCATTATGTTAGGTGTACTTTTAGTCTCTGAAATTTCATTTTGTGCATTATCTATTTAGTTGTCAGAGTTTTATATTATGATAGCTTCAGATTGTTTATATGAATTTGGATGTGGATGATGCTTGCCATACAACAATTTAGCAACTAACGTTCTCATTATTTATTACTAGCACAGATGTGTATGTAACGACGAAATAAACCACACCAAATATGATTGAGTAAAAGCCTCCTGAGCTTTCTCACAAATCACCCTTGCCTGTACTATGTAACATTGTAATACCGGGAAGAGATTGTCCGATGGATTAACTATTATCACTGCACCTTTCTTCCCCTAGCATTACGAGTCCACCCTGACCACCAATCCACCTCCGTGTAGAGTCTGTAGACTCAGACGTAATTTTTTCTCTAATTTAGGAAAAACACAAAGTAAAAGAATTTCACATATCTTTAGCACTTCAAAACCTTTGACTAATAACTCAGCACGAAGGTTTATAAGAATGATAAGTCATATACCTTAGACTTCCCAGCCCTTGTAGCATCAACTAAAGATGGTACTAGCAACTTGTCACCAGGGCCAAATATACCGCTTGGACGAAAGCAACATGTGAGAAACCCCTTTTCACCATTTGCCTTCAAGAACGCTTCTCCTTCAGCTGTCGTGGCTGAATAAAAATCATTATGTTAAAAGAAACGACACTAGATGAGTCAGTAGCTTGTGTACAAACTACGAAAGGTTGCCATAGTCTCATAGAAATTGCAAAAATATAAGATCAACTGTACATCAGCAGAAGCTACACATTAATTTTTCTCTAAGAGACAAAATGGAACCCCATTGAAGAATATGAATCTCCATTTTCGCTATTATATCACATCAGAAGCATAAACAAATTAGGCTGTAACAACGCTGCAGCCAAGCACCTTGCCTTACCCCTAGAAAAAAGCAAGTAGCCATGCACAATAAGACTAGCATACTACTACAGTGTTGAAGAAAATCCTTAAACACGCAAAAATAGAGTACACAAGTTGACTCAGTGTCTTTCAAACAAGGATACAATACCAAACAAGATTATTTTCTTCTCTTATGTAACCAATGGACACATCTGGTTTCAGAGTTAATATATGATCAATACATGTGCTATAACAACGTTGAAAGCATGTGCTAAGCAGCCTAAGCTAATGATTCCCGTGCTCTGCTGCCATCATCTGCCCCTATTTACCAATTTCACCATGTTTCTCTTCCGTCAACAGTCCACCAACTGCAACCTTCACGAGTGGTGGTTTAGGAGCAAACACATTCTCTATTGTTGAGAAGAGAAAGAAAACTGGGTTTCGGGCTTGTTACTTTACTAGAATTAAATCAAATAAGGCTATGAGGAACAAGAATGATTTAGAAAAAACACAAGATCTCTGTGTTTTAAATAATCAAAAGTTTGATTAATATAGCTTTATATAAGATGTGCCTAATAGTATCTTACATGATACTATTTGGAAAAAAGGTTACTCAAAGTTCTTTTTTCTAAAAATAGTTGTGTGCTCTCTACATCCTATAAAGATTTCAAATATAAAAAGTTCCGATAAGTTTCAAATTTGGGCCTAATAACCCTTACTAAACCGGGTTAGGGGTGGACCCGATCCGAACAATGTTCGAAGCAATGAAAACTTCACTTCCCACTTCCTCTTGCATAACAACTTCCATCAACGCTTCGACTTCATATCCTTACTCGCGTTTCCAGCAAGCTCCGATACTTCAGCAGTCAGGAACTTCAGTATTGCTGCAGTGCGCGCAGAAGCTGTTGCGCCGACCCTCCCGTTTGCAGTAACCCTCGTCTTCAGCAGACGATGAACACGACCACAGGAAACTGCATATTAACCAGCAAGAATCTTATCTTAGCAAAATGTCCAACTAGCTCGCTACAATTATAGCATCAGATATCATCTTATTGAAAAGCTATTGAAATGGGGCTTCAGGTATGACTGTCATCTGGGTATTACAGTCAAGAAAAGAGAAAGAAAACACCAATACCCCCAAAAACTTGAGCATATGAAAGTAACCAAAATCTTATACTAACTCTTTAAGTTATTTATAGATACTAGTTCATAGTTCCAATTTCACTTTCTGCATTTGATCATGTTATAATTAATTATTCTTCTTCCCTCAAGCAGTAATCCTTCCGTCTCTTTTTATTTGCTACATATACTGTAAACTGTTGTCCAATTTATTTGATACACGGAGGTTAAGTAATCTATAGCAGAATCTCTCTTTGACAACATCACAACCATTAGGTTACATCTTCCAAATCTCTCACAATTGTAAAACCACACTCAGATGAAAGTTCGACGCGAGTTGAATTTATGCAGCTCATGATATTCATTTTAGTCACTATGCATTAGCTCACATGCACTAATAGTAGCATAATCAATTACTCACCCTCCATTGACCAATTATAATAAACAATACAAAATGAACTCCATTCTATATCCTCATATATATTTATAAGCATCTCTTCAAGTCAAAGACTACACCACCTTAGAATGTCTTTTCAAATCAGCATGTACTCCGAACAAGTAAATTATGCAGAACAATATAAGTAGAGTGAAAGCCAGAGATGGCAGATTCTTCGTTCTTTTTTCTATTATAATTTACAGTTCATAGGTAGCTCCTCCAATCAGCAGTCAGGTACTCCAGTACCGCTGCAGTGTACGCAGCAACTGTTGCACCGACCCTCCCGTTCAGTAATCCTCGTCTTCAGCAGACGGTCAACACGACTCACAGGAAAACTGCGCACTAATTCTTATGCAGCAAAACTTGACAAAGAATTCCAACTCAGCCAATGCACTAAATAAACCCAGAAAATGAGAAGAATCTAACTCAGACACTCACAAACAACTCAGTAGCAATCCAGATTAGTTAGTTTATTCACGTTTGCTGCAATATGCACAGAATGAATACAACACCTGCAAAGTCATCTAGCTTACCCTGTTGTTCCATAATTGCTTGTTATACTTCCTCCGTTTTTTTAAAAATGTGACACTTTCTATTTTAGGAAGTTTTAAATTAAATGTGACACTTTCTTTTTTGGTCAATAAACTCTCTCTATCTCTCTCCTCTCACATGGGTCCCCTTATTTTTTTCTCTCTATATTGCCTAGGAGTCCGTGAATTTAAAAGTGTCACATTTAAATAAAAACGGAGGAAGTATATACGCACATGTAAGATCATTAACTATTGCAGAAAAATAAATAGCTACAGCAAAAGAAAAGCACTTAAGTTAATCACAACAAATAAGAGGAATAACTAAAATCATAGTCATCACCAAGATAATCACAATAACTCTTAACTTTTTTCATTGATATATAATAAAATGTGTTAACTATACAACCATAACATTATTGTTTCATCAGATTTATCATTTCATCATTGTTGTAAGTATAGGTACGCCTTTAAATTTGAGCACAAATTTCTTGAGTCGTGGTTCTTGATCGCAGCAACTATCTTCTAGTCTTGACCGTTTCTTGCACACGTCTGTGTTCTTTTGATGATCGTCACTTTTGTTGGCTGCTGCTTCACCCAAACATCCTACTTCTTGGCCGCTTCCTCTCAATACGGACTTGGGCGAAATCAAGTTGCCTCACGTCTCTTGTGCCATTGTTGAGCTCAAAACTACTGCCGTAATATGCGCCATGAACCTCCTTTAAAATTTTAAGAACCCTACTAAGGTCGTCGTCGTCCTTCCCCGTGGTTCCTTTCTTCCTTGTAAAGAAGTCGTAACGATCAATTCTTATCAAATTCGCCTTACAAGAATCCTCCCAAACTTGTTCAGTGTCATCCATTATCAAAACAACTCATTTATCTGCTAAGACCACATCTAAATTCTTTTCCATCTTCTTTACACAATCTTCTCTCGTGATCATCCAAGAAAACTCCGGCCTCGGTTCCTTCTCTGAATCGACGAGCTTCTCAAGAACTCGACGTGCATAGTTTCGTTTACCCATTGTGTACATTGACAAATCAAACATGGAACTAACTTCTTTAAGGAATTTACGAGCACCCGGCCGTATCTTTACCGTATAAACACCGTCAGAAGTCTCGAATACTTCTTGCGTGGATTTGATGATGTCTTTCTGTTCAGACGTGAGTTTCTTGATGGGTCTTGTATGGATAAGTGTATGATCCAAATCAAGAACTAAGTGTAGCTTCTTTCTTTCGTATAAACTCTGCATGTTAGCAACTCGGACACGTTCAACCTCTCCAAGTGTTAGGCTTAATTCGGGCTGTATGTAGCCAACAGGTATGGTGACGGGATTGCCGCACTCGATCATTCTTTGATTGCACCAAACACATTTGTTGTGCATGAATGACGAATGTGTGCATACCAAACTACGGAGCTCCATTGAACTTGTTTTTTTTTCCTCTCTGATCTCTCGTTCTCTCTAGTGAGTTGAACTCTTCTCTCGTCTCTCTGTTGTATTTTGTGTTTTGGCAGGAAGGAATAAATGAATTTGTTGGCTATGGTTTATTTAATACACAGACTATATATCTTATAAATCATGTAAGGTTTCCCCTATATTCACGTTTAACTGAAAATAGGACTAGAGATTAATATAATGTAAGCCTTCCTCACTTTTGGGTCAATTTTATGAGTTAAGATCTTACAATACTCTAGTCCTAAGTCCGGATTAAGATTTAAGAATAAGAGTTGTGGTAGGTGATAATCAATCGTAATTAGTTGCAAATAAGAAAAAGGCTTAATTTAAGAGTCCTAATCTTGTTTGGTTTACTTAATATTCCCTTCTATCCCTAAAATAAGTTTGTGAAATATCAAAAATATTTTCGTTATTTTTTTATTTTCAATTAATGGTACATTATCATTGTATAGTAGTAGTATTAAAAGAGCTCTAAATATAATTATAAGATAGCTTATCTTTTTTTCACTCAATACACTTAATGCTTATACTAATTTTAATCTACTTCATTTAAAACTTTTAATCCAAACTCAATTTAATTGGTTATGGAATTTTGGAAAAGGGAACATGACTGAGACAATTTACTCTGATTCTCAAAGTTCATACGAAGCTCTATTGTATGGATTTATAGTAATGATGGAGATGACTGAAATAAAAAATACAATAACTTTTTTCGTACTCTCAAATAAAGGATTGCACCCATTCTGACACCTAAAAATTACAAAATGAGTTCTTTCAATTATTAAAACTTCATGTATACAAAATAAGCCAAAATATGTCTATGTCTGTAAAAATATATGAATGTGTCACAATTAAATATTAATTTAAATATTTAAATCACATGTTCAAAAATCCCCAAATACAAAAAATTTCAGCATCCGCTGTAAGAATTATGGAAGAGTTGATTAGTTATATTACACGAAAGTCATTTAAAAAATTGTCTTAGACTCCTAAATTACTAGACACGATGTTGTATACTAATCATGTCATACACCAAATAAAATAAGTCAATGGTAATCACCAATGTGTCTTGTTTCTCAAGTTGTTTTTACGGAAACCCTTATGTAAATTACCATATACATACGACAGTGAAACTAAGTTTATTGGAAAGTTAATAGATGATTCCAGAATTAATACTTGCACGTAGCGTGATTAGCATATTCCGTTCTATTTTTTTCCAATAAATATTGAACCTAAATTTATAACAGTAGGTAAAGGTAAACCTTGGTGTACGTACCTCTACGTACACTAAATGAGTATGGGTTGGTCAAAATGAGGACAACGCAAAATGAGTATGGGTTGGTCAAAATGAGTACGAAGCAAATTGAGTATGTGATATCACGTATTTATATAGAGTTTTCTCCCTTATTTACAAGCTAATTTGTGCGTCATTTGAGCTCTTAGGAGCTATTTTGTGCTAACTATCGTATGTAGTTGTGGTTTCGTGTTTTAGAATTAAATTGCAGGTTTTATGGAGTTTTCTCCTTATTCCCGAGCCTTTTGGAAGCAACCACGGCTTTACGAGATGTTACGAGGCACGTAGGATGGCTCACGAGCTTTATGGATAGTTTAGGAGGTCCCAAGACCCCTAAACGTGAAGATTAGAGAGCCAAGGAGTCAAAGGAGGTTTCCGTGCACTGATCGGGCAGAAATGACCCGATCGGGCGAAGTATTTATAATCGGGTATGAAAGTTGCGGACCCGATCGGGCAAGGCGTGCCCGATCAGATCGGGCGAGCACACATGTGCCCAGACCCGATCGGGCATCCACCGCCCGACCCCATCGGGTCTAGTGCTGCTAGGTCTTATTAGGACGCTGCGGAGGAGGCGAGCTTGCTGGCACTTTTTGTCGCATGGCCCGATCGGGTGGATGCCCACGGCCCGATCGGGTGGGCCGTAACATTTGGCCTATGTGCTGCGCTGTTGCTGCCAGGACCACGAGAAGCAAAAATGTGGCTTTTGGTATTTGACCCGATCGGGTGGGTGCCTCGGGCCCGATCGGGTCTGGCACTATTTGTCGCGTTTTTCGACTTTTGCTTCCTATTTTTTATTAGACTTGAGGGGTATTATAAATACCGTTTTCCTCATTATTTAGAGACATCATTATTTTACATCTTTTATTCATCTTTCATTAGGTTTAGACTAGTTTTATTCTTCATTGTTCTTAGTTTAATTCAAACACTTTAGATTAATTTAGAGGTGATCAAACCTATTTCGATTTCAATAAAAGTTCCTGCTTTCCGTCAATTGGTACTCTTCTCTACTCTTTATCTCTCTAATTACTTTGATTGCTTAGTTTATTTATTTAATCGTTCATGATGCAATTGTTAAGGTTTCATATTAGTTTTATTATTGTTAATTCGATCATGAGTGAGTAGTCTCTTTCTAGGGTGTTAGATAGGAAAGCCATGTTTATACCATGATTGTGATTTAGACTCTTATTGATTTCTAGGGCTTGATTAGGGTGATTGTGATGTGATTTGTTCTTTATTGAGTAATTAATGTTATTGCGCAGTTTCGTTGGTTGCTTGTGGTTAATAGTTGTTTGCACAGATCCGTCTTACGACTAGAGGCCTAGGACACGTCAATAGTTCTGATTACGTTAGTGAACATGCGGCGTATGTTGAACTATGAGCGTTGAGTCTTAACCATAGCTCAACATAGGCTCTAATCCCCCGACTCTTAACTTAGGTTTTGATAGTAGTTGACCCTATTTGATTGGTATAAGCATGGTGGACCGACCTAATACCCTAGACTTTTATTCCATAGTTTAATCCTTTGTTTAATTCGTCTTTCTTAGCTTAATCATTAGTTTAATTAATTCCTTCCTGATTTACTCTAGAGTAGCTGAATTGGTTGAATATTGATTTAGAAACTCTGTCTCCCTGTGGATTCGACCCTGCTTCCACTGACTACCTTAGTTAGAGGACCGTAGGTTTATTTTTGATTAGGTGACATGACTAAAACCTATCAAATTTTGGCGCCGTTGCCGGGGAGACGGCTAGTTCTCTAAGTTTTTATTTGATTATTTGGTCTACTTCTCTGTACCTCGTTGGAACTTCATTGTTCCAATTGAGGTACGTTTTACTGCTGCTTTTTGTTTCTTTTGTATGCCCAGGTCCCAAAGAAACGGTTCCCCAATTCCAGCGGACCCCGATCTTACTAGGACAATCAGGCGGATCCGAAAGATAAAGCAGAAAGAAAAGCAGTCTGTTCAGCTGAACACCTCTGGAACAGACACCTTGAATTCAGTTATGTCAAAATCACTGAAGTCATATGGGGTGCCCAACCCGGATGGTCTTTCTACTGGACCACCAATGCCCACCATCGCCGCTAACAACTTTGAGATTAAGCCTGGACTCATCAGCATGGTCCAGCAAAATCAGTTTGGTGGGCATCCTACTGAAGATCCGGCAAATCATCTGCAACGGTTTCAACAACTTTGTCGAACCGTTAAACATGCCGGCGTCACTCCAGATCAGTTAAAGGTCATGTTGTTCGAATTTTATTTGAGAGATAGAGCCAAAAAGTGGTTGAACGATGTGCAGGAAACTGAATGGAGTGAGATTTCTGCTGCATTTCTGAGAGAGTATTACCCACCTACTAAAACAGCAGAAATCAGAAATAAACTAGCCACGTTTTCCCAAGAGCCTGATGAAACATTAAGGGAAGCGTGGGCCAGGTTTAGAGATCTACAGAGAGAGTGTCCACACCATAATATGGACAAATGGTTCTTGACGCAGACATTCTACAATGGTTTGCAGCCTCAGACGAAGTGTATTGTTGATTCGTCTGCAGGAGGAGTGTTTTTAGACAAGGCAGTTGATGAGGGTTATGAATTCATATCAAATCTTGCAGCCAATGACCATTCATCATCTAGGAGTTTGACTAAGAAGGTACCTGAAGTTGACGCTATTTCATTGCTTACATCTCAGATGGCGCAACTAACTCAGCAGCTAATGAAGTCTTCTAGTCCGACACCTCCATCCATGAGTATCAATGCTATGTCTGCAGTAGCACCCATTACCTCATCTTACTGCGAGGTATGTGGTGTTCAGAGTCACTTTGGGCATGACTGTCAGTTCAGTCAATTTCAGATGGAGCAGGCAAACGCCTTTCAACAAAGGCCACAAACCTTCCCCCCTCCACATAACTACCAAAATCCACAAAACTATCAACCTCCACCTCCACAAAACTATCCTAAACCCTCCTACCATCAAACCCCACAACATTTCCAAAGACCACCACCACAAAACTTCCATCACCACAATAATTTCCAAACTCCACAAAATTTTCCACCCCACCTCCACAAAACCATAACCCACAAGAGCCTAGCAATTCTGAACTGATGAAACTAATATTGTCTATGCAAAAGACAAATGAGGAAACACGGAGGGCCCAAGAGAAGCACATCCAACTTCTCGAGGCTCAAGTTGCTCAATTGGCAGAAACTAATGCACAAAGGCAGCAGGGACAATTGCCAGGGCAACCCGTTCAGAGGGAACATGTGAATGCCATCACTCTTCGTAGTGGCATAGCTTATGATTCTCCTCCAGTGCCCATTGATGAGGTTACCCCGACTGCAGGGAAGAAGAGGGTGGTAGAGGAAGGAAAAAGGAAAAATTCGACGTCTGAAGTCGATTTGTCTGCAGAAGCTGAACAGACAGGGAAGAAAAAGGAGAAGGTTTCTGAAACGCCTTTTACACCAAGGCTACCTTTTCCTCACAGGATGCAACAATCTAAGGTCGATCAGCAATTTGGTAAGTTCTTGGCTATGGTCAAGAACCTTGAGGTAACAATTCCATTTACAGTTTTAATTACCCAAGTGCCTGTTTATGCCAAATTTCTGAAAGACATGATCACTAAGAAAAGAGACTTTGATGGGGTGGAATGTGTCGCTCTTACTGAAGAGTGTAGTGCTTTTATCCAAAATAAAACCCCACCAAAGTTAAAAGATCCTGGTAGTTTTTCCATACCTTGCCATCTAGGATCTATTTTTATTGACAAGGCTTTGTGTGATTTAGGTGCTTCTGTTTCTGTTATGCCATTATCTGTTTTTAAGAAACTGAACATGGGAGCCCTTAAATGCACACAAATCACTTTACAGATGGCGGATCGTTCTATAAAATACCCTCTAGGTGTTTTAGAAGACGTTCCTGTTAGGGTAGGGAAATTCTATATCCCTGTTGATTTTGTGGTGTTAGATATGGATGAGGATGCCCAGATCCCTATTATCTTGGGTAGGCCGTTTTTGTGTACTGCTGGTGCTGTCATTGATGTCAAGTCTGGGTCTTTAACTCTTAGTGTTGGTGATGACAAAGTGATGTTTAAACTAACCAATACTGTTAAGGCACCTATGCTTGAACAATCTTTTTGCAGGGATAAGGTTTTAGATGAAGTAGGGGTGGAGAAGGCTCCAATTCCACCTAAGGTTGTCTCACCGTCTGGAGGCATAGTCAAGAACATTTGGAGAAGAAAGATTTTTGATGAGGGTGGCACTCACTGCCACGCCCCTCCTATTTGAGAGAGGGCGGATCATGGTCGTGCGGGACCTTTATAAACCAGCGCTGTGCGAGAGGCAACTCGTATTTCTTTTCTTTCCCTTTTCCTTTTCTTTTTATTTTTTTCTTTTTGTGAGCGAGAGTGAGGGTACTAACATTGTTTTTTTCCTCTTAGCATAGTCCTTATCACCTTTTGGCATTGAGGACACTGCCAAGTTCAGCTTGGGGGAGGAGTTCTGTTTGTATTCCCTATCTCTTTTACTGCTTTCTAGAATAGTTTTACTGCTTTCGAAAAATACTGAAAAAATGAAAAAATATGGTTCCCATGACTGGTTTAGTTGCCTCCCTGTGCCCCTTGTTGTGCTCTATTTGAAATTGATTTGACTCTGTTTTCTGGATAGCTGGGCATTTGTGATCTTGAGGCTATGATTTGATGTTTGATTGCTATGATTTCGAGCTTTTCTGGATTATATTAGACCACTTTGTGCTGCATACCTGAATTGGTTAGACTGTGAGGCCTCTTTGTAGCCTATTGGATTCATATTATTATCCAGTCTATTCTTGTGTGTTAGTTCCTCTTTAGTGGATTGATCTTGACTTTGACTTCGTACTTGTCTGATTTTCGATGACTTGTAGCATTTGCTGTGATAGAGGCGTTCTTTTGCCTTATTCTTGAGCTTCAGAGTGAGTTTTTGATATACTTTTATCCTCCTTAGCCCCGCTGAGCCTAATGACTTGTTTCGTGTTACTTAAACCCCTATTATGAGCCCAAAGCCTTCACTTGATATTATTCCAAGCCTAGCTTGGGGGAGCTTTTGTATGGGTTGAGTTTGAGATTGGTTTGTTGGTTTAGTTTGGTTTTTGAGGAATTTGAAAGTGTATTTGCTGTGGTTTGAGAGTGAGAAAGAGAAAAGAAAAGCAAGTTTAGAGTTGCGTGAATGAAGTTCAGAAAAATGAAAGAAAAATGAAATGAAAATTCAAAAGAATTCTAGTTCTTTCATTCACGTACGTTCATAAAGGAATATTCGCTCCATTGCTAGAAAATTGGGTTTGTTATGAGCTTTTCATTGATTTATGAGAGTTGGGTTACTTTACATGGTTTTAGGGTGATTGTTAGGAGTTGTGTAGGCCATCTTAGGCCTTGTTTGAATGATTTATGCTCCCCCTTTCTTGGTTTTTCCACCACATTACCCAAAAGTATCCCCTACGTCTCGCCTAAGCCCCATTACAACCCTATAAAGTCCTCTTGAGCTCGTGTCTGCAATGTTCATTTGATTGATTTCGAGTTAGTTTGTCAAAGTTAAAGAGTATTTCTGCTAATTGAGTCGACTTGACTAGGATGAGCGTCATTGAACCTTCTTAAACACATGAGAGTGTGAGTGGGAAGGGTACTTATGGTCGGGTTGGTGAGTGTTCGGGCACATTCTTTGCCTGCCACAAAATTGAGAGGAGTGACACCCTTGTGAGTGCCTTTTCAGGACTTGTATGCTTTGTGGATGCTTGAGTTTGATAAATTGCTTGAATGATTGGTGGTTGGATGGATTTGATGAGCCAAACTTGAATTATGCCTGCTTGAACGATTCTTAGTCTTGAAAATGTTTTGAGCGTTGATTTGTTTTTATCTTTGGGGTGAGGTAATCTATTCCATGTTCATGTGCTGTTTGCTTGAGGACAAGCAAAGGTTTAGCTTGGGGGAGTTTGATATCACGTATTTATAAAGAGTTTTCTCCCTTATTTACAAGCTAATTTGTGTGTCATTTGAGCTCTTGGGAGCTATTTTGTGCTAACTATCGTATGTAGTTGTGGTTTCGTGTTTTAGTATTAAATTGCAGGTTTTATGGAGTTTTCTCCTTATTCCCGAGCCTTTTGGATGCAACCACGGCTTTACGAGATGTTACGAGGCACGTAGGATGGCTCACGAGCTTTATGGATAGTTTAGGAGGTCCCAAGACCCCTAAACGTGAAGATTAGAGAGCCAAGGAGTCAAAGGAGGTTTCCGTGCACTGATCGGGCAGAAATGACCCGATCTGGCGAAGTATTTATGATCGGGTATGAAAGTTGCGGACCCGATCGGGCAAGGCGTGCCCGATCAGATCGGGCGAGCACACATGTGCCCAGACCCGATCGGGCATCCACCGCCCGACCCCATCGGGTCTAGTGCTGCTAGGTCTTATTGGGACGCTGCGGAGGAGGCGAGCTTGCTGGCACTTTTTGTCGCATGGCCCGATCGGGTGGATGCCCACGGCCCGATCGGGTGGGCCGTAACATTTGGCCTATGTGCTGCGCTGTTGCTGCCAGGACCACGAGAAGCAAAAATGTGGCTTTTGGTATTTGACCAGATCGGGTGGGTGCCTCGGGCCCGATCGGGTCTGGCACTATTTGTCGCGTTTTTCGACTTTTGCTTCCTATTTTTTATTAGACTTGAGGGGTATTATAAATACCGTTTTCCTCATTATTTAGAGACATCATTATTTTACATCTTTTATTCATCTTTCATTAGGTTTAGACTAGTTTTATTCTTCATTGTTCTTAGTTTAATTCAAACACTTTAGATTAATTTAGAGGTGATCAAACCTATTTCGATTTCAATAAAAGATCCTGCTTTCCGTCAATTGGTACTCTTCTCTACTCTTTATCTCTCTAATTACTTTGATTGCTTAGTTTATTTATTTAATCGTTCATGATGCAATTGTTAAGGTTTCATATTAGTTTTATTATTGTTAATTCGATCATGAGTGAGTAGTCTCTTTCTAGGGTGTTAGATAGGAAAGCCATGTTTATACTATGATTGTGATTTAGACTCTTATTGATTTCTAGGGCTTGATTAGGGTGATTGTGATGTGATTTGTTCTTTATTGAGTAATTAACGTTATTGCGCAGTTTCGTTGGTTGCTTGTGGTTAATAGTTGTTTGCACAGATCCGTCTTACGACTAGAGGCCTAGGACACGTCAATAGTTCTGATTACGTTAGTGAACATGCGGCGTATGTTGAACTATGAGCGTTGAGTCTTAACCATAGCTCAACATAGGCTCTAATCCCCCGACTCTTAACTTAGGTTTTGATAGTAGTTGACCCTATTTGATTGGTATAAGCATGGTGGACCGACCTAATACCCTAGACTTTTATTCCATAGTTTAATCCTTTGTTTAATTCGTCTTTCTTAGCTTAATCATTAGTTTAATTAATTCCTTCCTGATTTACTCTGGAGTAGCTGAATTGGTTGAATATTGATTTAGAAACTCTGTCTCCCTGTGGATTCGACCCTGCTTCCACTGACTACCTTAGTTAGAGGACCGTAGGTTTATTTTTGATTAGGTGACACGACTAAAACCTATCAGTATGAGTTAGTCAAAATGAGCACGAAGCAAAATGAGTACGCAAGCCAAATGAGTATGAATATTCCAAATGAGTACCAATTACCTAAATGAGTATGAAGCCAAATGAGTATGAGTTTTTCTATCAGTTTTCCAAATGAGTATGAGTTAGCCAAATGATTATGAGTTAGCCAAGGGAGTATGAGTTAGCCTTAAGAGAAATTTCTAAAATGAGTATGAATTTTTCAAAAGATCAGAGTACGTAACCAAATAAATATGAATATTCCAAATGAGTATCAATAATTCCAAATAAGCTTCAAATAAAATGACAAGTGATAAACTTCAAAATAAATTTCAAATGGATCAAATTGGAACAAACGTATATGGATATCAAATTAAAGTTCAATAAAAAAAAATTGGAACCTTATTGATTTCACTCTCTCCCATTTACTACCTCCCTCCAAACAAAACAAAAAGAAAGAATCTAGAACATTAGCTAATCCATCAATGGCGGAAGATATTAACCAGAGGAAGAAGTAAGTAGCTTCATCTTCAAAAATTCAAAGAGAAAGAAAAGTTAATGGTGATAAGAAAAGGGGAAGGAGACAGTAGGCGGCGACGACGACCTATCGCCCAGATTCTCAGGTCGTCAACTCCCTCCGGCAGTCGATCGCAAATGAAATATAGGGGTTCTCGCCGTCAGTTTACAGTTTTGCCCCTTTATTTCACTTATAATCACGCGAAAATGCCCTAATAAATTGCTAATTTATAAGGAAAATTCCAATAACCAAGCTATTTAACATGTAATATACTAGAATCACACGCATTTCAAATATTTAAAATACATATAAAAGATGATTAAAAAATTATATTATTATAAACTATTTTATTTATAAAGATTAAATTGAGACACTTGTTTTTAAATTTAGTTATTTTCTATATAATAACTATACCATGTTTCTCATAGTATATTCTTTTATTACAAAAAGACGGTTAACGGGATATTCGTGCGTATGGATATTTAGATTTTTTTGGCCTTCAAAACAAAGAAATTTTCAGGAATTTTTATAGATTGCCATTCCTCTTGGTTGCCTATTCGTTCAAATCCATTCAATGTAGTTTATAGGGTTTTCTATGAAATATTTATTGGTGGTTCTTCCAATCATTAAAACTTCATGTAAACAAAATAACGAAAAATATGGCTATAGTTAAATCTGTAAAAATATGAATGTGTCACAATTAAATAGCAATTCAATTATTTAGATCACATGTTCTAAAATAATTGGCCCCAAATACAAAAACTTTCGGCATCCACCAAATTATCTGAGAGTTGATTAGTTATTATTAGGGTAATTTGGTAATTAGGCTCTTAGTAGATTTTGTATAGATATTCTGTATCTCTATATATATGATGCCAGACAACCTAAACAGGTTAGCCAATCATTTTATTCTCAATACTCGCACATGGTATCAAGAGCCTAGATTTAATATTTTTTTATTCCGCACTTAAACCTACGTTTTTTTCCTCAAACCCTAACCACCGGTTGGATTTGATTTTTTTCCGGCGACATCAGTCATGTCCGCCGCCCACCACGCCACCGCCGTCGACACCAACGTTGCCAGCCCCCGGACGCCCTTCCACCAGCGTGTGTCCCCCGTTGCTCCGTCAACGGCTGCAACGAGATCCTCCCCGACGATCCCTGCTCTCTTCCACAGCAATCCTTATAGCGGTTCTGTTGCTGCTGTTTCAACAGCGGCCACCACCACTGCTGCCGCCACCAGTGGTGCGGTGGGCTTGTCCGCGCAGATGTGGTCCTATCCGCCACCACCGCCCCTCCTTGGCGGTTCTTCATCAGCGAACGATGCAAGCCCTTCCTTCATGCGGCCCACGTCAAGATCCGTTCTTGATTTCCCTCCGGGTTTTGGACCCTACACGAGTGGTGGCAACAACCACCCACTCTCGTTTCCCGTGCCCTATACTCCTCCTTCTCTCCCGTCCGCGGCCTCGTTTGCACATCAGGATATTACTCGTTTTGTTACCATCAAATTAGCATCACCCGAAGATTATCTTATGTGGAAAACTCAGGTGACATGTTTTCTTTCCACGCATCAATTACTTGGTATTGTAGAAGGTACCATTATCGTCCCTTCTCCTACTTATGTTGATAATTTAGGTCAATCTTTGCCTAATCCGCAATTTTATGAGTATATGAGACTTGATCAACAAATTAAATTGTGGTTATATGCATCGATTTCCCGTGATATTATGATGGATGTGCATGAGTTACGGACCGCTGTTGAGATTTGGACTAGGTTGCAGACACGTTTTCTGCATGCTAGTATGGCTCGTTCTATGGAGTTAAAAGGTTGTCTTAGTCATATAAAAAAATCTGATCAGCAGACCATGGAAGTGTTTTTACGTGATATTAAGATAATTGTTGATTCCTTAGCTGCTATTCAGTGTCCTGTCTCTCAGTATGATCTGGTTCAGTACACTTTGACTGCTCTGGATCAGGATCGTGACTATGATGCTCTTGTTACAATTTTGTCCCAATTTCAAACGTCCTTGACGTTTGATGATCTTCGTCCTAAGCTTCTTCAGCATGAGCAACGCATTAAAGCTATGCGTGCTTATGCTGAGACCTCTCCTACTCATCAGGCTCTAGTTGCAGTTCAGTCTGGATCTTCAGGGTCTCAATCATCTACTTCAGGTGGTTCGAATTCTAAAGGTCCAGGGGGTGGTAAGAACAAAAATAGGAACAACAATCGTAACAAGGGTGGTCGTGGTAACCATGGAGGACGCGGCAATGGAGGACAGGGTGGTCGTGGCAATGCAGGCCGCACTAATGGTATGGGTAATTTTCATGATGTTTCGTATGTTGATTATTCTTGTGCCAATTATGTTGCTAATGATTTGTTTTCAGCAGGAAGTAATCCATCTAACGGCAATTTAGCCACCACTCCTTCTTTCGATACTTGAGGTCTTTGTTGGTATCCAGGTCAACAAGCAGCCTATTGCCCTCAACGCTTCAATCATAGCTTTGTACCTTCTTCTCCTGATGGTGTCACACGTGCCCTAGCTGCACTGTCTGTTGGTGGTGAAACAAATGACTCCGTTTTGTATCCAGATTCTGGAGCCGCCTCTCACATGACCTCACAGGATGGTAAGCTATCTAACGCTCTTCCTTACACTGGTTCGAGTTCTATTGTTGTTGGTGATGGCACACGACTTCCCATTAATAAACTTGGTAATTTGCTTCTGTCTTCCCCTAGTCGCCCCCTTCGCCTCACGAAGGTGTGTCATGTTCCCCAGTTAAAACATAATCAGATGTTTGTTCAAAAGTTATGTCAGGATAATTCTTGCATAGTCTATTTTGACGAGTCTTCTGTTTGTGTTAAGGACAAGACCACGGGGGCAGTTCTATTGCGGGGAATCAGTAGGAATGCTGTCTACCCTATTCAGCCTCATATCCTAGAGTCCGAGTCGTCTTCTAGAGTTCGTTCAGAGTCTTCCTGAGTCTGCCCAGAGTCGTCTGTTCCTGCCCTCTTAGCCACCAAGGAGTCTGGAGATGTTTGGCATACTCGCCTTGGTCATCCTTCTGCTAGAGTTTTAGGAAGTTTACGTTCACAGAACTTAATTTCATGTAATTCTAAGTTTCATGACGATTGTGTTCATTGCAAATTCGGAAAGATACATCGTTTGCCCTTTGAGTCTGTGACTCATCGTGCCCCCTATCCCTTATATTTGATACATAGTGACCTTTGGCAATCGCCCGTTAAATCTAATCAGTTTTTTCAGTATTATGTGGTTTTTGTTGATGATTATTCACGTTTTTCTTGGCTATATCCACTTAAACTGAAATCAAATGTCTATTCGACCTTCTTAGCTTTTCAAAAACTTGTTGAAAACTTGTTTAATTCCAAAATTAAATTTTTTCAAAGTGATGGTGGACGTGAATTTGATAACACTCCTTTACTACAACATTTCTGTGATTCGGGAATTTATTTTCGAAAGTCTTGTGCTCGGACTCAAGCGCAGAATGGTGTTGAAGAAAGGAAACATCGAACCATTATTGAGATGGCCCGCACTATGCTTATTCAATCTGAATTGCCACCTCGATATTGGGTTGATGCGTGTTATACGGCGGTTTATACGATAAACAGTCTTCCCAGTTCGGCATTGCAGGGTTCATCCCCGTTTGCTAAACTGTTTCATCGTTCCCCCTCCTATGAGTTTTTGAAATGTTTTGGTTGTGCCTGTTTTCCGTTGTTTTTAGATCCTAAAATCAATAAATTACAGGCTAAGACGATTCAATGTGTTTTTATTGGCTATGCATCAAATTATAAGGGTTATCGATGTCTTGATCCTGTTTCTGGCAAAGTCTATACAAGTCGTGTGTTGTATAGTGAACGTAAATTTCCTTATCGTTCCCTTGTGTCTAGCACACCCCTTGGGTCGTCTATGGATGAGTCTCTTGACCCCTTAGTTTGGTTCCCGAGTCTTCCCTCTGTCGAGTCGGTTTGCCCTCTGTCTCGTTTCCCCGAGCACGCCGCATCACGGGGGCACATGCAGCAACCTGCTGCCTGCCTGCAGGATGCAAGCGTGCCCGAGGATTCTACTCCCATCCGTGGCCACCCGCAGCCTCGCATACCCGCGCCCGCAGGATGCCCGGCTGCCCAGCACACGGATGCTGCCTGCCCGCAGCAGCACCCTGCGCCCACAGGTATGCAAGCTATTGCTTGTACGCCTCTGCCTGCGCCCGCTGCCGTGCCCGCAGCTCCCCACTCCCCTTCGTTGGCCCCTATTGCCAGCCCGCAGGTCCCCCCTGCGGCCGCGGGCTCCCACGAGCCCCCTTCTCTTTCCCCTTCCTCGTCTTTTACCACTCCGTTGGATGCTCCTCTTGTGTCATCCCCATCTCCTATCGTCCCTCCCCCTAGGCGTCCTAGGAAGTTGTCTAAGTGTGTCGATCCTTCTAATGTTCATACCATGACCACGCGTCTCAAAGACGGAATCATTTCAACTAGGAATTTATTGGATTTAAAAACTGATGTTGTTGAGTCTGAACCGTCTAATTTCAAGCAAGCGTCTAAAGATTCACGTTGGCAACAAGCCATGCGTGATGAGTATGAAGCATTAATTAAGAATGACACATGGGAACTTGTTCCTCGCAACAACAATAGAAATGCTCTTGGTTGTAAGTGGGTGTATAAGATTAAATATAATTCTGACTGTTCTGTGGAGCGGTTTAAGGCCAGGCTTGTTGTTTTTGGTAATCATCAGCAGGCAGGTATTGACTACTTTGAAACCTTTAGTCCTGTAATTAAGCCTACTACTGTTCGCTTATTTCTTACTCTTGCTGCTACTTTTAAATGGCCTATTCGTCAACTCGATGTTAAAAATGCTTTCCTTCATGGTTTCCTCAATGAGGAAGTCTATATGCGTCAGCCTCCTGGTTTTGAACAGCCTTCTCAACCACATCATGTTTGTCGGTTACGAAAATCCATTTATGGTTTGAAGCAAGCTCCTCGAGCTTGGTTCTCTCGTTTCAGCAATTTTCTTCTCTCTATTGGTTTCAAGTGCAGCAGTTGTGACACCTCTATGTTCACTCTCAAACATAGTAGTCATATTATCATTCTCTTGCTATATGTTGATGATATTGTGCTTACAGGTAGTAGTTCCTCTTTGCTTCAGAAATTTATCAGTGTTCTCTCTGCTCAGTTTGCTATGAAGGATTTGGGTGATTTGCATTATTTCTTAGGCATTCAGGTTTTACGTACTCCTCAGGGTTTGCTTTTGTCTCAAAACAAATATGTAGTTGATCTTCTTCAGAAATTTCATCTTCATACTGTCAAACCCGTATGTACTCCTGTTGTCTCTCGTGTCACTCTTTCTCTATTAGATGGTGAACTTCTTGCTGATCCCACAGATTATCGTAGAATGGTTGGTGCATTGCAATATTTGACTATGACTCGTCCTGATATTGCCTATGCTGTTAATTCGGTTTCTCAATTTAAGCATGCGCCTCGTACTACTCACCTTCATGCTGTGAAAAGAATTTTTAAGTATCTGCAGGGAACTTCTGATTATGGGCTATTTCTTCATAGTACTGGCTCTCCTACTGTGACTGTTGCCTATTCTGATGCTGATTGGGCCAGGTGTCCTGACACTTGGCGTTCTACTACTGGTTATGATGTCTTCCTAGGGAAGAATTTGATCTCCTGGAGTTCTAAGAAGCAACCTACTGTTTCGAAGTCTTCTACTGAAGCTGAGTATCGTGTTGTTGCCTACACTGCGGCTGAAGCAATTTGGATTCGTCAATTGTTGGCTGATTTAGGGTATTTTCATCGTCGGCCTACCATTCTCTATTGTGACAATGTTTCTGCTATGTATCTTACTGCCAATCCTGTTCATCATGATCATAGTAAGCATATTGATGTTGATTATCATTTTGTTCGTGAGATGGTTGCTAAAGGTGGACTTCTGGTCAAGCACGTTCCGACACAGTTGCAGGTTGCTGATATTTTTACTAAGGGTCTTTCTTCTGAGTTGTTTTGTAAACATCGTTCCAATCTATCCGTGATTCCTCCCTGTAAAGATTGAGGGGGTGTATTAGGGTAATTTGGTAATTAGGCTCTTAGTAGATTTTGTAAAGATATTCTGTATCTCTATATATATGATGCCAGGCAACCTAAACAGGTTAGCCAATCATTTTATTCTCAATACTCGCACAGTTATAGTAGGCGAATGTCTTTTAAAATATTGCTTTAGTCTCCTAAATTGCGGCACGACAATGTTGTATACCCATCAATTCTCCTCTCTAAGTACTCCTAATTAATTGATAGATTCTGATGTATCTAAGGATTTGTTGCCTATGGTCAACAATATATTCTCTTGTGATCGATTATCCTCTCTCGCTCCTTATACTGTCAAAAACCAAATAAAATAATGTGATGATAAATCACCTATGTATCTTGTTTCTCAAGGGTTTTTTCCCAGAAACCCTAATGTAAATCAGACAAGATAGGGGAACCTAAGTTTATTGCAAAGTTAATAGATGATTCCAAAACTAATACTAGTATGCTCTTGCACTTAGCGTAATTAGCATATTCCGGCATTCTATTTTTTCGAGCAATCTTGAATCTAAATTTATAAGAAATAGTCCAAGAACGAAGCTATGTAAGACATACTGGAATCAAACACATTTCAAATATTCAAAATGCATAAAAATATGATAATTATAGTTAAAACTATTTTTTTTTGAAAGATTAAATTGAGACTTGTTTTCTTATTTAGTTATTTTCTTATATAATGACTCTACCATTTTTCTTATACTCCCTCCGTTCCCTTTTGTTGTTCCCATTTGCTTTTTCACGTTTGCCAATGCACATTTTATATCGTTTATATCTCTAACAACATATTAATAAAAATTATAAAAGTTTGATATTCTTGATGTATTCGTCGAGACGAATAAAACAAGATCTCACATGACTATGTTTTTTCTTATATATTGGAAACCATTTAGAAGATTCTCTCTACTTTCAAATAGTGTAAGATTTCAAATGGGAACAACAAAAGGGAACGGAGGGAGTAGTATTTTCTTTTATGTTTTTTAATCTTTTATGAGTCGTATATTCATATGAGTTGATCTTGTAAGAAACCGCCTAATTTTAAATTAAAATTAGGCAATGGCCAACCCCAATATTAAGAATCTTTTTACAAATAGTGACTAGCTTAATTGATTTTATGACCAATTTAATCTATGTCGTGACCAGCTTTTTTAATAATTACCTATTCAATTCATTCAGTGACTAGTTTAATCCATTTAGTATCTAATTTATCCATTCGGTAAATGTAATTACAAAGAATGCTTTGGTTTTTTTAAAAGTCGATTGTAATTCGAGGTTAACAGGGAAACAAAGAAAGGAGAAGAAAAAGGGTGACTTGGTTGGTTTAAGATGTCTAGGAATAGTTCCGGTTTAGAGTGAAATAGAATGGGCTTATTAGTAAAATGGAGGATTTGATTAGTCCAACATAAGTTAAATTAGACTGTCTCTTTTTATTGTAACTTTTGTATCTGTATTTGGATCATCCCAAAGCGGCGAAGAACAAATAGAATCTACTACAAAAGCCAGCATTATATTCGTGCGTATGGATATTCAAAAAAAATGCATTCAAAACGGATAATAATTAAATACTAATTCAAGTACTTAAATCACATGTTCTAAAATAATTGGCCCCAAATACAATAACTTTCAGCATCCGCTGCTGTAAGAATCATCGAAGTGTTGATTAGTTATGTTACACGAAAGTCATTAAAAAAATTGTATAAGTCTCCTAAATAACTAGAATCGATTTTTATACCAATCATGTCATACACCAAATAAAATATGATAAATCACCTATATCTTGTTTCTCAAGTTGTTTTTTCAAAAACCCTTATGTAAATTACCAGATTCGATAGAGAACCTAAGTTTATTGAAAAGTGAATAGATGATTCCAAAACTAATTCTACTATGCTCTGGCACGTAGCGTGATTAGCATATTCCATTCTATTGTTTCCAAGTAATCTTGAACCTAAATTTACAGGAAAAGTCCAAGAACCAAGCTATTTAACATGTAAGATAAACTAGAATCACACACATTTCAAATATTTAAAATACATATAAAAGATGATTAAAAAAATCGTAGTATAAACTGTAGGAATTCATAGATACGAATAGCGGAATTTCAGGAAACAATTTCCTAACATCTATGACAGAATCGCATGCATAACAATATATGAATCGATACATAGAAAAGAGTATACACAAACCTTTTATTCACGACTTGAACAGGTATGTAGGGTTTGAATACTGCAAAGTATTATTGCGAATCTGGTTACTTTAGAGATAAAGAACTACAATTGTAATTCCTCTACTTAGTCCACGAACACCGATTAATACCCACGTCTGCTAGAACGGAAGAGTATGAACTATTCATTCTCTTACTTTTGATGGGATAGGCGCCTAGACTAAAGAGGGAGAAGGGTTTTCTTTTCTCTCTTTTGTGTCAAGTTACTGACTAACTGAATTGTTGCATCTCTCTTCTTATTATATCTATATATAATAAATAGAGATTACGTTAAGAGGAAAGGAAAAACTAAAACCCTAATCACCTTTATAGTGGCCGGCCCTTATAAGCCTTTATGGGCTCATAATTTATTTATTAATCAGTGTTACTCTGTGTGACCTCATAGGATTAACTATCTTAGTTGTAGGCCCAAACCAATTTGTCTACAAACCGTAATTTATTCTCTAGCAAGCAAATACGGTTACTAAAATAATTAACTATATTATCTCCATAAATTCAATCCTATTTATATTTAGTAATTGCGGAAATTGTCTAAGGACATATTCCTTCAATCTCCCACTTGTCCGTAAGACAAGTACGCAATATTAAATTCCTTAAGTCTCTTAATGCCAAATTTGATAACACGATGTTATATACTCAAATATATTTCTTGATCACCGAGGTTGAATTGTTCAACTGAAGATCAACTCTTTAATCTCATTTTAGCATGGCCATGCGTTTTTACAATTCTCCCTCATCAAGTGGCCCAGACACCATTCCTATCAAATAGGAGGACTTATTCAATCTTGTATGACCATAACTCCCACTCAATTCTTAGCCAACCTGAGCATTGCCTTTATAACCTCCTTTTACGGCACGGTGTTTAACAATGTCAAAGCTAAACTAATCATATCATGGTTATTAGGACATACTCATGTCCAAGGAATCTATTAAATATAGACATTCCGATTCTACTATTAGAATCTAATTAGGTCAAGTCTCAATGTATCAATCATACATCCATATTTGTTAATTTGACATCCCTATGTCTCTATAGCCCAAGGAACTGCGCTATCAATTAACATTATGCTAGTCTTTTAACAAGTCACTTATGTCCAATTCAGTGCCTTAGACTAGGGACATATTATAAACTGTGGTTTTTGTTCACTATATAGGGTTCCATTCATCACAACGTTTATGATGATCCTATTTCAAAACACAATTTATTTGGACATCTTATTTAATACTAAACAAATTAAATAAGAATGTAGATTTTTATTGATAAACAATTCCAAGCATAATCAATGTCTTTACAAATGCAAACATAAAGTAAGCATTATAAAGCCATTCTTTTATATGCTTAAGCCCATAGACCTAGTATGACCTTCATGCTTAGGTCGAGCAACAGGTTTAGTCTGCGGATCTCCCACATTCTCATCAATATGAATCTTGCTTATTCAGTATAGAACTCTTACAGCTCATAACTTCTCCATTGGGACAAAGAATGAAACCAGATGGAGATCGGAAATCATCTTTGTCACTATGGTAATTCGTATATGCCTATCATCAACAACAAACTCAATTTCTCCACCATATACCAATCAATGATCCTCAGTTCTTCGTAAGTACATAAGGATATTCTTTGCACTCATCTAGTGCGTGTAACTTGGATAAGACTGGTATATGTTGCATTTACTCGTAGTATAGGCAACATCTGGTTGAGTGCAAAGCATAGCATGCATACATAATGGAACCTAATGCAGAAGCATAGGGAACATTACTCAATCTCTTGACTTCATCAGGTGTCGAAGGACACGGAGTCTTGCCAAGTGATATGCCATGTTTCATGGGATTGAAATCTCTCTTAGAGTTTTTCAGCTTGAAGCTAGAAAGAACCTTATCTATATTAGTTCCTTGACTAAGTTCAATCAGCCTTTTTAGATCTATCTCTATAGATCTTTATTCCCAAAATATACTCTGCCTCTCCTAAGTCTTTCATAGATAAACGATTTTTAAGCCATCCTTTGACTGACTCAAGCACGACTTATCATTTCCTATGAGAAGTATGTCTTCCACATACAAGACTAAAATTGTTATATTACTCCCACTCAATTTCTTGTACACACAAGATTTCTCTTCATTTATGAGGAAAACAAACTTTTTGATTGCCTAATCAAATCTGAGGTTCTAACTCCTGTATGCTTGCTTCAATCCATAAATGGATTTCTTAAGCTTGCATACCTTCCCTGAATTTGTTGGATGTTTAAAGCCTTGAGGTCGTGTCATATACACATCCTCTTTCAAGAACCCGTTCAAGAAAGCGGTTTTTACATCCATTTGTCGTATTTCATATGAAATGCGGCAATTGCAAGGATTATCCTAATGGATGGCTACTAGGGAAAGGTTAAATTCATATTTTATACTATGAATATGACGGAAACCTTTTGCCACTATCGTAGCTTTGAAAACACTAATGTTTCCGTCTTTGTCTGCTTTCAATTTGAAAATCCATTTGCATCCAATGGGTCTCACGCCATCAGGCAAATCAACCAAGTCCCATACTTGATTTTCAGACATAGATTCCATTTCGGATCTCATGGCTTCACGCCATTTCTAGGAGTCCTATCCCTCCAAAGCATCTTTGTAGCTGATAGGCTCACACTTACTAAAATCGTTATTTTAGAACTTTCCGTCGAAAGAAAATCAACATATTTTCTTAATGGAATGGTGATCCTATGAGATCTACGTAGGGGAACAACAGAAGAAGAATCTCGGTCGTTAGACTTAGAAGCTTCGCATGGATTCGATCCAAGTGGGACGGTAGGAGGTTCGTGGATAGGATTTACTACCCCCCCCCCCAACATTTTCATGCTGGTCCGCCTCTAATGAGGTGTTAACCTCACCCATTTGTTGCTCATCTCGAATTTCTTCGAGATATATATACATTTCTCCCACTTGTCTTCTTTGGAAATAAACTTATTTTCAAGGAAGACACTATAGCGAGCAACAAACACTTTGTTTTCGCTACGGTGGTAAAAATAATATCCCTAGGTCTCTTTGGGATATCCCACAAAGAAACACTTTTTAGATTTGGGTGCTAATTTATCAGATAGTAAACGTTTTACATAAACTTCACACCCTAAACCCTTAGAAAAGACATTTTAGGAACGGTTCGACCATATCTCATATGGAGTCTAATCTACTGCTTTGGATGGAGTCCTATTGAGTGTAAGCGCAATTGTATCAAGAGAAAATCCCAAAAGAAATATAGAGAGATCAGCAAGACTCATCATGGATCGTACCATATCTAATAGGGTGCGATTCCTTCTCTCGGAAACACCACTGAATTGTGGAATTTCCTGTTGAAGTTCATTGTGAAAATATTCCACAATCTTTCAAATGATCACCGAACTTTTGACTCAGATATCCCCTCCATGACTTGATCATAAAGATTTAATCTTCTTGCCAAGTCGGTTTTGTACTTTATTTGGAATTCTTTGAATTTCAAAGGCCTCCAACTTATGCCGCGTGAGGTAAACATATCAATATGTGCTTACATCATCAGTAAAAGTAATTAAGTAACTTACCCTCCCCCAGCCAATGTATTCTTAGGTCCATACACATCCGTATGTATGAGGGCGAAGAGGTCATTGGCCCTTTCACTCGAACTAGTGAAAAGAGACTTTGTCATTTTTCCCATTAAGCAAAACTCACACATCAGATGATTCAAAATCAAATGATTTGAGAACTCCATCTTTATGTATTTCTCAATTTGTTTTGTACTTATGTAGTCTAATCGACAATGTCATAGGTGTATTGGGTTTAATTCATTTGACTTATGTTTCTCGCTGTTTTTATAGATGTGTGTTTGTAAAACATACAAACCATTTGATAACTTAGTAGAGATACGGAACATATCATTCAAATAAGCAGAAAAACAATTCTTCTTTATTGTGAATGAGAAAACTTCAGAATCCAAAACAGAAACTGAAATAGTGTTCTTAGTCATATTTTAAAACATAACAACAATTATTAAGTCTCAAAACAAAACCATAAAGTAAAGATAGACTGAAGACTCCCACTGCCTAGGCGGCAACTCGAGCTCCATTGCCAACTTGCAATTCTACCCCTCCCTTAAGCGTGTCTCCTACTTCTTTTTAGATCTTGCACATTACAGATAATGTGAGAACTACATCTAGTATCAAATACCCATGATGCAAAAGTAGTTTAAGTTATCTCTATAACATAGATACCTGAAGAAGAAGCTCTAGTCTTCTTGTACTCCAGATACTTAGGGCAGTTCCTCTTCCTATGACCCACCTTGTGACAATAGTAGCACTCATGTATTGCTACTATGGCTTTAGGTGTTGCCTTTGGCTCCTCAGAAGTGTTAGGCTCAGCAACTTGTTTGCCTTTGCCCTTACCCTTCTTAGACGGAACTCCGTGCTTCTTGAGCCCCTTGCCTTTTTGCACCATCAAAACATCCTTATGCTCTTTTATGGGCTTAGTAGGCAAGCTCCTTTCAGCCTGAATAAGTATACCATGCAACTCTTGTATGGTCATTTCCCCTCCTTGCATATAGAAGTTCAAACTGTAGTTCTTATATGCATCAGTGAGTGAATTGATGATCATATCAATTGCTATCTCTTGGGGATAGGAAAATCCCAACTTGGTCATGTGCTCAAAATGACTAATCATTTTGAACACGTGGGGACCAACTGATTTTCCTTTCTCCATATTACACTCAACAAGCTTGCGGTTCACTTCGAACCTCTCCAACCTAGGATGCTTTTTGAAAAAAGGTTCGCAACTGTTGGATTATTGTATAGGCATCCATTCCTTCAAAACGTTTTTGAAAATCAGGTTCCATACATGCAAGCATCAAACATGTGACAGGCACAGATTTGTTTATGAGTATTTGCCTAGCTATCCTATCAGCTTGGCGAGAATTCTCGGGAAGTTCAGGAATAGGAGTTTCAAGAACAGTTTCTCTCCTTTCATTTCTGAGAACTATTCTCAGATTTCTCTCCCAGTCTAGGAAGTTCTCTTGGTTGAGTTTTTCTTTTGCAAGAATAAAGCGCAAATTATAGCCAGAGTGGTTGTTGTTGTTGTTAGACATGACTACAAAAAATAGTAAACAAGCATTCAATCAAAAAAGTTTATCAACGATGGTTATTTAAACAAATTTAAACAACTATTAATACTTTATTCAAAATATAAAACCCCATATTGAATAAAGAAATAACCAAGATCCCCTCCCACTAAAATTAAACGGACTTTGGCCCTGCCTTTAAAGATAGTGATAGAGGTAAGTAAACCACTTTACTAATTATAACAATTTATAATTCTTGGTAGATAGGTTAATAACTCTTTATAAACTCCTATCTCATTGCTTCAAAACCCAAAACTTTATCTTTTGATGATTTTGTTGAGTCAAACCAAACATTAACATGTAAGTTTCAAAAAACCTACCCTACTATCCTCGGAATTATGAGCAACACCCTGCTTTGGCAGAACCTATTACTCATGATCTAAGGCTTTATAGGTGTTGTTTGGAAAAGCATTTAAACTCAATATCACCCTTGGGGACTCAAGTTTTATGTTGGTTATATTAAAAGGTGAACACATTATATAAATAACCACACATAAACTTGAGCGAGCATTTAAAAGAAATTAAATGCATAAGCAATCAAAGAAGAACTTAAAACGCGATCCTAGTATGGCCCCTAAACCTAGAAAATCTAATCTTCATGAATCCTCCCTTAGGACTTTCTTGGATCTCCATCCTTTATTCTCCACGGAACTTCAATCTTGATCTTCATTTAAATTATTCTAAGCAAAGAATTTAAATTACAAAAATACAAACGATACGCAGATCGTATTTTAATTACAAAAATACATAACGATGCACAGATCGTATTTTCTATCCTAGTTTGGGCCATACCAGTCACGATTGTGCAAATATAATATCAAACATATTATAATATACATCTAAGCAAAATTATAATATCATCATATTATAAAGCAAATCGACGTAATATAATATCAGACATATTATGTGCATCCATGAAAGAAATATAATATCATCATATTATAAATCATAACTTATTTACTCCATTAACGTTTAATGGGTAATAACAAATATTTCCAAAAATATATAAAACATTCACGCATTTATTTAGAAAATAAAATGCAAGTAAAAATAACACAATTATATAAATACAAAATTTATTTACTCCATTAACGATTAATGAGCAAATAAAACTTTCCATTATAATTTTTAAAACTTAACAACTTTAAGTTAGAAAAAATATTTAGGAAATATTAATCGAATTAATAATTTTCCTAAAATTAGCCATCTTAACAAATTTAAGAATATAACTAATAAGGAAACTTTCATTCTTCTAATTCAATTACAACTTTAATATGATATTAATCTCCATTAATATTAATTTGCATAATTGGAAATATATGAATTTTGCCTAAAGTAATCATAAAACAGAATTTCAATTACCATTGATCAAAAACAAAACATTAAAAAAAAAAAAAATAAGATGGACTGAGCTAGGCCCGGCCTGTGGCCCGCAGCCCAGCCCAGCCCAACTGCTGGCCCGCGAAAAAGGACAGCACAGAGGCTGCTGGCTTCTCGCAGACACGCATGACGCAGCTAACACAGGGCTGCAGTCAGGCGTGCGACTCGCCGGAAAGATGGTCCTGGCTCGCCGGATTGACGCCGGTCAAGTGGTGCAACTGGTTTGCGCCGCCATACTCGCCGGAAAAGCAAGGAGTAGCCCAGATTTTCGGAACAATTTTCGAAAATTCTGGGTTGTTTTCAATCCAAATATCGAGTGATTTTTGACTCAAAACAACAAATTTCACTTTTGTTTTTGTGATTTAAACTTACAATAAGCTTATAAACACAATTTGGTTAACAAAGTACAACTCAATTGCAGAAATTTAACCATTAAACGAATTGGGGAAAAAATTAGGGTTTTTGATTGTTTTGAATCAATCTATTTGATTTCGAAACGAAAATCACAATTAAATACATCAATTTTCAATTCAAATCAAAACAAATCAAAGCCCTAATTCAATTTTACAAAATAAACACATTAAATTGTTGGATTTTGGGAATATGAATTTCGACCATATTAGGTCGAACATGAGTTATTTCGATTTTAATTTTCGAAAAATAAACGAATCAAAATAACTCATTTTGGGCAATTATTTTAACATAAAATTCAAAATTTTATGCTTTCCAATTTATTAATATCAATATATTAATCTTGCAAATTAACACATATTAAAAATCCTCCCTGAATTGAATTAAAATTATGAAGAACATGATCATATAAAATTATGCAAGAGGCTAAAACTGATACCACTGTAGGAATTCATAGATACGAATAGCGGAATTTCAGGAAACAATTTCCTAACATCTATGACAGAATCGCATGCATAACAATATATGAATCGATACATAGAAAAGAGTATACACAAACCTTTTATTCACGACTTGAACAGGTATGTAGGGTTTGAATACTGCAAAGTATTATTGCGAATCTGGTTACTTTAGAGATAAAGAACTACAATTGTAATTCCTCTACTTAGTCCACGAACACCGATTAATACCCACGTCTGCTAGAACGGAAGAGTATGAACTATTCATTCTCTTACTTTTGATGGGATAGGCGCCTAGACTAAAGAGGGAGAAGGGTTTTCTTTTCTCTCTTTTGTGTCAAGTTACTGACTAACTGAATTGTTGCATCTCTCTTCTTATTATATCTATATATAATAAATAGAGATTACGTTAAGAGGAAAGGAAAAACTAAAACCCTAATCACCTTTATAGTGGCCGGCCCTTATAAGCCTTTATGGGCTCATAATTTATTTATTAATCAGTGTTACTCTGTGTGACCTCATAGGATTAACTATCTTAGTTGTAGGCCCAAACCAATTTGTCTACAAACCGTAATTTATTCTCTAGCAAGCAAATACGGTTACTAAAATAATTAACTATATTATCTCCATAAATTCAATCCTATTTATATTTAGTAATTGCGGAAATTGTCTAAGGACATATTCCTTCATAAACTATCTTATTTATAATGATTAAGTTGAGACAATTGCTTTTGAATTTAGTTATTTTCTATATAATAACTATACCATGTTTCTCATAGTATATTCTTTTACGTTTTTTATCTTTTCTCTCAGTTTTATAAACATATTATGATTCCCCCAAAGCGGCAAAGAACAAATAGAATTTATTACAAAAGCCGGTTAACGGGATATTCCTACGTATGGATATTCAGATTTTTTTGGCCTTCAAAACAAAGAAAATTTTAGAATTTTTTTAGATTGATTGGTTGTCTATTCGTTCAAATCCATTCAATAATGTAGTTTATAGGGTTTTCTATGAAAAATTTATTGGTGGTTCTTTCAATCACTAAAACTTCATGTAAACAAACTAACCCAAAATATGTCTATAGTTAAAATTGTAAAAATATAAATGTGTCACAATTAAATACTAATTCAAGTATTTAGATCACATGTTCTTAAATAATTGGCCCCAATTACAAAAACTTTCAACATCCACCAAATTATCTGAGAGATGATTAGTTATATTAGACGAATGTCAATTAACGATTGTCTTAGTCCCCTAAATTGTTGCACGACGATGCTTTATACCAAACAATTCTCCTCTCTAAATACTCCTAATCAAACGATAAATTCTGATGTATCTATGGATTTGTTGCCTATGGTCAATAAAATATCATCTTGTGATCGATTATCCTCTCTCGCTCCTTATAATGTCCACCAACTGCAACCTTCACAAATGGTGGTTTAGAGGCAAACACATTCTCTATTGTTTAGAGGAGAAAGAAAACAGGGATTAGGGCTTGTTCTCTCCATCTTAATTCATTGAATTATTGAAATATTGATTCTTGTTACTTTACTAGAATCAAATCAAATAAGGCTATGAGGAATAAGAATGATTTAGAAAAAAACACAAGATCTCTATGTCTCAAATAATCTAAACTTCGTTTATGACTTCATATTCGGGAAACTTTATATAAGATGTGTATAATAGTATTTTATAAAGATTTGAAATATAAAAAGTTCAGATAAGTTTCATTCAGATTCGGGCCTAATAGCCCTTACTAAACCGGGTTAGGGTGGACCCGATCAGGACAATGTTCGAAGCAAATTAAAACTTCACATCCCACTTCCTCTTGCATTACAACTTCCAACAACGCTTCACCTTCATATCCTTACTCGCGTTTCCAGCAAGCTCCAATACTTCAGCAGTCAGGTATCAGTATTGTTGCACCGTATGCAGCAGCTGTTGCACCGAACCCTCCCGTTTGCAGTAACCCTCGTCTTCAGCAGACGCTGAACACAACCCACAGGAATCTGCACATTAACCAGCAAGAATCTTATCCCAGAAAATGTCCAACTAGCTCACTAAAATTATAGCATCAGATAATCATCTTATTGAAAAAACTATTTTACCACATATCAATTCAATTTCAGCACCAAATCTAAACACTACTATTTAGAAAATGACTCGATTTCAATAAAATGCTACTAAATACTGAAACTTTTCTTTAACACCCAGCCAATACAAAGTAATGATGCAGAGATGTAAGGCTAAGCAAACTGCCAGGTGACACAAGAAATTGTAATCTCATCGTTAAATAAGTATGAGAGAATAACTAAAATCTTATACTAACTCTTTTAAGTTATTTATAGCAGAACCTCTCTTTGACAACATCACAATTCACAACCATTCAGTAACATCTTCCAAATCTCTCACAAATGTAAACCACACTCAGATGCAAGTTTGACGCGAGTTAAATTTATGCAGCTCATGATATTCATTTTAGTTACTATGTGTAAGCTCACACTAATAGTAGCATAATCAATTACTCACCCTCCATTGACCAATTATAATGAACAGTACAAATGAACTCCATTCTATATCCTCATATATATTTAAGCACCTCTTCAGGTCAAAGACTACACCACCTTAGAATATTTGTTCCAATCAGCATGTACTCAGATCAAGTAAATTGTGCAGAACAATATAGGCAGAGTGAAAGCCAGAGAGGGCATGTTCTTTGATCATTTTTCTTTTATAATTTACAATTCATAGAATACTTCAGCAGTCAGCTACTCCAGTACCGCTGCAGTGTACGCAGCAACTGTTGCACCGATCCTCCCCTTTGCAGTAACCTTCATCTTCAGCAGACGGTGAGCACGACCCACTGGATACTGTGAACGAATTGTCATGCAGCAAAACTTGACAGAGAATTCCAACTCAGCCAATGCACTAAATAAACCCAAAAAATGCGAAGAATCTAACTCGGAAACTCACAAACAACTCAGTAGCAGTCCAAATTAGATAGTTTTTATTCACAGTTTGCTGCAGTATGCACAGAATGCATACAAAACCTGCAAACTCGATCACCTCACCTGTTGTTCCATAATTTCTAGTTATATATTATGCAGATGTATAGTAAGATCATTAGCTATTGCAGAAAAATAATTAGCTACAGCAAAAAGAAAGGCACTTAAGTTAACCACAGCAAATAAGAGGAATAACTAAAATCATAGTCATCACCAAGATAATAACTCTGAGCTTTTTTCATTAAATAATAAAACAAATACAATGTGTTAGCTATACACCCATAACATTATTGTTTCATCAGATTTATCATTTCGTCATTGTTGTAAGTATAGTTACGCCTTTAAATTTGAGCACAAATTTCTTGAGTCGTGGTTCTTGATCGCAGCAACTATTTTCTGGTCTTGACCGTTTCTTGCACACGTCTGTGTCCTTTTGATGATCGTCACTTTTGGCTGCTGCTTCACCCAAACATCCTACTTCTTGGCCGCTTCCTCTCAATACGGACTTGGGCGAAATCAAGTTAAGTACTTGCCTCACGTCTCTTGTGCCATTGTTGAACTCAAAACTACTGCTGTAATATGCGCCATGAACCCTACTAAGGTGGTCGTCGTCGTTCCCCGTGGTTCCTTTCTTCCTTGGAAAGAAGTCGTAACGATCAATTCTTATCAAATTCGCCTTACAAGATTCCTCCCAAACTTGTTCAGTGTCATCCACTATCAAAACAACTCGTTTATCTGCTAAGACCACATCTAAATTCTTTTCCATCTTCTTCACACAATCTTCTCTCGTGATCACCCAAGAAAACTCCGGCCTCGGTTCCTTCTCTGAATCGACGAGCTTCTCAAGAACTCGACATGCATAGTTTCTTTTACCCATTGTGTATATTGACAAATCAAACATGGAACTAACTTCTTTAAGGAATTTACGAGCACCCGGCCGTATCTTTACCGTATAAACACCGTCAGAAGTCTCGAATACTTCTTGCGTGGATTTGATGATGTCTTTCTGTTCAGACGTGAGTTTCTTGATGGGTCTTGCATGGATAAGTGTATGATCCAAATCAAGAACTAAGTGTAGCTTCTTTCTTTCGTATAAACGCTGCATGTTAGCAACTCGAACACGTTCAACCTCTCCGAGTGTCAGGCTTAATTCAGGCTGTATGTAGCCAACGGGTATGGTGACGGGATTGCCACACTCGATCATTGTTTGATCGCACCAAACGCACTTGTTGTGCACGAATGTGTGCATACCAAACTACGGAGCTCCATTGAACTTGTTTTTTTCCTCTCTGATCTCTCGTTCTCTCTAGTGAGTTGAACTCTTCTCTCGTCTCTCTGTTGTGTTTTGTGTTTTGTGTTATGGCAGGAAGGAATAAATGAATTTGTTGGCTATGGTTTATTTAATACACAGACTATATATCTTATAAAACCTGTAAAGTTTCCCCCTATATTCACATTTAACTGAATATAGGACTAGAGATTAATATAATGTAGTTTTGGGTCAATTATATGAGTTAAGATCTTACAATATTATAGTCCTAAGTCCGGATTAAGATTTAAGAATAAGAGTTGTGGTAGGTGATAACTAGAAATCTGTGCACGCGATGCGTGCGACAAAACTTTTATTATGAAATTTCATAATTTACAGTAGATACTTTTATGGATAGTCGCATCTTACCACCTAAACTTTTCATGTTTTTACAAACTCTCACCTTAATGATTTTTTAAAAAAAAAAATTCCACTTACCATTTACAATTTTATTAAAAACTCCCACCACTTAACGATTTTGTCAAATTTCATTAACAAAATTGTTAACAAAACCCTTAAATTGATGAAATTGACTTCAATTTTAGCGTAAACTAATAATAAAATGCATATGTGGGTCACACTTAACGGTTTTGTAAACGAAATTTAACAAAAATCATTAAGTGGTGGGAGTATCTAATAAAATTGGGAATGATAGGTGAAAATTTAAAAGAAAAATTCATTAAGGTGTGAGTTTTTAAAAATGTGAAAAATTTAGGTGGTGTTAAACAAAAAAAATCCTAATTTATTAGCATACGATGTGTGTTTTGACTACTGTAACATGATAAAATGTGAAGGTACACAATATATTTTGTTTTCAAGCTAAATTAATTTCGGCTTATAATTCTTTGAAAACATCCCTTACTCCCCACCATCAACTACAATAATTTTTGTTTTATATTACACAGTAAGGAATTTTTTGCTCATTGTGCAAATGAGAAAAAATTTAAAAGTACATGAAAATACTTTTTCGTGTTTCTCACTCATGTTAAAATACTTTATCATGATCAATTTAATAAAATGTGCCTTTACTCATGAACAATCAATTACTCATGTATTTCAAAATAAAATTTTTTAAAAGTATATAAAAATATAGCAAAGTGGGTGTCTATCTATAGATCTCAAGAAAATATAATCGTTAATATTTTTTAAATTGTTTTTACTTTGTAGATTTTTAGATATTTTAGTTAGAAGTTTTGAACATCTTTTATTAAAAATCTGATGGCTAAATTTGGAAATAAAACTTAATTACTTAACTAACTCATTGATTTATTTTTCCTTTTTTCTTTTTGGTGTCCACCCCCACCTCTTCAATTATATAATAGTGATAATTTTTGTTTTATATTACACAGTAAGGTATTTTTTGCTCATTGTGCAAATGAGAAAAAATTTAAAAGTACATGAAAATACTTTTTCATGTTTCTCACTCATGTTAAAATACTTTATCACGATCAATTTAATAAAATGTGCCTTTACTCATGAACAATCAATTACGCATGTATTTCAAAATAAGAAATTTAAAAGTATATAAAAATATAGCAAAGTGGGTGTCTATCTATAGATCTCAAGAAAATATAATCGTTAATATTTTTTAAATTGTTTTTACTTTGTAGATTTTTAGATATTTTAGTTAGAAGTTTTGAACATCTTTTATTAAAAATCAGATGGCTAAATTTAAAAATAAAACTTAATTACTTAATTAACTCATTGATTTTTTTTATTTTTTTTTCTTTTTGGTGTCCACCCCCGCCTCTTCACTTATATAATAGAGATCAATCGTAATTAGTTGCAAATAAGAAAAATGCTTAATTTAAGAGTCCTAATCTTGTTTGGTTTACTTAAATTTCCCTTCTATCCGTGAAATAAGTTTGTGAAATATCAAAAATATTTTTGTTATTTTTTAATTTTCAATTAATGGTACATTATCATTCTATAATAGTAGTACTAGAAGAGCTCTAAAAATAATTCTAAGATATAGGTAATCTTTTTTCGCTCAATACACTAAATGCTTATACTAATTTTAATCTACTTCATTTAATACTTTTAATCTAAACTCTAATTTAATCGGTTATGGAATGGAGACAAATCTCCTTCTCAAAGTTCATGTGACACTCTATTATATGGATTTATAATAATGATGGAGATGACTGAAATAAAAAAAAATACTACAAATTTTTTTCGTACACTCAAATAAATGATTAGACGTTACACCTATTCTAGCACCTAAAAATTACAAAATGAGTTCATTCAATTATTAAAACTTCATGTATACAAAATAAGCCAAAATATGTCTATAGTAATTTTTTTGATATAGCTAAATTCGTATAAAAAAAAGTGTCACAATTAAATATTAATTCAAGTATTTATCACATGTTCTAGAATAAAGGGCCCCAAATACAAAAACTTTCAGCATCTGCTAATGTAAGAATTATCGAAGAGTTGATTCGTTATATTACACGAAAGTCATTTAAAAAATTGTCTTAAGACTCCTAAATTACTAGACACGGTGCTATATACAAATCATGTCATACACCAAATAAAATAGGTCAATGGTAAATCACCAATGTGTCTTGTTTCTCAAGTTGTTTTTTCGGAAACCCTTATGTAACTTACCAGATACGATAGTGAATCTAAGTTTATTGGAAAGTTAACAGATGATTTCAGATTTAATACTACTACGCCCTTGCACGTAGCGTGATTAAAATATTCCGTTCTACTTTTTCCAAGCAATATTGAACCTAAATTTATAATAGTAGGTAAAAGGTATACCTTGGTGTACGTACCTCTACGTACACCAAATAAGTATGGGTTGGTCAAAATGAGTACGACGCAAAATGAGTATGGTTGGTCAAAATGAATACGAAGCAAAATTAGTATGACTTGGTCAAAATGAGTACAAAGCAAAATGAGTATGAATATTCAAAATGAGTACGAAAGCCAAATGAGTATGAATATTCCAAATGAGTACGAATTACCTAAATGAGTATGAAGCCAAATGAGTATGAGTTTTTCTATCAGTTTTCCAAATGAGTATGAGTTAGCCTTAAGAGAAATTTCTAAAATGAGTAAGAATTTTTCAAATGAGTACGTAACCAAAGAATATGAATATGCCAAATGAGTATCAATAATTCTAGATAAACTTCAAATAAAAATGACAAGTGATAAACTTCGAAATGAATTTCAAATGGATCAAATTGGAACAAACATATCTAGATCAAATTAAAGTTCAATAAAAAAAATGCAATTGGAACCTTATTGATTTCACTCTCTCCCATTTACTCCCTCCCTCCAAACAAAACAAAAAGAAAGAAACTATAACATTTTCCTTCCTAATCCATCAATGGCGGAAGATATTAACCAGAGGAAGCAGTAAGAAGCTTCATCTTCAAAAAATTTAAAGAGAAAGAAAAGTTAATGGTGATAGGAAAAGGGGCAGGAGACAGTAGGCGGCGGCGACGACCCATCGTCCAATTCTCCGGTCGTCAACTCCCTCTGGCATTCGACCGCGAATGAAATATAGGGGTTCTCGCCGTCAGTTTACAGTTTTGCCTCTTTATTTCACTATAATCATGCGAAAAAGCCCTTTAACAGTTTACAGTTTACAATGCTGTGTGCTCCCAGGTTTACCTAATAACTTGCGAATTTATAAGGAAAAGTCCAAGAACCAAGCTATTTAGCATGTAAGATATACTCGAATCACACACATTTCTAATATATCTAAAATACATATAAAAGATGATTAAAAAAATTATCGTATAAACTATTTTTTTTATAAAGATTAAATTGAGACACTTGTTTTTAAATTTAGTTATTTTCTATATAATAACTATACCATTTTTCTCATAGTATATTCTTTTACTACAAATAGTCGGTTAATGGGATATTCTTGCGTATGGATATTCAGATTTTTTTGGCCTTCAAAACAAAGAATTTTTTTTAGATTGTCATTCCTCTTGGTTGTCTATTCGTTTAAATTCATTAAATGTAGTTTACATGGTTTCATATGAAAAATTTATTGGTGGTTCTTTCAATAATTAAAACTTCATGCAAACAAAATAACCCAAAATATGTCTATAGTTAAATCTGTAAAAATATGAATATGTCACAATTAAATACCAATTCAACTATTTAAATCAGATGTTCTAAAATAATTGGCCCCAAACACAAAAACTTTCAACATCCAACAAATTATTTAAGAGTTGATTAGTTATATTAGGCGAATGTTCTTTAAAAAAATGCCTTAGTCCCTAAATTGCGGCACGACAATGTTGTATACCGATCAATTCTCCTCTGTAAATACTCCTAATTAATTGATAGATTCTGATGTATCTAAGGATTTTTTGCCTATGGTCAATAATATATTGTCTTGTGATCAATTATTCTATCTCCCTCCTTATACTGTCATACACCAAATAAAATAATTTAATGATAAATCACCTATGTATCTTGTTTCTCGAGGTTTTTTTTCCCATAAACCCTAATGTAAATCAGACAAGATCAGATAGGGGAAACCTAAGTTTTTATTGCAAAGTTAATAGATGATTCCAGAACTAATTCTAATATGCTCTTGCACTTAGCATAATTAGCATATTCTAGCGTTCTATTTTTTTGCAGTAATCTTAAACCTAAATTTATAAGGAATAGTCCAAGAACGAAGATATGTAAGACATACTAAAATCGAACGTATCTCAAATATTTAAAATGCATAAAAATATGATTAAAAAAATTATAGTTAAATCTATTTTTTTTAAAGATCAAATTGAGACTTGTTTTCTAATTTAGTTATTTTCTTATATAATAACTCTACCATTTTTCTCATAGTATATTCTTTTATATTTTTTTAATCTTTTCTGAGTCGTATATTCATATGAGTTGGTCTTGTAAGAAACCGCTTAATTTTAAATTAAATTAGGCAATGGTCAAGCCCAATATTAAGAATCCTTTTACAAATAGTGACTAGCTTTATTGATTTTGTGACCAATTTAATCTATGTCGTGACCAAATTTTTCAGTAATTATATAACTAATTCATCCATTGACTAGTTTAATCCATTTAGTATCAAGTTTATCCATTCCGTAAGTGAAATTACGCTAATGCTTTGATTTTTTAAAAAGTCGATTGTAGTTCGAGGTTAACTGGGAAAAAAAGAAAGGAGAAGAAAAAGGGTGACTTGGTTGGTTTAAGATATCTAGGAATGGTTTCAGTTAAGAGTAAAATGAAATGGGCTTATTTGTAAAATGGAGGTTTTGATTAGTCCAGCATAAGTTAAATTAGACTGTCTCTTTTGATTGTAACTTTTTTATTTGTATTTGGATCATCTCAAAGCGGCGAAGAACAAATAGAATCTAGTAGAAAAGCCAGCATTCGTGCATATGGATATTCAGAATTTTTTTGGCATTCAAAACAAATAAAAAAAAGTCATATTTGCAATTAACCTTGATCATCGCTCAAATCAATTCAATGTAGTTTATATGGTTTCATTTCAAAAAGTTAGTATGCAGTGTTTTCAATTATTAAAACTTCATGTAAACAAAATAACCCAAAATATGTTTATAATAGAATTTATTTGATATAGTTAAGGTCTGTTCTATTCGGCATAAAATAGCTGAATTGAACTAAACTGAACTGAATTGAACTGAACTGAACTGAATTGAATTGAACTGAACTGAATTGAATTGAACTGAATTGAACTGAAATGAATAGTGATATATGAGAGAAAGTATTGTACAGAGGTGAACTGGACTATACTTAAGTAAACTGAATTGAACTGAACAAAAAATAAGTTGGAGAAAACTGACTGTTAAATCTAAAAAAAAGTGTCACAATTCAATACTAATTTAAGTACTTACATGCCATGTTCTAAAATAATTGACCCTCAAATACAAAAACATTCAACATCCGCCATTGTAAGAATTATCTAAAGAGTTGATTGGTTATAATAGACAAAAGTCATTTAAAAATTGTCCTAGGCCCCTAACTTGCTAGACACGGTGTTGTATACCAATCAATTCTCCTCTCTAAAAACTCCTAAACTATAGATTCAAACGTATATAAGGATTTGTTGCCTATGATCAAAGCTAGTAGTCTTAGGTGTATTGTCTAATTATTTCTTTGAGAATTATATGAAAGAAATTGTAGTATCTTTTTTGTTTCAATCATCTCACATTACTATATATCAATACAATCAGCTAGTCTTGTAAGATACCGTCTTCTTTTAAAATAAAATTACGCAACGACCCAATAAGCCCAATAATAAGAAGAGAAAATCAAGAAACCGTCTTCAGAAAATAGGGACCAATTTAATCTATTTTGTAACCTATTTAATTCATTTCATGACATATTTGTTCATTCAATACTCAGTGTTCAATTTATTTAGTGACTAGTTTAATCCATTTAGTGACTAGTTTAATTCATGAGGTAAGTCATATGTTTTTTTAGGAATCGCTTGTTATATTTCGAGACTAAGATTGAAATAAGGAAAGGAGAAGAGAATGAACAACTAGAGTGGTGCTAAACGTCTAGGAATAGTATTGGACTAGAGTAAGATAGAATGAGCTTGTTAATAGAATGTGGGCTTTGATTGGTCTAATTTTATTTAAAAATTAGACGACCTTTTTTAATAATTTGTGCAATACAATTGAGTTTCATATGATCTTTGCGAACCAGAATAAATTGTCTTAAATATCATATTTCTTTTAAAATTCCAGAACTGACTAAATTAGAGTTTAGATTTAAAAATTAAAAATAAATAAATTAGTATAAGTATTTAGGGGATTAAACGGGGAAATTTAAGCTATCTTAGAAGAGTTGTTCTTGTAAAGACCGCCTAATTTTAATTTAAAATTAGACAACGGCCAAACCCCAACATATGAAGAGAATAAACCGTCTTTCTAAATAAATTGATTGGTTTATCTTACTCTTCAACAACTAAATATTTACTATACTTTTTTATTTTTTGTCTTACGCATGACCCACTTTAGATTCTTTAGTTTCTCAATCACCCATTTTTCTTTATCTCTCTTACTTTTTCAAAAGCAAAGATGTACCAAAGTATATTTTATACAATATAAAATTAAAAATTGTGTGTCTTAGTTTGAGATTCAAAGAGAAACAAAAAGGAGAAGCTATAAGACAGCTAGGTTGGTGCAAAATTTTTAAGGATAGTAATATGTTAGAGAAAAATGGTTTGAGCTTGTTATTAGAATGTTGGATTGGTTTAACTCTATGTTAAAATTAGACTGTTTATTCTAATAAATTTTGCTAAATAGGTCGGCACGTAGAGGTTGTCTCTTTCAAGATCATACCAAAGAGTAATTCTAGAAATATACGATCTATCCATAAGCTTACTGATATACCACAGTAAAACCAAAAAGTTTAACTTAAAATGTTAATATTTAACTTATAATTGTAAAGTTTTAAAATCTTAAAACCTTGAACTTTTAATATAAAATCTTACAGTTTTGATTAAAACCACTATAGGTCTATCCAAATGCCCATGGATAGACCGTCTATCACAAATTTTGTAGGAAAAAATTAACGTCAAAAATATAAAAGGGGTCTCTTTTGGTAGAGCTTGAAAAATATAATCATTGGTTATTCTTTTATTATTTTTTGCTTTGTAATTTTTAAAATATAGGCCCTGTTTGGCAAATAGAGTTTAGAGTTTAGCGGATAGAAATTAGAGTTAGAGTTTATTTGTTCAGCGGATTTGACTAAGTTCTCACATAAATGTGTTTGGTAAAGTTTAATTGATTGCTAAAAGCTAATTACCTTACATAAGTTAACTTTTGAACCTAACGCCTTTAACTTTGGAATATTGACATAAGTTATTTTGTTTAACAAATAGACTTAAAATATCAATTTTTAAACCTTGAAAGTTAACTTTTAAATCTAAATATCAACTTTGGAATACGTAATAATTCTTAACTATTCCACAAAAAACCTTAACTTATAAGCAAAAAGTATTAACTATAACTCTAAAACATTAACTTTAATTAGAAATTGGAAACATGTTATGATATTAACAAAAGGTTAAAAATCTTAACTTTTGAACCTAAAGTGAAACTGCTTTTTCTGAAACTTAATATTTATCCCCATCCCCCTAGTTATTCTTGGAACGATTCTGTTATGGATTGTAATCTCTATCTTCACCAAAAAAACAAAAAAGAAATTGATATTTTACAAAGAAAAATCCAATTAATTGATCGGAAAAAAGCATTGAGTGCTTGTATAGAATAATTTGTTTCAGATTAAAAATCAATATAAGGATATTTAGGTACAATTTCTTTCATCATACACGGTTTTTTCTTACCCGTATTTCATATATTTGTCTAAGTTTTTTTTATATATATATAATCTTGGTGCGCAAGTCATTAATGATAAACTAATTCTATTTTGTATAGATTACCGGTATCCTAAGCTTGTTCGGAGTTAGATCAGATTATTTTTTCTTTATTTTTGGCTAATCCTGGTGAGAAAGTCATGAATAATAACATAATTCTATCTTGTATCGGATATAGTTATCCTAAGTTTGTTAGTATCACATACATCTACATCTATTATAGATAGAGCCAATGTTTGACAAGTTAATTTGTAATTCTATTGACGTGAACTTACTCTTTTGCAGAACAAATTTTGTTTTTGTGATCTTTACCTTATTGCTCTACATGGAGTTTTTGAAACCCATCCGTATCAAGAGCAATTACACAAAGTTAGACGAGTGTATCGATGATTATGGGATGTTGAACACTCTACCCTTTGATTACCTCCAACCCGGCTTAACTCTCACGTATGAAGAGATTCAACGTCGTCGTGATGATAATCTCCAAAGTCTCCTAAGCCGCAAGAAGCTCCAATTAGTACTTGACTTAGACCACACCCTAGTCGATCCATCGATGTCCAACGAACTCACCTCCGAAGAAGCAAAACACGTCGAAAATATGAGTGACGCGCATCACATTCTCTATGATACAACTCTGGTAAAGTTAAGGCCCGGAGTTCTTAAATTCCTTGATGAAGTGAGTACCATGTTTGATTTGTCGGTCTACACTTTGGGTTACGAAGAATATGCAACTGAAGTGGTCAGCCTACTCGATAATCAACACGGTCCCTCGAGGTTTTCGTGGGTGATAGCCAATGAACATTGTGTGAAGGAAAATCAAAAGGGGTTAGATATAGTACTATCACATGACAAGGTGGTTTTGATAGTTGATGATACAGAAAGGGTTTGGAGGACATCTGGTACCAAAAACCTAGTAAAGATTAGTCGGTATGAGTTTTCACCGTTCGAGAAGGAAGCAAAGGAGATGGATGGGGAGCTTGCTAGGGTTTTGAGCATTCTAAAGGATGTTCATGAGAGATTTTACGATGATAAGTTCGCGAAGATGGATGTGGATTATTGTAAGAGAGATGTAAGGGAAGTGCTTCAGAGGGTTTTATTGGATAGGAGTGAAAACGCTCTGCAAAAGATGAACTTGTTAATGCAAAAGATGGAGTTGTGAAGCTCATTACTCTCGTTCAAAGTTTGTTAGTGTAGGCACTAATATTTTATTAAAGTGCCATGTTGGATATTATATGGGTCAAAGGTCAAGTTGTTGACTCATTATATTTGACGGTCAATTAATTGTTAATTAATTTGGGTTACAAATTATTTAGTCCATTTTAATTATCTTTAAATCATTTTATTTAATAGTTAAAAGCCAGTAAAATGGTTTAAACTATTGGGTCATGACACCAAGTTAATTTAAGTGGCCCAATATGGCTTAAAACCCTTCTCTATAAATAGTGGAGTCCTTCATTTCATTTGGAGGTTCAGAAAAAACCAAAAAAGAGAGAAACCAAAGGAGGAATTCCAGAGAGAAAAAAAACCAGAAGGCCAGAAAAACAGAAGCCAGTACTATAAAGAAGAAGACTTGAAGAGATCAAGCCCGGAGGCCCTCAAGGAAATCAATTCCGTATTAAGAAGGTGTCAAACCAAGTTCGTGATACAACAAGTTAAATCAGTGTGGAGATCGAATCAGAGGATTAAATTAGAGATTGTACCCAAAAATTCAAATCAATAAAATTATTATTTTGTTACATTTATCTTGACTTTGTTTTGCAGACTTAGACAAAATTTGTGTATACAGTTAGATGGAAAAAGAATGGTTGATTGCCATGTATGTATGGTATCATTGGTATCATTGTAATCAGTTCGATCAATTACAATACTATTTAAATTGATTTGATGTGAATTTAATCTTGTGTAATTTTTCAAATATGCAGTAGACATGTCTCCATGGTTTTTTTAGTTCCAACTATAATGTTTATCAACGACTCGATTAAATCCATATTATTTTACCTAATTATGTGCCATTAATTGTGAAAACATATTAATTTCTGAAACTTAATATTAAACGTGCCAAATTAAGGTCGTTTAAATAATATATGGCGACATTAATTATAAACATATAATCTTAAAAATTAGAATACTCTGCACAATCTTAAAATATAAAATATGCTGGAAAATTCTACCTAGTGACCTCCAAATGACCTTGTAGTATTGGCTATATCATTTAGTGTCATTATTAAGTTAATTAGAGCTAACCTATCATTAACATTTTCTAATACCTAGTATTGACAACCTCAACCACTAATGGCAGTTTCTCAAGCATTACTCAAATACTCAAACTATATTTTGCATCGTTGTGTTTAAAAAAGAATGAACTGCCATGACTTTGATCAATGCCGAATGAAATGAATACATGATAAAGTGGAATTTATCCAAGCATTAAACTCGAGTACCAAGGCTTAATAGGCTAAAGGGACGACAATTCATTCCCGTGGAGGACAATGGTCATTGGAAAAGCATATTCACAATTTATTACTGTATTTTTGGACTCAAAAGATATTGTTAACAGAATTCTGCACCATTGCAAGGCTTTCATATCAATACATGAGGAAGAAGAAGAAGCAGGGAACCAAGGAATGAGAAGAGAGGAAGGGTAGATTAGTAATTAAGACTAGAGATTAGAAAATTAGCCCTTTAATGATAGGTTAGCTCTATATAACTTAATAATGATACTAATGGTATAACCAATACTATAAGCAGTGGCGGACCCACTTTGGAACAAGGGGGGAGCACTGTCCCCCCACTCTAAAAAACAAATCACGTAACGCGCGTCAGAAAGGGTGAAAAACAAGACTGGCTGTAAAATTGATGTGGGACCTACTGCTATTTTGTTAACACGCATAAAGGAAGTAAAAAAAGGAAAGAAAAAGGAGACAGAAGGTTAAAGTGGGGCCCACGTGGGAATTTAGGAGTGATAAGGTCAGAACCATAATCAGAGTGGGGCCCACAGATAAAAAAAGATATAAAAAAAAGAAATGAACTCAAACTCTGATGTTCGAGTTCCGACGATTCCATGGCCGACTCCAGTAGTCTGTTTCGGTGGCGATTATTGACGGCGTAAGCGGGCTGGCGGCAAACGACATCGGCGACGAGGTAAGTTTTTCTTTATAATGTTTTGCATATTTTTGAAATTTTAGTTTTCAAAATTTGAGTAATTAATTTGTGAAATTTAGCAATTGTTAATGTTTAATATTTGGGAATTAGAGTGTGATTTGGTTTTACATTGCGAATTGAACTGGGTTATGAATTGAATTGTTAGGGTGAATTAGTTTGTGAATTGAGTTGTTAGTAAATTATGGTTTGTTATTGAATTATGAATTGTTATTTTGTTAATTGAATTATTGTTGAATTAGTTTGTGAATTGAATATTTGAATTGTTAGGGTGCATTAGTTTGTGAATTAAATTGTTAGTGAAGTATTTAGGGTTTATTAGTATGTACCCAAATTATAAAATTTAAATGACATTTTGGATTGAGTATGTACTCGACTTTTTTTTTAATTGCGTACTCGATTTTCTATTACAAAATAGATTTGTGTTGGATTATCTAAATTGTCCCCCCACCGTTAAATTCCTGGGTCCGCCACTGACTATAAGGTCACTTTATGTAATGTTTTTTTTCCACCATACAGAATTTACAAACTAGGAGGTCACTAGGTAGAATTTTCCAAATATTTATGTTTTAAAAATCAATTATACTTATGTTGCAAGTATTAATTAAGATTAACTTTTCCTATGTAAAACACCTAAACTAAAGCAGATCAGGATAATATGATATAAAATCTAAAACAAATAATATATCTCTATTCTATAAGTGAAGAGGTGGGGGACACCAAAAATCCATGTTATTCTTTTTTTTAATTCCTAATTAAATGCAACAAATTTCTCTCTATAACAAACTTTTTAAATTTTAAAAATACATTTTAAACAAATTGTCGAATTTTCCTTTCTACTCCTCATTTTATATGCTTGCGCATGCACGCGACGCGTGCATTTAATACTAGTACCCTATATTGAGGCCTATATAGAGTGATAGTTTCTTTTTTTATTTCTTTCTAAGGGCTTTAAAGTGAGAGATTCTATACTGTAGGTATTACCTACGATTAAAAACTCGTGTGGTGCATGGACTAAAAGAATGAAAATTAATAACGATACAAAATTAATTATGATAATAACCAAAATCTATGAAAAAAATAATCATAACACTCATGGGTGTCACTATATTTTTACAACATTCATTTTTATATAAATAAAACCCGATGTTATTAGTGTTTGGCAAGTCTTACTATTTTTTTTTATTGATTCTAAATTTTATTCACGACATGATATTTAATTTTATTTCTTAATTATATTTAAACTAAATTTTATCATTCTTTTTATCTTAAAATCTAATTATATGTATTGACTAAACATAGACTCTACATGGATTTTTACTTAAAGTTTATATTTATTCCACCTGAACAAATAGTTGCATGGGCCATGGCCTATAACATTTGTATAACCTGTGTTAATTAATGTAAGATGATTATCTTTAGTACTTTAACTAAACTCTATCTTTTATGTACCATGATTATCATGAGTATTTTATTTAAAATTAAACTATATCTTAGTCTCTATCTTTTACCCATTTTCTTATATAATAAAATATAAAATAGTTTAAATATCCTATATCACGCATAATAATCTCTGATTAATGATTTGCCCACGCTTCATATATCTAGGTGAACTACATCATTATTTATCCAATTTCAACTAACATTAGGGTTTAGGAAAAACCATTCAGCGGCAAATATACAGAGATTAACTACAGGCAGCGAACTTCCTTGTACCTTCTTTCCAAAAGAAATCAATTTGCAACAAAGTATAATTATCAAAAGAGACGAGCGAGATTATGGAGAGGCTATGCTTGCATTCTTCATTTATGAACAATAAGTGTACTCAGTGCAACCTATCCATCACCAACTGCGGCGATCCGGTGACCGTGCCATTCCGCTACATCCACCCCGAATTAAGCCTTACCCTCGAAGAGATTAACCGTATTCGAGACGTTAACTTACAATACTTATTAAACCGTAAGAAGCTACACTTAGTGCTTGACTTGGATCACACGCTAGTCAATACAACAAAAATCAACAAACCAATGTCTAAGGAGGAACAAGAAAATATCGAATCTTTGGACGACGTGTACATGACTAAAGATGGTGAATATTTGGTGAAGTTACGGCCAGGTGTACGTGAATTCCTAATCCAAGTAAGTTCCATGTTCACATTATCGATCTACACGAAAGGTGGTCGTGACTATGCACACCAAGTGCTCGAAAAACTCGAAGCTGAGGTGACGTTTTCATGGGTGATTGCTAGGGAAGATTGCTTAAGGTATAAGCAAAAGGGGTTGGATATTGTGCTATCGCACGAACGAGTTGTTTTAATAGTCGACGATAGAAAAAGAGTCTGGTATGAATCCGGTATGGAAAATCTAATAAGAATTCTTCCCTATGAATTCACACCAGGGGAGGATGACGCTAAGGATGATAAAGATGAGGAGCTTGCTAGGGTTTTCAATATATTAACGAAAGTGCATAGTATATTTTATGATGATAAGTTTGAGCATGGTGAAATGGAGTATGATAAGAGAGATGTAAGAAAAGTTTTAAGAATTTTGTAGAGTTACCAAGGCTAGTTATGATATGTAGATCGGGTGAAAAAGATGATTATAATGAAGATCAAAAGATTGTTAAATAATCTTGGACATAACATTTGGTCAGGATTATGTTTAGGTTATTTGGGTTGAATTGTATAGTTGAAGTTTTCCTTGTTAAATATTGGTGCATAATTGGCTAATTCATGCTGTCAAGATCCCTAATCTTGTGTGGCCAAAGTCTCATATCTTTTCTTAAATCTTGATGTATTCAAGTTACAATCCTTTTGTTAATAGCTATGTCCTTTAACTTTTGTCACTTTTACATATTTTATCTTAATCATAGTTCAATTTGTTGTCAGCAAAAGATATCAAAGAGATGACATTAATTACATATTTGCTGCGTGACAAATGGAGAACATGTTTGTGTGGCTAAAGTCTCGAACAAGCTTCTCTTGTAGTTAATAATGGTAACTTTATGTTGCAATATTTCTTTCTTCAATGTTGATGGCTTTGGATGTATCTTGAACTTAGTGATACTTATTGCAACTTATGTGAACTTATGTGTTATAAGACCTAGTGAAGAGAATACACCCTAATTATGATAAACTAATGAAACCATTAGATAGTATTATTTATAAGGTTAAATATTGATTCATCTCAGATTCCGTAAAAAAAAGATCCATGCCAGATTTTTCATTTGCACAATTGACAGTCCTTAGAACGTTTATGTTTAGGTCATAAATCAGGTTCATCCTGAAGGGAAGTAAACATTAATTCTTCTTGGGCAAAATGTCAAGTAACGTAACGAGCAATCAGTACCAAGTCTGAGTCTAGCTATCATCACAAAACGGGGGAAATTGTTTTCGTCTACGTCTCTAGGGCATTATGCTGCATTATGTAGCTTTCACGAGTCGCACAGATCACAAACAAATTTCAGACAATTGGAAAGGGGAAAAAGAACTTTCAGCAATAGCAAAAATGCAATCCAATAGAAGAAATGGAAGAAACTGTTTCCAACTTCTATTACTACAGCAACAAACTAAAAATACAAGGGTGAATAAAAAATTTCTATCAACTCATTGATTGTTGAAGGTACAGAACAGTAACCAACGCGTAGATTGTACAAAGATGTATACAAATTATATCATTGTCTACTCTTTGGTGGCTAACGACAAGAATTATCTACGCGTAGCCAGTAACCTTCTAACTAAAATGAAAAAGGGGAATTTACACGGAACTCGCCAGCAAACACTGCAATTTCTTCGAGTTTGAATGAAGTTCCATCTACGCAAAACTACAAATGACGGAAGAGGAACATCACCAGGTGCTAGAATCCACTCGACCTAACCTACACTTCAAAATCACATAGCACTCAGCTAAGGAAAGGAGACACAGCAGCAAGCACAGCCTTGCGGCATTCTTCTAGAGGAAGATGGCCGCATCCTGAGATAGCAACTAGTCTCTCCACGATACGACCACTCAAGTTAAGAAAAAGAAGGCAAAAGATACACAATGTATGAATTTTCCAGTGTGTTAGAACTTTTCTCAAATACCAGACAAGTCACCAATATTTCACCGTGAAGCAAAAGGAACGAGAATTTCAAGTTTCGGGGAAGAGGACATGAGCAACATTCGGTTTGCTATTGCGTAATTTAATGTAATTACTAGCTCCTAATCAGCTATTTTTTCAAGCAGCCCTAGCTCAATGTCAATGTAAAGTGGTCTGCCTGCCAACACATAGTGATACCAACAAGCTGAAATAAGTTCATAACCCAATGTCTACAAGGCAAAAACCCATGGAACACTATTCATAATGTAGTTAAACTGCATTTTGGCTGGTTAAGGTTACTGTTTTGGCTAGATATTCCAGTACCCAAAATCCATGCCCTCTAACGCCCACAGGCCAGGATGTGAGAAGACAGCCAATAAAGGAGAAATTAAAAGCAGAAAGGTGAACGAGGGACATAAATGACCCATATGACGATGATGTATCATACCAGACCACGAAAAGATAGAATGCGGTAAACAGCTTTATCAGTAATACTTACAGAATCTACGAATGTGCTTCCTCTGCTGCTCTAAGTTCAACTTCAACTGATTCGCGGCTCTTCATCATTGCCAGATAAGGTGACATCTCTTTCTCTTGATTCTACCTCAATGGCAAAAAATCATAAGTTCACTAAAATTGTGATGGAACAAAGAACAAAGAATATTGAGGTCTCCTACTACATTTTAAAATAAGACAACTAGAAAGGTCAAAAGGACAATTATCTATGGAGGAAAGAGAGATATATACACCACCATGGGTCATTTTTACACCCACAAATTTTAGTGCATGGGTTCAGAGACTTGCAAGAATCAACTTCATACATAAAATCAGTGGCCCAGTAGGATTTCCACATATGACATGCACAAGTTAAAGGAAGATAGTCTTGCTCCACTTTATTTATTCATACATAAAACATTTTTCATTTCATATCTTACAGTAAAATCAATGTAGTAAAAGGTTCTTTCACTCACTTATTATTCCAACATTAATTTCTTATTAATCAGCCGATAGAACTATGGAAAGTACTAGAATCAAAGTGGGATATGCAGACTGAAAATTAGAATAAAAAAAGGGTTGTTGTAAGATAAAACGGAGGGACTTCACAAACTAAAATCTAGGTATGATTGATTGTCGCGAAACTACCTGCCCTTTAACTTGATTGATTACAAAATCAATCCCCTTAACCTCTCAACATAGCAATTAAGCCCCACTAATTTCAAGTAGTGTAGAGTTCAAACCACTTTTGGCGAATTTCTCACAGGAAAGGACAACATGATACATTTCAACAATTAGAAAATACTTTTAAACTAGAAAAAGGATTTGGCACATTACAAAAATGGCAAAACTAACTCGAAGTAAAGAGCTGTCAACAAAATGTCTTCAAATTAATGAAAGAGAAATTGGCTGGGGTGTGAAGAGTTTTCAACTTGAACTGCTGCTTGTGTTCGATTGAGAAAGTGAAAGGAAGTGACAGAAGGCCACGCAACCGGCCGTCAACAACAACAACTAAGCCTTATTCCCAAAGTGATTTGGGGTCGGCTAACATGAATCGTCAACTGAAACCGTTGTCAAAGGAGATGGCATCGACAAGAGTGATAAAAAGTTTTTAAAAGGAGATGCCACACAACCGGCAGTCGACGAAGAAAAAAATCTATTTGAATCAAAAAAGAAGAGGTAAACACCAACAATTGTGTGGAAAGGAAGTCAGTCACAGCATCAATTGAGGAAAGATGCTTCCAAGGACACCTAAGGCCACTAGATATGTTCAGTATTACACTACTCGTGTTTGTTTATACCTACAAATTCACTAGGGTGAAAGAGTTTAGTCCCAAAACTTCACATACTTGTTATAGTCTCTTACTCTCTTATAAGGAATCAAAACTATTCAAACATCCAAAAGATATTGCTCAGAGGTTGTCTTCATATTATTGACTTTTGTATAATGAATGATTCCAACTATGCCTTGTCCGCTCAAAATAGTCCCGTTATCGAGTATTCAAAAATAATATCGGCTACAGGGGATGCCTTCCAATAACAATAACATTTTTTTACTAAATCTTGTAGACTTCTCCTCCTCTGTGTACAACTGTGACCTCCACTTCCACTGCTTGACTGCTTTGCGCACGAGCATGAGAAGACTCACCACAGCTATATTAGCCAAATTGGACAACACCTAACAACATCCCCAACCATCTTTACATTGGAGGACCGAATAAGGGGGAGGGGATTCTTCGACTGGTTTGCGTGGCCTATGAAAGGGTCGGATGGTCAGGTCTTGGTGGTTCCAAAAATTACAACATTTGGGTATAGTACTCGAACAAAAGTTTAAATGAATCTATGGGGGCATTGGTGGTGTTTGGCGGTTGCAGGGTCAATTTGGCGGTGGAGGCGTGGAGCCATAGTGCAATTCTGTGGAGTTGCGAGAACATTGAAAATCACGTAAAAGAAAAAGGCATAGACTCATTGATCGGCTAGGGAAAATATAAAAGGCAGGAGGTCACAAAGAAATGGAAAAAAACAATCAGAATGAAGCTTTCAATCCGAGCAATTTATGTCATTTTCAAATTGAACTTTTTTTTGTTCCATGGTTCCCAAAATAATATGACATCTTGATACTGCCAACAAATGTTCAGGGATGTTGGTTTGGCAATGGAAGGATAGGATAATAGTCAATCACAAAGTCCTGTATAGCCCTTGCTAAAGTGGTTTGTTCGGTTTATGACCATTCTCGAAAGGCACCCAATTGGGACTTTAATTTGGGATAATATAAAGTTGGATTACTATACGCGAGAGACCCCTCCGTAGGATGAGTATCTCCATAAAAATCAAAGCACGCCTAATAGGTGCACAATAATAATCTTCATTAGGACATAACGTCGAATAGAAACCTCTTATGCAATTGCTTAATAAATGTGGGGCTGCCTAGAAGGATAAGATGAGGTAATTATACCACTAACAAAGCCCAAATGAGGGTCCATTACAAAACCGATTGGGATGAGTAGCTCCTCAAACTTAAGATGGTTGTTTTCTATCATCTCGTCCAATGTAGAACAGGTCACAAGCGCTCGAAAACAAGGGGTGATCAATAGATGTGTATGATTATGGATAAGAAGAACCACCGTACTACGCGACTACGACGCCATGGCTATGGGTACGGTCTAGCTAGACTACCCACGCTTCAAGGGTCTCAATATATTAGACCCTTACTTATACCCATAGGCCATAGGGTCTAACGACTCTAGGAGGTTGGCTTCAAAAGGCAAGTTTTCAAAAAGAAAAAAAATGTTGCGTGGTTTTTCTACGTACAAATAATACGCAATAAAGCTATCATATGAACATTAGCACAGAAACAGAAGAATCAAACATTGGTAATCTAGAAGTAGCTAGTAAATCTTGAATAATGAGATATATTACCACTAGATATTGAGGTTGATAACACTTGCCTTTGGCGAGGGCTAGAAACCGTAACTCTCATGTTGAAATCGTTACCCTCGTAATGTAACCTTAGCTTGTTACTAATGTAACATGTGTAGTATGTTGCTAATGTAAGGAAAGTGATGGGCCTCCAATTGCACCTATAACTCCATTAGCATGATATTGTCCCGGCACGCGTGGATTTATTTTTGGACTCCTTCCCAAAAGGCTTCATACTGATAAAGTTAGGTGGACACATATATCTTAGGCCACTCCTTGTTGATTTTTCAATGTGGGACTTACCTCCCCTCACACCAAGGACCACAAGACACCAACCCACGAAACACACAACCACCAAATCATTAAAAAGGCTTTGACACATGTGTACAACCGCCATGTTTCCGCTCCATGCTTACATATTGTTGCACTCTCATAACCAGGGAAACAAAACTCGGCCGTTATGTTACGTAACGGCCGTTATGTAACGGATTTTGAACTTGCCGTTACGCGAAATGCCGTTACATAACCCCGCGAAGAAATTCACGTCCAACTCGCCGCGTTGTCGGTTACGTAACGGTGATTCGCCGCATTAGAGCGTTTTTTTACCCGTTACATCCGTTACTAGATGAAAATTGGTCAAAAAAACAAAGGGAATATACGCATAGTAGTACAAAAACTATCGGGTCACACCAACGAAAGGAGAAAAACTTACCATGGGCTTCCAAGTTAGTAATATATATGATTTAGTATCAATTTTTATATATAATATGACATAAATCTCATGTTTAAGGTAATCTTTTATTCACCATATGTGTAATCCACCCATATGATTTTTTTGGTCAAATTAAGTTATAAGAATACTTATAAAACTTCAAAAATGCCATTTTGAGGTTAAAATTCTAATTGTGTGAATTTTTTGAAAAAATTCACGCCGCGTCAACCGCGATTTGTCTTTTTTCGACCGTTACAAGCCGTTCCCGCGTCATCGCGACCGTTACCGCAAACGCGACGATATCCGCGATTTTCTTCCCTGCTCATAACATTAACCAATTGAGTCATCCATCTTTGTGAGAACCATAAAAAGCAACCAAAGATTTGCACCCACGCACTTAAGCTACATCGCGCGCTTCCAATACCAACTCATCCATGGGTTCACCATTATATGTGTGTATTCTCCCCCATCCGAATCGTCAGCTCTGTTGGGCCTCTAATTGCACCAATAAAATATGATATTGTCTTAGTATAATATTGACCGCTTTGGGCCAAGCCTTCATGGACTTATTTCTAGGCTCCCAATCGCTTCTTTAGATTAGATTTCAGATCCTTCTCTTCCTAAAAGGCCTTATACTAATAGAGTTAGGTGGTCACATATATACTAGGCAACTCCTTGTTTTTTTAATGTGGGGATGACACGCATCAGTAATCCCCCCAAAACTCAATACAAATATAATATAAAGGCTAGAGGCCACACAAAGCATAATTGAGCCATTCCTAATCAAAGATTGTCGTAAGGGGACGATGGGCGCTCATAGTTATCGATTTAGTAACGTTAAACTTCACCGGAGAGATAGAAGGGGCAACACGAGTAAATAACGAGCTTAGTTGTGCCAAAGATCCAAAAACATAGCCACAAACCTTTAAAATAGGGTAAGGTCCAAGCTAGTCATGATCTATTACCATCTCTACCACTGCATTGCCATCTATAAGAGATAAAATGAGAAAAAGTGGCACCTTGATTAAAGCTTCCCACCATAGATCAGATTTTTTTTGAAGCACACGCCATTGCATCGCCATCTCGTGTTCAATTGTATTTGCCTGGGCGCAGTGGGAAGTATACACAGCCTTTCTCTTCATGAACAACAAGATAAACAATAATCATTCACAAACTGAAAGCAACATAAAGATGTGAAGTAGGGTTGTAAGCAGATTGGAAGAAAATTAATTTTGGAATTGGATTTGGACTCAAATTCCAAGGTCAAAACTTTTGTGGACTGGACTCAACAGTGTGGAGCCCAAAGTCCACTATTAGCTCCAAACTTTTCTTTTAGTACTTCCTTTGTCCCAAAATAAGTTTTAGAGGAATAGATAAGTAGTGGGGAAAAGGGGAATGTGGGGCCCAACTTTAAAGAGATAAACTTTTTCCCAAAAAAGAATACGGCTATTAATTTGGGAACCAAAAAGGAATATGTGACACTTATATTGGGATGGAGGGATTATAATATTGTGTGTGCGTATATATAATACATGTAACGTAGTCCATTAGAAAAGTAATAGATTAATAAGCAAGCTAATTGTGATATAGAACTCCGATGATTTATTATTAGTACTTAATTCCTTTTTTTTAATGCAACCAAGTACTTGAGCATGCACTTTTAGGAGCATGGTAAACTAGGTAAATGGACAACCTTTTTACAAAAATTTAACACCAATAAAGAGGAGTGATTGAGTTACCACGTGTAAAAAAATTAATATAAAAATCCGTCTCCAAGTACTTGGTAGCATTTAAAGAAACATATGAAGTATTACGTGACGACAATTAATAGTTTTTAACTCCCTCCGTCATAATTTATTTGCTACATTTACTTTTTCACTATTTCCAACATGTGATTCCAATAACTAATAACTCAAATTTTTTATAGGAAAAAATTACAAATTATATATTTGAAAAGTACACATTGAGACGAATCAAAAAAGACCTAACATGAGTATATTTTCCGCTACGTATATAAACTCAAAGACATTTAAAGTGATATAGTGAGTCGTGCATAGAGTCAATACGTAGAAATTTTTTTGGGACGGAATACACACTAAATTCCATAAAAATGGGTTTAAAATTGGAAAGCTATATTCAACTTAGATTGGATTCGAACTCAAGAAAACAACTTGGAATCGACTCGTGAAAAGCTTTGACTTTGCACTCCAATTCCGAGGCCAAAAAATAGTGTGCATCGAATTACACCCTTAGCCTATGAAGTGGGTAGAATGAGAATAGTTCATAGATGAACCTACCTTGTTTGATTTAAGCTTCAGCAAACTATCCATAACAAGATGGCCGGGGAAATTACAAGTTCTGTTAGGTGCAATAAGATTGCTACTGCAAGCAATGAGTGGCCTGAAATCAAAAAATGAAATTAAGAAACAGTTTGTTTGATAAAATTAAAATGAAATCAAAATGGTAGGCCAATCTATATATATATTTAAAAAGGTAGTAAAGAACTGCAATTTGTCACGTGTCACCATCCCTCTTTGAATGACACTTTATCCGTTTCATTCGCATATATAAAAAAATATGTCAATGTGAAGAGTGGAACCCGTAACCTTAAGTATGTAATAAAGAGTTCCAACCACCACTCCATCATCTTATTAGTGTTTCTTTTATCAAAATCAATCGATATATATACTAAAAAGGGTAGGCAAGAACTGACATCCGCCACGTGCCACCATCCCTCTTTCAGTGACATTTTATCCGCTTCATTCACATATATACAAAAAATATGTCAATGTGAAGATTCGAACCCGTAACATTAAATATGAAAAAAAGAATTACAACCACCACTCCATCATCTTATTAGGCTTCTTCTATCAAAATCAATAGTGACATATGAATGAAAATCAAGAGTTAAGTTATAACTTTCCAAAATCCATATTGTAAATGAGATGACTTTTTTTTACATAATTTTTCACACTAAATGACGTCACTTAGTTTTAACTTCTATTAAATTACAATACACATAAATCGCGGAGCATCGCTGGCCCAAGTACTAGTTTGGATATTAAATCTTAGAAAAAAAATCCCATCTCATCGAGCATCTAGCAACATTTATGAAAGTTTTCCACCCCAAAGGAGGAATAGAGAAACCAATGCCAGGTTAGAATACCGAGAATTTTATATGTTGACAATCACGTTACGCTTGAGCTTTATACTAAATAGAAGACCTCTACACATATTTTATTGTAACGCTTAGATCACACAGCTATGAGCATATTGTAAATATTTTTTTAATTAAACCCTCTATATTCTTTTATCATACTAATATAGTACTATATTCGTAGGATCTAAGTTCTTTTTAAATGAGTTGTTCATTCTTCTATGAATGTAGATGAAATATGTTCTTCAATTTTGATTTGTACATTCTTTTTAAATGATTTGTATGTGCTTTCGGGAGGCTGATGCAGCGAACCAAGCACTTGTGTAGAATTTTATACAAAGTACGTCTTATATTAAGCATTTGACACAAAAGAGACTTTTTGTACTAGAATCATCATCCTTTTCGTAGCATAAACACTAAAAGAACTCTAGATATAAAAATGTTATCCCGCTTATCCGTGTGCCCGATAAAGTGGGTTCAGATAGAAAAAAATTGATTACTGATTTATTTACTGTTCTGTACTTACTACAATTCCCTCATGGTTAAATACAATTAACAGTATTTACCTCTTGTTAACATCAATTAAATGTTGTCTATCTCTTAAAACACTAGATTTTGCTTATTAGAGTTTCTATTTTTTTTTAAGAATTCTGGAAGATAGAAGATAGAGTTAGGGGTGTTTTCAGAGAAAAATAATTTAATTCTACTTGGGATTGTTTACATTTATTGGTTGATCATCTCTTAATGGACATTATTAAAACTAAATGCTACTCACCTCTAAATGACATAGGATTTGGGAATAGCAACGGACGTCAATGAAAAGAAAAGATTGTAATCTAGGCCAATTTAGTTTACTTTTGTAACAAAGGGGTGTCAATTGCGCGTTTGATAGGCGATACTATATGAACGAAATAGTAATGAGCTTGTATGTAATTATACCAAGAAAAGTTCTAGAACAACTATGCGTTAATGTCCATGGTAGTGCTTGTTCACCCCAAAAATATTCCCTTTCCAAGTAAACTTCCATTACCACTTTATAGATAGGATTGCATGGCAATGGAAGGAAAAAACAGAATAAGTAGGAAATAAATAGCCTCATATTACGTTTTGTCTTCCATTACTCTAGGCACAATCATGGAACTCTATGATCGTTTTTTCATTAGGATCACGATTTCTAACATGAATTCCAGAGTCCGTTCCTTCTCTTTTATTTGGGCAAATCACATAAAATATGTTCATTTGTCTTGCAAATTCGCAAATTGATATGGGCGTTCTTATTGCTCACTTGTAATCCAAGTAAACACATTTTTCCAAATATTGCTCATTTGGTTTGCCAATATATCAAATGAATAATTGGTGACTCAATTATCATAATCGAAGTACTCTCGGGTGTATTCCATCCATTTTCTTTTAGTTGTTTCCTTTTTCATCATAGGTGTTCAAAAATACTTGTTCCACTTTCTTTACAAGGTAAAACTCCATTAGTTATGGGGACCACTATCTAAATCTTTTACTTTTCACAATTACTTTTTGGAATCAAACATCCATTCCCTTCCCCTACATCTTCCTTTCTCCTACTATATGAAAAATCAGATGGGGGCGCTTTGGTTAATTGTATTTAAAATAATTTTTCTTAAGCATCATGCCTAAGTAAAAAAGAGGAGTATAATAGAGGGTATTTTTGTGTAAGTTTAACAAAAAAAAATACAAGTAATTGTCAAGATACCTTCCTTCTCCAACCATCAGGCATTTTTTGTTTAACTCGTATATGACTAGATTCGCATCATCCTTTGACTTGAAAATAACCAGTGCTTCTCCTACAAGTACAATTATCGCTTCAGATATTGTTCTCAAAATTAATTCTTGGTAGAGAAGATCAAGAAGCACGTACCATACCATGAATTGAAAAAATGTCTGTGTGGCATGATCTTCGCTTCAGCCTTTATCTTAAAAGCACTTGAAAGTATATCCTGCGTAACGGAAAGTGATCAATTTGAAATTATATCATTCTTCGAAGAAAAAAATTATCATTGCGTTAAATTTAGTTATTGGTTGAGCGAGGTAAGAGATTAGAGATAGGGATAAAAGAGAGCTCGAAATAAAATGTATGATAATCAAATGAGAGCTCAATGGTTGAGCTGATTTTCCATCATTTGGTAAGGCGTTTAGCCTCAAGATCAGGTGATACTATATAAGGTTTCCTTCAAGGGTAGTTAGCACTAAACACTTTAACAGGTTTCCTGTGGGTTACAGTCCCCTCCTTCCACAGTTCCACCTAAACTCTTTTTGGGTTGTGTCCTCAGGTTAATTTACTAATTCAAAAAAACAAGGAGAAAAGGATCATCCCATGACTCTCTTTCTCTCTAACTATTCCCTTTATTACCATCTCGCTCCTTCTAAAACCACATATATGAAAGAGAGACGACCAGAAACTAAAATGACTTTTCGATTCCTGTAGTGATGCGATTTAAGTGCAAGACCAACAAGGAAAACTAATCCTTGAATCTCATATTCGTCGTCAAGTACAGCTCCTTATCCTCCTGCCAACTTCATGTGTAGACTTACATGCATACAAGATCCATTTTGACTTCAGATAATCTGATATATAACAAGTGTACTTTGAAATACTACCTCTGTGACTATTTTTCATAGCTAACAGACATACCCTAGATTCCTGAATAATCTTTTAGAGATTGATACTTAATAGTCCCTCTATATCTTGTACTTACAAAAGACAAGACCTGTGTGCAGTAAGATTTGACTTGACTATAATTTATAAAATAAAGAATCAAAAGGAGAAGTAGACGATATGGCATTCCTAAACTCTATGGTGGTAAAGATTAAAGACCTAAGAGACAAACAAGTCTTAGGTGAGATGGTCAACCACAACCTTATTACGAGCTCTCAAAAGTTTCCTTTAGAAGACAAAAAGGTTTTGTCGCCTCACTGTCGTGAAAATGTCTAGTACAACATTTTGCGTAGAATGATTGGGTACATAACCCATTCTATAAAAAAAACCTAAGCACCACAGAAGATCCGCAATCAACAAAGTATCATACGACCAATTTACTCACTCCATATTCCTAAGCAACTGAAATTTTAGTTGGAGAGATAGGTGCCCTAGCCTGAATAACCACTAGCCTAACTACATAAATAAAATGGAATAAATATGCAGATAAGTTTACGTTGCAATTTGCATATGAAAAGAGAATACATCTACACTGCAAGGAAAAACATGAAAAAGTTATATACCTCTACATCTAATGCGGTATGAGATGGATCCAAGTTAACCAAGTGGACAAGAGTTCCATGCTCATGAGCTTCCTTTACCCTTTCCTCCCACGGCTACAAAAAACCATTAAAAAGGAAATGTTCATAAATGCATCATTACGATTAGTAGACATAGTAACTATACAACTAGAGTCAACTGAGATATCAATGAAATCAGTTGATGTATTTTACTTGTATAGACATTTGAATTAAAGATCAGACAACTCATGTTCACTACATTCCACATGCAATGACTTGATGTTTGCAGATGCAAACAAACTTTGATATATGGCATATCATCAAAAATGGTAATAGCCACAACATTCAATGCTCTCTGTGTGGGCACAATCTCAATTTTGTACCAAAAAGTGAAAGTGCTCTTAAACTATCAAACAAAATGAACAGGTGCCAAGGAGCACAACTTATAGTTCTTCCATAAGATCCTGGAAAAAGCAGTATAAACGGTACCAGAAAGTGCATGCATGGTAAGGAGCTGTTATCCAAAATTACATTCATCCAAGTATTATGGATCAAAGACCAAGGGCCACAAACGAATTTTACCTAATCTAGTATCCTCAGAGTAATGTCAGGAGAAAACATAAATATGTACAAGTAAAGATGTAGTCGCCCATTTCAAGATTCACTATCCAACGCATAAATCTCAAGTGATCTATAATTGTCAGGGGATTACATGTGATTGCAAATGATCAACATAATGTTACACAGCACTGAGAAGCACATACCAACTTGCAGAACCATCTTCCAGCATCCTGAGACGAAGGGAGAGAATCTCTTTCTGAAATTGAATGAAACAAGAAGAATTCATACATTCTGTTACGTAACAAACATCTTCTAGGAACTGAGGTAATTAAGCAACAGATCACAGAATTGAGGCAGAAACTAGCTAAGACAACAATCCCTCCGTCCCTTTTTTTAATGCATCATTTGACTTTTCGCAGTGTATAAGTCGCGTCTTCAAACCAATATATCTCTAACAAAAATTACAAAAAGTTGTTATTGTGAAAATATTCATTGAAACTAATCTAAAACATTCCTACAAGACTATATTATTTCTCGTGATCTAAGTTTTAAAACTCTGACTCCAAAAAAGGAAATGGTACATGCAAAAAGGGTTGGAGGGAGTATTCACTTTGATTAGTCAGGGTCAAGTACTACAACTCTCAACCATTCGAGAGGGTTGAGTTCTCTCCCGAAGCGTGTTTCTCTCTTCAATTTCTAAATGATTGCTTTTCCTAAGCAATACTATTCAGTTACACTATATTAAGTATGATTATTTCATTGACAAAAAAAAGTATGATAATCTACTTCCTTGCTCTCCTGGCGTAAGTGAACCTGATAGGGGCCTAACTAAGGTTGTTGCAGCATCAATGAAAATAGTTGAGTAACCTAAAAGTAGTACCTGGCACCAAGAGAATTTTTCTCTTCTTTAAAGGTTGACCTTCTGATGTATGATACCCGACATCGTCATATGTACTTGGACATTCTACCTTCAAAGGCTTTTCTGGGCTGTGTGTAGATTTTTCTACATCTATTATACAGCAGAAAGCATAGATATGTGGTAAATGAAATATTATATCAACAATTATTACCAAAACATTTAGAAGAGGAGAAAAGTACCAGTATTTTCAACAATTACCTTTCAACCGTGCACCACCAGTGAGAGCAGTGACAACAGTCCTGCGTTCTACATTTGCTTCAGGCTTGTCTCGGTTCCAATTAAACAAGTGTTCAACTGCACCCAACTAAAAATTTAAAAGCCAATCATCTATTTTAACGCAAATCAGAAATCAAATTGTTCACATAACTACGGGTGGGTTTGCTTTACTTGAAATTTAACTTAGCTAAACTTATTACACCTAATTGGACCATATGAGCGTGAAAGAAAACTTAATACGAGAAGAGAAAGCACCAAAGATTCCCTTCAATTGTCCAAAATCTAAAGTTTGATCGTTTGTCACTTCCATAATCAGTTCATATTGTATAGAAATTGAAGCGACGACAACGCTTGCATGCATAGAACACTTTAAGAGATCCAATTTCATGGAAGATATTGCAGTCTCTAGAAGGAAATTTAGTTAATTAACGCTAAATTCAGTAAATTGTACTATTAGGAAAAACTAACAAAAGTTTAAAATACGTTCTTTAAGATTTATATACTAATGCCATGCTAGTTTGAGGAGATAGTAACTAAAAACATTGATAAGTAGTTAAGTACTCCCTCCGTCCCTTAATCTTCTTAACATTCTCCTTTAGTCCTTGGCATTGTCCCAAAATTTTCTTCACTTGTATTTGAAGTCAAAGACAACTCTCTCTCTCCATGACATCAAACCTTCCCTCTTACCATCCTAAACCTCTTCCATATTTTTACTTCTCTCCGTCCACTTCTAACATCTAACCCTCATTGCTACTCTTAATCTTTGTGCCAAACCCATAAACGAATATAATATGAAGGGGCAAAGAGAATTTTAGCAACTTGTTACACCATGAATAGATGGGCAGGAACAATCCTTACCTCCATCTCTTATTATTTATCTTTCATCTCCTTAGTAATTCAAGTTTTTGTTAATGTATGGTCCTAGGAAACATCGTATGTAAGCGTCCACCTTGATAAAAGAAGAGAGTGTTTTAAGCGAACTCTCTCTCTCGCCTTCTTATGAGTGCGGCCCAGCCCATAATTATACAACTACAAAAGCCAACATCAATCAATTTTAGTGGTTTGCTCCAATTTGGGCTCCGTAATTATAATCTAGTTCAATATGACAAGAGGAGCATAAGTAGATCTTTATCAGGTTTAAGAAGCCAAGTAGCAGAATTTACATATTACACAGAATTCCATGCATATAATCCACTAAAAGAAAGATTCAAAGAGCTGCATGACTTAACTCTTAAATTTACCTTTTATCGATTCAATTCTGTCAGGAAGCTTAGCAGATATTCTTAGATCTTCAACATTAAAGACATGGGAAAAGAAGTAGTAAGCCTTTTCCAAATGTGATTTAGATGCCATGGGGTTCCTACTATCCTTTGATGTACACAAGACCTTGCACTTTCCAATAATAGCTTCCTGAAATGAAAGTAGGAAGAAGACTAAAAAAATTTCACACAGTACTATACTAAGAAAATTCTACCATGTATGAAGTCATGAAGACTTTTACTAAGATTTCCCAATGCTACACCTTCAGAGCTTTCACCTTCTTATTATTGTTCAAATTACTAGTAGTGAAAATTATTTGAGAGAGCCCATAGGATTGCTAGATATATATGATACATTATACAACAATTAATACCTAAATCCAATCAATATACTGTATACAATGATTTTAGTAATTACTAAACCACTACAAGCTTCAATACAAAATTCTACAGAAACTAAAGCAAATATTCACTTATGGGCAGCAACAACATAACATAAGAATAAGAACTGCGGAACAGATACAAAAAGCAGATAGGCAAGCAGCCAGTTACTCAGACTTCAGTACAAGTGGCTACTTGGATAGAGGCATCGGACTCGGCCGTTTCATAAAAAATGAAGTATACAAGTGGTGTGTACGAAAGGAAATTAGAAGTGTCATAGTAACAGCATGCAAGCATAACATAATTTTCCCAATTGATAACTATTCCTAACATTACAATGAATTCATCAACTTATCAAGCATGGTATATAAGCGAAAAAGAACCAAAAAGGCAGCAAAAATTACCAAAGGAATGATGTTAAAAACTCCGGTACCCCGACCGGAAGCCAAAAATAGCTCATTCCAAGCTGGCCTATAATCTCCCAAGTAATTATACACATCCAATGGCCGGAAAAACCATAACACTTTGCCTCTCTTCCCTCCCTTTTTGGTCTCCCAAATCGTCACGAGTTTACCAATATCAGTCTCTGTTGCACCCTCGCGATACAGGCATATGCAGTCGAAACGTGCGTATTGAACGCCTTGATAGGTAAAGGACCTATAAAGCTTCATCCCTGTATCGTCTGTGGCAGCATCCATCCTACTACCCCATCTGAAGCTTTGTTGATTTTTCTCAAGTTGTGACATAGCTTTCCCAGTGCAAGAAACTATACAGAAAACAGAATGTCAATTACTTGAGTTAAACCGTAGCATTCACGCAAAAAATCAACAACCCAACTCTCCTGGACTCGCAAACAATTTGTCATCGTTTTTTGTTTTCAGTTTCGGGTTTTTTTGAAAACTAGAAACCAATATATTTCCCCATTAAACATATGCCAGTTTTCAAAGGAAACATAATTAGTATCACTATAACAAAATTTCAACTTTTTACAATTTATATCAAATAAGCCTAAAATCATGGAACCCCATAACAGGAAACTAACAATGATATCAAACCTGCCCAGAGTTATTTGGTGGCAAAAGCAGAGGAAACACCCCTGATTCAAACGAACAGAGTAATACTAAAAATACCCACTAAGAAATTTCTAAAAATAACCAGAAAAATCAAAACACCCATATGAAACAACATGATCAAACTCACAAAAAACCCAGAAAGATGATCAAATTATGGAAAACAAGCATCATACAACATATTTACAAGCTCAAAAAAAAACTTTAAAACAAGAAGTAAAAGAGCGGTAGTAGTAATATTACCTCAGGAGCTTAATCTGAAAGAAATTGGGTACCCAGATGAGGAAAAAAAGCACGTAAATGGGTTTTGAGTTTTTGACCAAAAATGGCAAAAAAAAAGTGAGTTGAGAGTGAGCAAAAATGGAACTATTGTGCAACGGAGAGTTAAGGGATATAGTTTAGTGGGAAGAAATGAAAGTGGTGTTTGTGGAGAAGGTGTTGTTGCAGCAAAATGTTATGACTTATAAGCGCGGGGTATTTTTACATTACAATTTACAAGCACCACTACACCCCATGTAACCATGTTCATTGCCCACGAACTTCATGGAGTCATCACTCCTGGACTAGTCTCTTCATATGCTCTTCAAATTTACCAAAGAAAACGGAATAAAAAGGTTACCTTTTTTTTTGTCTTTTTGCCTCTATTGAATATCTCATTTTTTCCTTTTTTTTTTTTTTTATCCACGAGATTATAAACATCATCACTCATGAGAAAGAAACATATTATTCCCCCCTATTTACCACTTTTTTATTTATCCTAAAATATTTTATTATAACTTATGATCATTTTGATCAAATGCATCACACTCATGATCAATCATTTACTGGTGTATCGGAAAATTAAAAATATATATATATATTATAAAAGTAAAGCAAACTCGGTGTCTGTTTATAGGTGTCAAAAAAATATAATCATTGGTAATTTTTTATATATTTTTTAACTTTTTAGATTTTCATATATTTTATTTTGAAGTTTTAAACATTTTTTGCTAAAAAACTGACGCCACATGATTGGGCTAGTTTTTGCTTTTCTCATCTGCTTCATGGTTGATCATATTGTGATCTATTTTTACTCGTGAGTGTAGAGGGCTTATTTTTTGTTCATGTCTCGTGAACAATTCTTATGATCAATTCGATCATGAGTAGGGGTGTGCATCGGACCGGTCCAGACCGGAATTTGGACCGGAATGGACAGGACCGAACCGGACCGGAATTTTCCGGTCCGGTCTTCGGTCCTTAAAAAATTACAATTCCGATTTTCCGGTCCGGACCCATAAAACTATATATAAATTTATTTTGGTGTTACAAAACAATAGTTAAATTAACCAAAACTATTATTTTTATGTGTCACCAGTCACTTAAATATAATTTGAATTGAATATATAATCTAAAATATAGTATAAGTAAATGAATATGTTTAAAAAGTAGAAAAATATTTCATATAAAATAAATAATCATACAAACCGGTCCAAAACCTGTCCGGACCGGAATTTTTCGGACCGGTCCGGTCTAGACCGGAATTTTCGGACCGGTCCGGTCTAGACCGGAATTTTTCCTGTCCGGTCTCCGATCCGCAAAATAGTTGCGATTCCGGTTCCGGTCCGGTTTTGGAACGGTGCACACCCCTAATCATGAGTGTGATGCTCTGAGGTAGGAAATGAGTACTAATTTTCTTTTTACAAAAATGAAAATTTAGTTTTCGTCATGTTATTATCATTCTCTCTATATTTTTCAATTTTCCTTGTTGTATAAAAAAAAATGTCCTCGTTTAAGGAAACGGGAAAGTAATTATTGATGTTATTTACATGGTTAGTTCAAAACGATTTTTATATTATTGGGAAAGTTTGTCTCAACAACACCAACTATGAATTAGGTGCACCCAACTGCACAAATTTTAACGGTTGCACCCAACAATATGAATTTTGATGAAGGGTATAAAGAGTGACATAAATATGTGATTTTCGATTTTATTTATGCCTAAATTTGAATTTGGGATGAATTTTATGGACTTGTTTGCTTGTATGTTTGTAATTAAGATTATGACAACCAAGTTCACCATAAGTTTAAACGAGGATTTCCAGCCTTAAACTTCATTTATGTCATGTGTTGCATCCAATATCAAAGTTTGTATTGTTGGGTGCTCCCATTAAAGTTCATGTTATACAGTTGGTGTTTTTTATGCCAATTTTCCTATATTATTTAGCTTTACTTATTGTTCGTTATATGAATTGTTTGTGGAATTAAATTTGATAAATTTTATTGACTATTGTGAGAAAAACACAATTATGTATAATCGCAAAAAATATGTTATTGTTTCATCATATAAATTCAAAGTTTATTAAAAGAAACGGTTTAGCTTTATATTAAAATTTAGACTAAGTTAAATACACTACTTTATTCAAAAAATCCACCACTTTATTCAAAAGGTGATTCATTCTCTTTTTTATATTGGACTTTTGTTGTTGCCTGATTTTAAATTAAAATTTGGTGATCTCTTATAAGACCAACTCTATTTTAAATATCTTACAAAATTCTACCATAAGTAGATAAAAGTGAGTTGAGGTATAATTAGTAAGCTATTAAACCGAAAAGAATTGAGTGGCGAAGATTTCAAAATTGATGAGCATTAAATATTTTCTATATGTAATTACTATGTTGGCATAAGTTAAAGTGGTAAATGTTTCACTTCAATGAGCATGAGGTTAGGGTTCAATTGTTGAAGTACTAATGCTTACATTTGTGATTGGGTCGTTGAGAAATAAAATATTTTAAAGTGAACCGTGAAAGACATTTGAGCTTATTTAGTAAACTTATAATTTTCCCGAATAAATGATTTTATCGGATGATTTTTTATTTCCTCTAACTGTATTAATAGGGAAGCTGTTTGGATAACTAATGAACCAAAATTCGAGCTCGATAGGCATCACTATTAGATTTCTCTTTTATGACTTTTATGATTTTAGTCATATGATATTAGTGTAAAAAAAAACTTACTCTCATTTTACCACACTTATTCTTAAACAAGACAATATCGAAAACTGTTTTCTAAGTTCATACTTTGTTTTTTGGTTTCACGAAAACTGAAAAGTGAAAAGAAAAAGGTAAAAACATGCTCTATTTTAGTTTTATTATCACTAATTTAGGTGTTATTTGGTTTACATATAGAATCACGGAAAGTGAAAATTCGGCAAATTCTCAAAAGATAGAAAAATGATTGGTACTCACTCTGTTTCATATTAGACGATATACTTTGGGCCTGTTCTTTTCAGCTTATTTTCAGTTCAGTTCAGCTCTAATAAGTTCAGTTCAGTTCAGCTCCAATAAGTTCAGTTCAGTTCATTATTTAACCATTTTGTTTAATATTATTATTGTTGGTCTAATTTATTTTATTATTATTATTGTTATATAATAACAATAATAATTATTATTTATATATATTATTTTTTTATTATATCTTTACTCATTATTATTACTATCATTATTATTATGGCTCAACAAAGTTTGGGTTGGTACACGGTTTAACCAAATTCCATGTCAATACAAGTATTCTGATTTGCAATTGTTGCTTTATTTTACTGAATAAAATTCACTATTACATCATACAAATAAGCTACAAAAAGCTAGAAGATATGAAAAAATTACAAAGTTGCTAATAATACTGCAGTACTATTTAAAATATAACATTGTCGTTACGTTGTATATTAAATATACTTTGGCGGTTTGGTGTATTTCTATCATAGACCAACCCACCACAAATGGTTGTTTGGTTAGAAGCACACATCAACCCATGTTTTAAGCTAATTACTTCCTCTGTTTCTTTTTAACTGCAACGATTTGACATATTGGTAATACTATTAATTTACTTCTTAGACATTATATTATATCATCATCATCAAGTATTAATATATTAATACTAATAATTGTAATTACTCATTATTATAAATTATTATTACTATTATCAGTAATTATTATTATAATTATTTATTTATAACTATCATAATAACATCAAAATAATATTATCATTATTCATTTGATATTATTCTAAATTATTAATTTAATTATTATTACTTAGAATTATTATTACTTATTATTTAATATTCAAAATAGTTATTATTTACTTATTATTCATATACTTATTATAATTCAATTCAATTCAGTTCAGTTCAGTTCAGTTCAGTTCAGCTCCAATAAGTTCAGTTCAGTTCAGCTCTAATAAATTCAGTTCAGTTCAGCTCCAATAAGTTCAGTTCAGTTCAGTTCAGCTCCAATAAGTTTAATTAAGTTCAGTTCAGCTCCAATAAGTTCAGTTCAGTTCAGTTCAGCTCCAATAAGTTCAGTTCAGTTCAGCTAGAATTAGCCGAAGAGAACAGACCCTTTGACTGACACATAGTTTTAGGAGTGTTATTTGACTAACTTATTTTATTCAGAGTAGTGATTATTGGTATTTGTTTTAGTACATAAAGTACATGTTGGTAGGGCATATCATAGGGGTTTGGAGGAAGTGGGGTTATTAAATTAATTATATGTGAGATCCGTTAATTAAAAAAGAATATTTCTATTGAACTCCCATGTCATTTTTTAAAGTTTATCAACTAATGTGGGACGAACGAGTAAATGAAGTGTATTATCTAATATGGGACAGATGGAGTAGTAAACAGTTAGATAATATCTAACACCATTTTTATGAAAAAGACAATATATTACCAATTTTACGATGTATATACCATATTAAATGAAAATTTTTTATACTTGAGTTCATCAATTTACCCCTATATAACATATAAAATGACTATCTTATCCCACAATTTACACATGAAAAAATCATTTTACCCCGCTAAATTATTAGCTAGTAATCATTTCTCCTCATTAATTAAACTACTATATGGAAAAAATTAATTTTCTAAAGAACTTCTACATACAACCAAACATTACCTTACTCAGCAACTTAGCATATCAGTAAGTAAAGTCAGAATAGTTTCATTATTACTATACATAGCCCTAGCTAGTACAGGGATAAAGGATACTGATTACTGAAGTAGGGAGAAACTTTTGATATCAAACAGATGACATCTGCAGAAGCGCCATTTCTTCCTTGCACAAAACAGGAAAGTTAGTAATGGAGATGGCAAAAAGAGACACTTTAGCTGTTCGGTATGGCGTCTTTGATTTTTACTGCTTTTGCTCTTTCACCTTGTCAATGGTCATGTCTCATGTCATGACACTTTGGGTTATAAGAAAAACAATGATATGGTCTTCTGCTTCAAACTTGAGTACATGTTTACATGATTGATTTTGGAAATAATATTTGTTCCGTTTATAATTAGTTGTAACACTCTTGATTTCGCGGCCTCCTACATAATTTTTTGAGAGGAACGAGATAGAGAGAAAGAAATAAGGGAACCCATGTAATAGGACAGATATAGAAAAAAAGATTTGCGCAAAAAGAAAGTATCACAACTAATTTCAAACTTCTTAATACTTCTTCCGTTTTAATATAATTGATACAGTTTCTATAATTGAGTGTTTTTAAATAAGTGAAACACTTTATAAAGTTTCTATATATGGTAAACTTTTGCTTGTAAATTGACATAAATATCCCTACTTAAATTTATAACCACACCTTAACTTCATTTAACAAATCTAAAGGTAGTGGGGGGTGGGGGCCACACATACTAATATCACAATTAAAAAACCCCTAAATATACTTAAAATTTTTTGCATCAAAATACGTTAAAGGCACAATGTATCACTTATATTAAAACGAAGAAAGTATGAAAAGTGTTACATTAAATAACGAAAGAAGTATAATGAGATCACAAGTCTTTCAGAATATGGTATACTACTATTACCGGTAAATCGTAATCCCCATCTGCTTGCCCAATCAAGCTTTTGGAGACTTTCTTAAAAAAAATCTGACTGAGTGAAATCGATTACAGACAAAAATTTGAGGACCAAATACAATAAATTTGAAAGTATAGTGCTTTTGGCGAATCTTTTTAAAGAAAAATTGACCGAGTAAAATTGGTTAAAGACAAAATGAAGAACCAAACATTAATAATTGAGAATTTTTATGAAAGGTAAAAAATCAATTATTGCAACTAAACAAAACGGAGGAAATACAATAAATTTGAAAGTATAGTGGTGATGGAGGGAATACTTCTTATGTATGCAAAAGAACTTTTTGATCAATTGGCTGCTTATGTTTAAGACATACGGTTTCATCCTGGAGGAAAAAAGTAATTATTCTTGTTGCATCAGATCTTAGTTAGTTAAAAACGGGACGCGTATTAAACATAGTTTAATTTGGCGCATTTAAAACGGCAAAAACTTGAAAAATTCGGTCAAATATTCGACTAAAAAAAATATTGACGTTTATAATTTGGATATATACGTATACGCGTTTAAAACAGTTTCAATTTGAAAAATTCGGCTAAAAAAATGGACATTATTTTTGTGCATTACTCTCACTTGGCCTATAAAGGCTATAATACCACCTAATCTAAATCGTCCACAGCTTCTTGAAATCCCCCCAATTTATTTTATAACCTATATCTAATTTTTGTACCTCGACCGTCCACCTTCCTTCTTTCTCTTCAAGCCTCAAAGTCTCCAACACCTCTGCGCCTCTCTCCCTCACTATCTCCAAAATGGTTGGTAAAATCTGCTCATCTTAACCTAAAACTTCAATTTTGTCTCTTTCTTTTAATTCCTTCTTTTCCTCTATCTTCTCTATGAATCCACCTCCCTTTTTTTTCTCTGTGGTTGTGCAGCGCGGCAAGCCAGAACGTCGGAGACGGTGAGTGTGGTCCGGGGCAGAGCGTCGTCAGTAGACCGGTGTGGGACTGACCTGGGCTTTTTTTTTGCCATTTTAAGTCTGCCGTTTTTAAATAAAAAAACGGGTTTAAAACTTTTTTTACGTTTTAATCAGCAACTTGCCGTTTTTTGCGTTTTAATCGGTTTGGACGTTTTTTTCCCTTTTTAAACGTGTTTCGTTCTAAAAGACGGATTCAGCGTAATGATAAAAGTATTAGATGTCACGTAATGATAAATCAGTGCAAAATCAGAATCTGGCTACAATCACTAAATGGGAGAGGACTTGCTTTCTTCTACGTCGCTAGGGCATTATATAGCAACCGCTTTCTTCTATATCCCTCGCGCAGTATGCAGCTTTCACGCGGACACTCAGATCACAAATATCAGATAATTGCAAAAGGATAAAAGCTTTCATAAAAAAAACAGCAATTGCAAAAGTTGCAAAAATGTGATCCAATCTAAACAATGAGAGAAACTCTTCTCAACTTCTATTACTACAGCAACAAACTCAGATACAAGGGTGAATAATTTTTTCTTTCAACTCATTGATTGTTGAAGGTACAGAACATAACCAACGCATAAATCGTAAAAAGATGTATACAAATTATGTCATTGTCTACCCCTTTGGTGGCCAACAACAATTATCTACGCGTTGACAGTAACCTTCTAAATAAAATGAAAACGGGAATTTACAAGGAACTCACCCGCAAACCCTGCAACTTCTTGGAGTTCTTGAAGTGAAGTTCCAGATGGGCAAAACTACAATTGAGGGAAGAGGAATGGTGTCTTCTCCGTGGTTTCAAAAAAAATAGATAGGGAACGACCCTCCAAAACCAACTCATTAGTTGATAAAATCCACTCTCTACTAGACCTACACTTCAAAATCGCATAGAACTCGGCTAATGAAAGGAGAAACAGCTGCAAGCAAAGCCTTGGGACATTCTTCATGTGGAAGATGACCGCATCCCGAGATAGCAACTAGCCTCTGCATGATTACACCACTAAAGTTAAAAAAGAAGGCAAAGATAATCGATGTGTGTTTTCCAGTGTTAGAACTTTTCTTAAAAACCAGATAAGTAACCATATTTCAATGTGAAGCAAAAGGAATGAGAGTTTCAAGTTTCGGGGAAAGAGGACATGAGCAACTTTTTGTTTGCTATTGCATAATTCAATGTTACTAGCACATAATCTGCTAATCTGGCAAGCAGCCCTAGGGTCCCTAGCCTCAATGTCAATGTAAAACTGGTCTGCCTGGGTGAACATGGTGAACCAATGAGTTGAAGCAAGTTCATCACCCGGTGTCTACAAGGCACACTAATCATAAGGTAGTTAAACTGCATTTTCGCTGGTTGAGGTTTAATGTTTTGGCTAGATATAGATAAAAGCAAAAAGGTGGACGAGGGATGTATTATGATGATCATGTATTATATCAGAACACGAAAAAATAGAATACAGTAAACAGCTTTATCAGTAACATAGTACTTACAGAATCTACAAATTTGGAAGCCATAGTTTGAGCAGATCTTATAGAAACAAGAGCGTCTTCAGCTCCCGTGACAGCCAAAATGGGTAAATCTTGAACTGCTTTCACCAGGGATGCTGCTTTTTCAGACGATAGAATTGTTTCCCCAGAAAGCTTACCAATCTCATGGAGAGCCTCATCCCAACCTTCTACACAGAGGGGCGCCTGATTGGATCCATTTGTAACATCAAGTCAGGAATTGACTTTATTGAAGATATTATTAATTGAATCATGCCCCACACAAGTAAAAGCTTTACACACAAAACTCTACCTTGTATAGGTTTAAAACTTCTGTTGTCAACTTGGTAGCGTCATACCACGCACGCCGATTGACCACTTGTGTAATTTCTGTTCGGAGTAGTGGCTGGACCAAATGTTTCTTCCCTAATGAAGTACGCAGAAGTATCCTTGCAAAGGAAGGAACTACATCTCTGGAGAGATCTGCATTCATCAACACCACAGCTGTGACTGCAACCTGCATAAAATTGAAACATTCAATTTTAGGGGCATTCTAGCAGAAGAATATATAAATTGATAGCACATATATCATCAGCTCGAAATCAATACATACTTTTTTTTTGGATTAGGTGCTCAAATTCGACATCTCTCTTTTTCTTTCTATTGGGACAGGTGCTCAAGATCACTACAATGTTTACTTGATACAGGTATTGCTATGCTGTACAATTACCAGTAATACCAGGAACTGACAAATGGTTGGTACCCTGCCATATTTTAAGCAGCTACCCCCTATTGCAATTGTCATCGTTCTAGAACTTGGGAAGCAGATGCATATTACGAGTAGTTAACGACTACTTGAAACACAAGATGATATCAACGCCAGGGAAAAAAAGAAACTAGACAGAAACATTGGAAATCGCCCTTTAATGAGATCAACTAAAGGTCTACTTCCCTAAACCTTGATTTTTATAGACACGATATGTGGAGGAAAGCCTTCACTTAAAAAAAAAAGGAATAATTTAGGAGCCGTTCATTATTGTTTTTTGTTCAAACAAAAAACAAGAAACAACAAAAAGTGGTTTTCACTTTTTAGTTGTCAGTTTTCAAAAGCATCATATTTCCAATAAGTTTGACTAATTTTTTTTGTTTATTATAGGACATATATCTTTTGACTTTCAAATACCAAAAAAAAAAAGTTGAAAACCACATACAACCTCCAATTTGAATAAATCCAACATAATGGAAATCATAGCTTCACTTAAACTGCAACTTAATTGCGCCAAAGGTAAAACCACTAGATAGAGAAACTTTCTACTTCATTTGCCATGACAAAGGACTCTCCAATAAGCAGGCTGAGGCTGGGAGGCTTGTACCAAACAGTGGCAGAACTTCATAGGGGCCGCCACAAATTTTTTTTCTTTAATTTTAGTGTAAAAACACTGTTTTTTTCAGATTAAAAATGGGTTAAGTTATTAACTTGGTCCCCGTCTAAAAAATACTTGAGATGAGATTTGGTCCCCGTCGAAAAAGGAAAAGAAAAAAAACTATTCAGCCCCTGGGACCAAACTTCACGAACTTTTGACAATCCTTCATCATCCATATGTATCCTAAATCCCAATTCGGAAATATGATCGTGCTATTTTGACACTATTGATAGTACAATCTAGAATAAAAAAGGAGAACAAATTATATCCAAGGAGGCAAGGACAGTAATGAGAAAGAGGAAAGAAAAATCGTAAATCAGGAATAGGATCGTGCAGGTTTGACAGTAAAAAGGGGAACAAATATTTGCAAGGAGGGAAGGACAGTGTTCATGCGGAAATGAAAGGAATCCTAAAAGGGACTAAAAATGCTCTCTAACTCCAGCATCTATTGATACCTTCTTGGCTTCTCAGATGTGAGCAATATTATGGACTATCCTCACAAGAAAGGATGTTGCCTGCAACAACTTCAAAGTCTAAAAAAAGAAGATGCTCTTCAATCAGCGCAACAGTTTGATAAAATTTTCCTTAAAACTTTTCCCACATAGCATTGTATAAAGAGAGCATAAGTTCTAATCTAGCTGTCATCGCAAGGATTAGTGGGTAGTTTCATTTGTTGTTTGGGTTGTGCTTGTGCATGTCAAAATGAAAAAGATCTTTTGAAACACAATCATATTTAGTACTTTCTCCGCCTTTAATTTAGTTGCCCCCAAAGGACTTAGTACATCAATTATACTTAGCCCCTGTCATTATCCCATCTTAAGTCACGCCATACTCCATCAGGAGGCTAAAACCTTGCATCTATCACTAGCAAATCTTGAACAAACAACTAGCCTCCATGCATATTATCTAACATATTCAGAAAAACAATCATATATTTTCAAATATGTCAAAAGGAACATTAAGCAACGAACGATAGTGAAAGCTAACATATTCAGAAATGTCAAAAGAATCCAAAGAATAAGCAACTCATAGAGAACAATTATCAGATACAAATACCATTTCCTAAGTTCCAGTACTCCCTGACAAATATCCAACCACAAACTCACCAAATGAACACCAAATCAAAGTGTAGGTACTTACATTTGCAGAACTCCCAGACATTTTCACTCTTTCTGCTGCCCTTAATGCAAGCAATCCACCATCATCATGGCCAACAAGTATCACTGAAGAAAACCCCATTTCTGAACAAAAGGACAGAAGTAGGTCCACCTGAAACATCAGGTAACACGCGTCAGCTTGAACAAACTAAAAGTCCCAGCTGAAAGAGAACACGAGTAATTGAAATATTTGATTAAGGACATTTAATAGATATACTGACTTAATAAGATGAAAAAGGCAACATTATCCAAACAAGCAGATATCAAGCAAGCAAATCATCTAATCTCTAACAAGAACTACAATTTCTCCAGAAACAATTGTCAGCCGGAATAAGTAAAGCATAAATCAAGGGTACTTCTATTGAGCTTGAGCATCAATTAGACAATCACATAATTTCAATTAAGTGGCAGTAACAGTCATAGAAGACTTAAAACAGTTTGCTAGGTAATACTTATAAGCATGTGATATTTCCTGGTTATATACTGTTCATTAATTGTGAGAATAAGAATAAGAGACTAGTATTTTCGAAGACACCACACAACTGCAGAATGAAATAAGATTCCAATCACTGAGACATCTAAATCGAAACTTAAGAACATTCTGCCAAAATTGTGTGGCACCAATCTGGCAAACTACTTAGGTGCCCAAAGATCACAAAGAGAATTTTGTATTATAATACTAGCAGCCCGAAAGTTGTAACCAGATATAAAGATTACCACCACGTATATGACTGGATAATAAACAGGTAAAGACAACAGCTGATGCCATTAAAAGATATCTAAACGCCGCTTATATTAACAAGCAGAAAGGTTGTCCATTTAACATCAGAATTAGCATGTGATGAGGGCAGAACATTGCAATCATCAAGTGGCAGCATTAACAAGCTGCCAACATTGTGTGGGATCAATCTAACAAACTACTCAGGTGCCCAAAGATCACAAAGAAAAAAATGTATTATAGTACTAGGCACTAGCAGCCCAAAAGTTGTGACCCGATATAAAGACTACCGCAATGTATAAAACTGGATGATAAACAGGTAAAAAAAGATGAAACTATTACAAAACCGCTGATGCCATTAAAACCTATCCAAGCGCGTTTTATATTAAAAGGCGGAAAGATTGACCATTTAACATTAAGATTAGCATGTGATGAGGGCAGAACATCGCAATCAGCAAGTTGCAGCATTCACAAGCTTCCAGTAAAATTGTAACCGCTAATGCAGAATACAAGACAGGATAATAAACAGGTAATGTGTTCTATAAATAAGTAGATATATAAGCATGTTTTTGCTTATGAGAGCAGAAATATCTTTCAATAAATATTTATATTAGCATGCGATGATGGTTTTACGTATTCAATATTCTTAATTTGCAAGTTGTATCATTTACAAAATGCATACTCATTCAGGGAGTCATCAATAAAGCTGATACCTGAGTATCAAGTCTGTAAGGGTTTGGCAATTGCTTATCTTCCCAATCCTTCCTTTGTAACCTAGGAGTTAAACCCCACCCAGGCCGGTCAAATGCTGCAACTGTGCGACCGACTTGACGTGCTAGCGTGCCCATCACATGCCTCCATGAAAAAACTCCACCACCAAACCCATGCACTAGGACAATGCCACACTCACCATTTGCCACTAAATCCGAATCCAGTTTTAAAGGGCTTAACCCACAGGTTTCATCCTTGTCATCCATAACATCAAGGCTCAAAAGAGGAATTTCATCAGAAGAAACAGCAGAACATGCCAAACTTTCTAGCAATGGGTCATACAAAGAAGATGAATGGAATTGATTACTAAAGCTTCTAGAAAGGTTATGCTGGGTTTTGGACAGAGCATTTAATGGTCGATCTACGTTTACCCTACCAATGCCCAGCTGAGGGCTGCAGCTTCTATTGGGTTCAATAAAAGTTGTGGATGATAGGGAACGTGGAGGAGAACTAGGCATGCTAATCTTGTAATGAAGCGTAAAGCCTTGGCAAGTTGTAAATAAACTGTCAATGTCAGCAAGCAATCTGACAGGTAAGGCACATTCATAACGAGCCAAACCATATTGTTTACGCCGTATCTCACTGTCACTTTTAGGGGTAAGCTTTGCTGTTGAGGGAACAGGAGACCGTGGCATCTTTTGATAGGCAGATAGCAAACTCTTGCAAGACAAAACCTGCCAGGGAGATAAGCACACTTCAGCATGACATTGAAAGAGACCGAATTTAGAAACAAAGAGGACAGATAAATAATGAGCAAATTTACTGTTACAGAAATCATAAAACAAGCAAACTGAGAAAACCACACGGAGACCTACCGTCTCTGGATCAACACGATGAAAAAGGAGCTTCCTCCTCGCCTTGCAGCTAATTCGATAGGCAATAACCATATGTCCAAGAGCAAAAACTACGGATGACAAAAACAAAACAGGCATTCCCCAAGACTTCTTCAAATGGAGAATACGCCTTGAAATAGAATGTGAAGCATCAGCTTCCATTTGAGAATTTGCAGAGAAAACACAGGCTTTAATTGACAGGAGGAGAGTCGAAATAAAGGAGCATAATGTCACACTTCCAAGATACGGTCCATGAGAAAGAGCAGGAGTATCAGAGAGAGAATATACACCTGCCATTAACGCATTAGTCCGTAAGTAATTCAAGTGTAGATGTTTTAAACATTATATATACAGCTCCACACCCATCTTCAATCTAAATCCCACCTGTCACCACCTACATACATATGTTTGAGCCAAATATTCAGTCCAAACCAAGGAAACCAAGTCTGTTCAACACTCGGACATAACATAAGAACTGCATCCTCTTAAATCCTAATTAGCCAAATATTTACAATATGGACAATCAGCACATCAGCGTGAAACGATAATCCCCATCCCCATCCATAAAAAATGAACCAATATAATCTAACCTTTTTTTTACAGTTCACATCCACAGAAAGAAACAGGAATAATGAGGGAATAGTCGAGCGTATCATCGTAATTATCTGCATTCTCAAGTACATGGAATAGCTAAGCAATTCAAAGGAAAACCTAAACCTACTAAAAAATACAATCAAGCAAAACCTCTAATTTTAAAACTAAGCTTTTCTCCTAAATTCTCCCAAGCCAAATCTAATCTTCACTACCACATCACGGCATCAGTACATCATCTCTCCTTACCTTGTCACCACCTACATACATATGTTTGAGCCAAATATTCAGTCCAAACCAAAGAAACCAAGTCACTTCAACACTCGGACATAATATAAGAACTGCATCCTCTTAAATCCTAATTAGCCAAAGATTACAATATGGACAATCAGCACATCAGCGTGATACGATAATCCCCATTCCCCACCCATCAAAAATGAACCAATAGAATCTAACCTTTTATTACATTTCACAATCACAGAAAGAAACAGGAATAATGATGGAATATTCAAGCGTATCATCGTAATTATCTGCATTCTCAAGTACATGGAAAGCTAAGCAATTCAAAGGAAAACCTACACCTACTTAAGAATAGAATTAAGCAAAATTAATTACTAATTCTAAAACTAAGCTTTTCTCCTAAATTCTTCCAAGACAAATTTAATCTTCACTAGCATATCACGGCATCAGTACAATCATCTCTCCTTACCTAGATTCTTTCCTAATTGAGTCTATCATACACTTAACACCAAATATACACAAAGCTTCATTAAAGTCAAAGCTATACTTTTCACATACACCTCAATCTTAGCTAATTACAGCTAGCAAAAATGCAAATAATCAAAACAGCCATTTCCATCACAAGCAAAGATAATGAACAAAAAATTCAAACATAGATGAAATTAAAAAAGACGTACATGTAATAAGGAGAGATCTGAGTACAGAAACAAGAGGAATATCAATCAAAGAGCTCTTAAAAGCGTATCTCTTAATATGTTGTTTAACACCATAACATCTAACACAGGTGAAGCTAGAAACCAAAACACAAGGAACCAATACATCTCCAATCGCTACCAATAATGGCAAACATTGTACTAACAACGACGCCATCATCGCTAACATGAAGAACATCGTTCTCAAACACCTCCTTAACCTCTCACATCCCGCCATTAGCTTTCTCTCTCCTCCACCACCACAAAAACGAAATCAAAATAATCAACGAAAATGATGTAATTGTGTGTAAATTTGTAAAATGAAAAAGATCGTTTTGATCTTATGTAGGATCGCGAGAAATCTGCGTTGAAACCCTAGCTGAGAATAAAAATGTTGAAAATGGAGCAGTAGCGATCGCCATTCGCGAATTCTGAGTGTGAAATTTGATGAATGAGAATCAATAATGTAGTTATACCACCATTAAAGCTAGGGTTTGGAAGGTTTGGTTTGGTTTGGTTTTTTTTTCTCTCTCTTCAAACTTCAGAAATTGCAGAGGATGATGATGAAGAAGGAAGAGAGAGGGAAAAAAAAAAAGAGAGAGCAGAACCGGCGATTGTTTATATAAACGGCGAATTTGATTTTTCTCGGCGATCGTTTCAAATATTTTAAATTTTTGTTTTTTTATAAGTAAAGCTTTTTCTCTGTCATAAGCGTATTATATACATCGTGTGAGGGTATAAAGTGAGGGGGACGGTGTGGCCCATTTACTGTTTGGGTTAATGTGTCGTATTGGTGTCTGCTTTAATACAGCATGTTTGCTATGGGTACCGTTTTGATGTTTAGCTTCTTTTTTTTTGATGAGTAGAATCTTTTTGAAGATTTGGGTTTGGACCGTTGGACTTGGAGTGCTGTTACGTTCAGACTTGAGATTCGCGTTTTCAAATTGGCATTAATATATTTCACTTTATTATATGGCTAAGTATAGTGCAAACATGGTAAACCTAAATCTATTTGAGCTCGTTCTCTTTCTCTACCAACCTTTGCAAATTACATTGCATCCACTTATCGGGTTCACATTCATAGGGCTTGTTTGGTTGCTCAAAAGAAATGGAGGAAATTAGAATTCATGGGAATTGGCAAATAGGGTAGTTGTTTGGTTGGATAGAAAAAGTGAAAATGTGGGAAGTAGAAATTCATGGGAATTGGAATTTCCTACAAAATGTAGGAATTTAATTACCTATCCTCCCCTTGGTCAATGAAAATTCCTATGATTTGCAAAATCCCACATACCAACCAAAAACAATTCCTAGGAATTTCACAAGGGAAGTAATTTTCCATGAATAGCAAATTCCTATGGAAATTTAATTCCCATGACAACCAAACATGCCCATATTGTACCTTCTTTTTACTTTGGTTTTTGCACTAAAAGCATCCACACTCATGATCAAATTGATCATAAGAATTGTTTTCATGAACAAAAAAAATAGCCCTACACTCTTGAGTAAAAATAGATCACATTGTGATCAACTAATTCATGAGAAAAGCAAAAACTGGCCCAATCATACAGTGACATGTGACGTCAGTTTTTTATTTAAAACTTCAAAATAAAATATCTGAATATCTACAAAGTAAAAAAATATAAAAAAATACCAATGGTTATATTTTCTTGAGATCTATAAATAGACACCCACTTTGCTATATTTTTATATACTTTTGAATTTTGTTAATTTTCAAATACATAAGTAATTGATTGATCATGAGTGGGTTGCAATTGATCAAATTGATCATAAAACATGATACAAATTTTAAGATGAGTGAGAAAGTGGTAGAGAGAGAGGGATGATATGTTTTTTTGTTCATGAGTGGTGATGCTCTAATAGTAACTGGGTAGTGTAGGCACAAAAAAATTACAATGTGCCAAGTTATCAAATTCCATGAATTCAATAAAGTCTATTGTTGACTTTATAAACGTAGATGATAAATGATATTAACTAGTCCGGGCTTGTAACTAAGTTTGGGTCGTCTTAATTATAAGTTCATTTACTAATTAGATTAAGGCCTAATAATAAAAATAGGCTATTTGAATAAATGATAACTATGAGTCCCATGGTGGCTACTAGAGGTCTTCAATAGGGCGGGTCAGTTTACAGACGGGGTGGGGCGGGCCGGATCATGAACAATCTAAAACGGGGCGGGTCAGGGTCACTTGACCCGGCCCAACCCGACCCTTTTTTAACCCATAAACTTTTCCCTAATAGCATTAAGACTATTTCTTCTTCGCTTTTCCTATATACGACCTACAAAAATTACTTACTGAAGATTATAATCAAAGATGAAATGAAGAGAAATATAGCTGATGAAAGAGAGTATATGAAGAGGAACTTCTGCTAGAATCTGATAAACGAGGTAGAGGACAAGCCGACATTTATATCGGAAATAGACTAAATTGTTCGATTGGAGAAATGAGGTAAGACGAAAATTGATAATACTTTCGATTACTATTGTCATTTCTGACTCATTTTACAGAGTTACAGTCTCGGATAGATAATAGTAGGAAGTTTGAGTTTATTCATCCGCCATTGATGTTAAGAAGTGGAGAAATGGAGAAGAAATCAACTTCAATGAATTATGCTAGATGAGATCTGAAGTGGAAAACAAAACTGAATTGATCGAAGAGATTTTTTAGCGAGTTCTAATTTCCGTCTTTGTTGGAATTGAAAAAAAGTAATGAGCACTGGAGAGTATTATAATTATCAAAAACATATAAAAAAAACTTTAAAAAAACCCTTACATTAAGGCCCTCCTCAAGCCCGGTTTAAGCTCGCCCCACTTTGTTTTCCACATGACCGGTTTCAACCTGCCCCTGTTTGGGGCCGCCCCTCCAAGGCCCTCCTACTAAGTGGGCCGGAATAGGGTCGGAAATGGACCCTCGCCCTATTGCACAGGCCTAGTGGCTTACTCATTAAACCTAATCCCTGCAAAGTTTTATAAATAGAGCTCTGCAGTCTCATTTGAAGAGGTTCAGAATAAACCAAGAGTGGAGAAACCAGATAGAAAAAACAGAAGGTCAAAAAACAGAAGGTGGAGATAATCCAGAGCTATTCCAGAGTACACAAAAACTCTCAGGACCTCGTCAACCAACAACAAATTCTCTTAACCTAGAATAAGAATAACAAGCATAAAAAATCAACGTGTCATTCTATTCTAAAAAAAAAAGACTTGAGGAGATCAAGTCCGTTGGCCCTCATTTAAGAAACCAAAAGAAGACTTGAAGAGATCAAGCCCGGAGGCCCTCATTCAAGGAAATCAAAACTGTATTACGAAGGTGAAATCAAATCATTGTGGAGATCGAATCAAATGATTAAATTAGAGATTGTACCCTGAAATTCAAATCAATAAAAATCTTATTTTGATACATTTATTTCGACTTTGTTTTGCATACTTAGTTAAAATTTGTGTTTACAGGTAGAATGTTAGAGAACATGAATAAATTTTAAAGAAGATGTAGAGACAACTTCAGTTGTTAATACAGTAATTGCTTGAATATTTTAGCCTTTTATTTGTGATTTATATGCTATGACTTCAATCTGATAATCAATTGTTCTTTTTTTTACCTTAGTTTCATTGAGTTAGCCTATCTAGTCAAGAGATTAAACATACCCATCAACTTAGAATTCCTGATAAGTATATTTGAAGATCTTGATGTTACGGACTCGATCTTCCATTTGATTATGTTCAAATGTGTAAGTTAACTATAATTGATTTTTCCTTACCTACTTATGTTGAAGAGGAGACACTTATAATAATGACCAACCCCATGAGAAGAAGAAACTGCACAAATCGCTAGCCATTAGGTAGTACCGTTTCAACAATACAATGCCTTTTGAGGCGGTAGCCATGAGTGGGAGCTCGTCGATCAACAAAACCCCAGAGTTTGATGCATATAAATATGTTCCTTGACAGGCTAAATTCGTATCACCTGATCAAAAGTAAATCGTAAAGTCCTCTAACAAAAGTAGTCAGGGAAGTAGGGTCAAATCCACTGGGAGTCGGGTTTTCTCAATTGATATTCAATCAAACAGCTACTTCAGACAAAATCAGGGAAGAATCAGCTGAACTACTGAAAACTATGAATTAAAGATATAGGGTATTAGTTCGGTCCACCATGCTTATACCAATCAAAAGGGCCAAACAACTATAAATACCTAGGTCAAGAGTCGAGAGATTAGAGCACGTGTTAAGCTATGGTTAAGTCTTAACGCTCATAATTCAACATATGCCACATGTTCACTAACATAATCAAAATTACTGGTGTGTATACTAAGGCCTCTAAAAGTAAGACGAATCTGTGCAAACAATTATTAACTACGGGCAGTCAATGAAACTGCACAATAACATTAATCACTCATCAAGAACAAATCACACCATAATCAATCTAATCAAAGCCTAGAAACTAATAGCAATTCAAATATGAATCATGGTATAAACATGGTTTTCCTCCCTAAAACCTAGAAAGATGACTACTCACTCATAATTTAATCCACAATAACAAATCCAATATAAATCTAAATTTTCAATCATGAACTAATTAAATAATCAAACTAAGCAAACAAAGATTAAATAAAGAAACTAAGAGAGAAGAACAATAACGAATGACGGAAAGCAATAACTTTAATTGAAATAATCCAATGGTCGATCTCCTCCAAAATTAATCTAAAGTGTTTAACTATGACAAGCATTTAAAACCAGACTAAACAATGCTGGAAAATAAAGTGTAAAAGTCCCGTGTAAAATAAAGAGGCTTAAGTATTAATAATAAACTAAATAAAGCATCAAAAATATAAGAGAAAAAGATAATATTTCATCCCGCGTCTCGATGCCCGACCAAGTCGGGCCAAGCCAAATGCTCAGCTCTTCCTTCGCATAACAACACGTAGAAGCAGGAATTTGGGCCTGCCCGGTGGCCTCGGGCGCTGCCGCCTGACCCAGTGAGGCTGATGAAATATCGGGCGATTTTGTGTCAACCTGCGAATGCCATATCTCTCAAACCAGAAGTTCATTTGGGGCGTGTGACCTATCATTGGAAAGCTCTTGAAGTCTAGAATCCAACCCAATTAGAATTTATTGATTATCAATTTTATATTAAAATTTATGATGAAAATAGTGAATGTGTGTCAGTTTTGGAACTTCTTTCACTTACTCTTTGCTTCATTCCAACTCAAAATTGTCCCAAACAGATGCATTATGATCCTTGTGCAAGCTACCTTCATTATCAATGATTAATATGCTAGGTCTTTGATAATCATGATCAATGTGTGTCAAAATAACATGAAAATTATCAAAATACGCAAAAAGGGAGTAGTAAAGCACAACTTACGTAATTCACGCCATTATGCACCTAAATACTCTAAAAGGAGTTCTAAGTGCAATCTAGATGCATAAAAAAACTATATATAAGTGTGATACATCATTCATACGGATCATCATGTAGAAAGATACTTTTCACATCCAACTGATGAATGGGCCACAAACTGGACATAACTAAGCTGAGAACAATGTGAATGGTGTGTGACTCTGTTTTTTGACCATTAGACTAAATGTCTCATTACCCGCCTCTTGATCCCATGACAAACAAGTCTAGCTTTGTGCCTTTTAAATGTACCATCAGTTTTTTCTTGTGACGAAACAGCCACATGCAATTAACCATGTTCACCCCCGGAGGCTTAGGCACCAAATCCTAAATCCTTATACTCATCAATCATCGTCATGCATCACCGTACTCCCATTTGGTGTTAGTTCGGGCTATTTGTGAGATTTCGAGATGAGGGAACGTGTTTGGACTTGGGATATGGGTTGGACAGTATTGGGTTGGGCTTGAAAATCCAATGTTGGCTATGAGTTATGCGAGATTGCGAGGGGAGGAAGAGGTGGTAGGGGTGTTTAGAAGATCGTAATCGCGTAACAACATTGTTTAACTGGGTAACCAGTCTCATAGTACGATAACTATATCGTGAAGACAAAGACGTTGCTTTTACCTTACTGTGATTTATAGTTACGGTTATGCTTACCAATTTTCACAATGGTTAACCAGCGGTTAATCGTCTATTTATATATGTATGTTTTTAAAAATCGTTATACAAATATACAATTCAATTGCTAGTTAATAGTAATTGATTATGAGTTACCACACTATCATACAATTCCTTCTAACAGATTCACAATCTCACCCTTCATCTATTCTCACTTTCTTAATTATTTTTAGTCTTCTAAACTTATTATTATGTAGATATCCATTAATGGTTCGGACTATTTATTAATTTCTCGCATGTCGTAAATACTGGAACAATTTGATGGTTTATTGGCGTCGTTACTCAATGGTAAAACTTATATTTGTTAACTGTCGTTGAAGCTATTTTATTTTTTAAAAAAATAGAATGTTATTTATTACATGATTAACCGTTAATTGTACCGTTAATTTTCGGCTAACCGCTGAATCGTCCCTTAACAGTTGGTTATGATTACCGTAATCTTATAACCCTTATAACGGTTAACCGTCTTATTAAGCTAAATGAGACGGTTAACTGCCCGTAAAGACTCCTATGGGGTGGACCGGGTGGTCTAGTGGGCTGAAAGGGTGTCGCGTTGGGAGAGGAGTATACAGGCAAGGCTAAAGAAGTGTGGGTTGACATTCGCAGTCGACCATGAAAGGGTCAGACAGGCATGTTGGGCAGGTGGGCTAGGAGTGGCGTCATGTGTAGTGGGTTGATGGTGCTCCATCCTCCAGGGACAGGGCCCATGAGAGAGATTGTGGATATTGGGCCTGGAACGTATTAGATTGTGTGCGAGATGAGGGGAATCATCATCACCATTCAAAAACTTATAGTTGGGCTTATGCTTTTTAAGGGGAAATTATGCTCAATAAATGTCACATGGCTAGAAAGAAATATTTTATGAATGGTGATACCATAGCATTTTTTACAGCGATAATTTTTAGTGGAAAAAACTTTCTCTCACTAAGGGAGAGCCTCTCTCACTACCCTTGAGGTAAACTAAGCTTAGAAAAACACCATACCTCTCATCCCTCTCTCAACCTAACCCTTATCACCACTCAAAAACCACCACCAACCATGGAAATCATCCTCAAGATGTAAGGAGAGCTTAGAAAGATGGGTACCAAAGTTCATCTCTGGGATGATGACCTAGTCCCAGCAGACAACATCTACAATAATGTAGTTATTGGAAAATTCAGAGATCATCGAGTATTTAGTGAAGAGACAATCCAAAACTGGATCTTCTTGGGATGGACAACAAGAGATGAGATACAAGTTAAGAAAGTGGGTAAGCTCTATTTCTTTTTCTGCTCTCATGCACGAGATATAGATAATCTTATCTCTCTTGGCTCGACATGCTATGATGGAGCACTCCTTACCTTCAGTAACTGACATCCCACAGCATCAGCTACTACCCTCGACTTCTCTCGAGCTACTATTTGGGTGAGAGTGGAAGGTCTCCCATTCATTTACAATAAACCAAAAGTAGCAAGAAGAGGGTTAGAAAGAATTGGCCTTCTGTATTATTTTGATGAAGAATCAAATGCTGAGGGGCCTAAGGAATATTTACGTGCAAAAATGCTTATCAACCTTCGAAATCCCTTGGTCCCTGGTTTTTTCCTGGAACTTGGCAATGGTGAAGCAATATGGGTATATATTAGATATGAAGGAGTGTTCAACTTCTGCATGAACTGTGGAAGAATGGGTCATAAAAAATCCAAATGTCTCATGCCACCGGAGATGGCAAGATTACATTTTGCTCAAGTCATGCAAGGAATATGCAATTATGACTTCAATCTGAGAGTTAGCCAACAACAAGAACCACTCTACACAAACAAAATCATAGGGGTAAAACGTGTTGAAAGAAATAGAACCACTAGGGTTTATCTAGTCAACCTTCATTCTGCAAGAGAAACTCCGGGCTCTAGTCTTTCGGAACAGACAATGGAAGAAGAAAATCCGGACAACGATCATGAATCGGGTGACTCCACCTCAGATCATCAAGATAAATCAGATGACTCGCAAGATTCAGATGGGGGACCACCAGCACCACAACACCCAACGGGGGGGGGGGTAATCAGGGAGGAGTTAGGAGCCCTAAAAGGGAGCATCGAGAGGATGACGATAAGAACGATGAAGCCCCGTTGAAAAGAAGAAACCGAACTACTGAAGGCCAACATTTCCGATGTACTAATGAATTTTCCGAGCACGGCGATGTACAGAAATCTCACATTCAGTCAGGGAAAAACAAGATAGAACTGGATGACGTCATGCAAGCATTTACTCCGCAATATCCACACAAGATTTCCATATTTACTAGCTTTAAATTCGAACTCCAGCCCCATTTACTGGAGCACTTATGGAAGTTTAATACTCTCACCAGTGAAATAAAGAAGCAAATATTTGAGCTACTGAAGATAAGTAAGCCGCCTTATCTCTTCGGCTCCCTACCAACTACACCAGCAAAGGTAATCATCAACTTCTTGATCCTCTCAAACATATTTATGGCAATTCCCCTCCCTCAGCTACACCCCAACAACCTCATTTACACTCATTCTCCCACCCAACTACTTGCCCTCCTTTTTATTCCCTTATCCGTTGGATACACCACTTATCCCCTCCATTTCCCAATTATCCCAAACACATAAACCCCACCATCCTTCTTCTCTCCTCTTTCATTCTCCACATCAGCCAAAAAACTCCGAAAATAATGGATGATTATCACTACCTCGAGGAGCTTTTCAGAGAATATGAGCCTACTATCCACGATCCTCTCTTCACTGAAAACAACAACTCATCTTTATGGACTTGTTTCCACTTTCCTTCATTTCCCTTTCTGGACCCTTTTATCCCATTTGGCATGGTTGACTATGAAATCAACCAACTTTTCGCAAACCTTTGGACCACCATGGACCCACCCTCAGAATTTCTGCAACCTCCAATCATGCCTGAACAAGTCAACGAGGTTGAATACCACATTATTAAGGAAGCTAAGGAGAAAAACAGCGTGAGAGTTTTTGAAAAGGAAAATTTGAAAAATGAAGCTGATCTGGCAAACTCGACTGCATTTTAGGGCAACACCCCCCAACAGCTATCTCCCCTCCAACGAGGATTAATACTCCAAAAATCTCAAAAGAAAACCCTCCTAACTCACCACAGACTGAAGATTCATACAAATCTTCTGTCTCATATCTACCCACACCAGATAATTTCCCCTCTATGCAACAAGTAGCAAGTGAGTTGATAGACCCCCAACTTACTGATGGAGAGAAGAATGATAGGCTGGCCCCGGGTTGCCCTATTTTGGACCTAAACAATGAAGAAACAATACAGACGGCTGCTGAGCTCAAGCAAGGGAACTCTGAAGATGACAATGCCAAGGTGAAGGCCAGAAAGAGTAAACTCAGCTGCCCTAGATGCGGTTGCTTTGGAGTGAAGAAATCACCCCCAACTGCCAAAGATGTAAAAGGTAAGACAAAGCTCATCCCTGATCTAAATGACACTCCACTAACAGAGGTTACAAACGAGTTTGCTACTGACGAATCTCCCACTAGGATGAGGAAAAGGCAGCTGAAATTTAAAGGGAAGGGTAAGCTGAAGTTTGGCCTGAGCGATGATGATGAATGCTATTTGGAAGAGGATGATAGGAAACTGGAAGGAAACGGAAGTGCCCATTATTTTCTACCATCGTTTTCGAACTCCTGATGCTACTCCATGTGCATCTACCTCTTACTCCCACCAAGGCGCGGCTGGCGCACAACCTCCACAGTCTGGATGAATGTTCTTAGTTGGAACTGCAGGGGCCTCACTGACCTTCACAACGCCCCACCAATGTAGTTTATTAGTAGTATTATAAATAAAGTCAAGTTAGATTTCCTATTCCTGTCTGAAACTAAATGTAAGGTCCTAGCCTTGGAGCCAATATTCAGAAATTAGGGTTCCAGGGTGTAGTAGGTGTCGATGATTCCAACAAATGTGGTGGGTTGCTTCTTTGTTGGTAAGCTAATATCTCAGTCTTTATCGAGTCTGTAACCTAGAACTTTATATTATGCAAGGTGTCCGACCGCCCTAATATTTACTACTACTATGCCTTTGTGTATGGATCCCCCTATTACTCGGACAAGGTGGAAATATGGAACCAATTGAGTTCGGAAATGCAAAAACTGAATTGGGGAATTGCGTTAATTGGAGATTTTAATCAGGTAGAATCACATGATCAAAAAACTGGGGGGCTCAAAATACATTTTGGGTGCAACAATTTTGCAAAAATGGAGAATTGAGAACAGCCTTCATGCAATACCGGCATTCGGGGTAAAGTACACGTGGACTAATAATTGGGAAGGATTCGAAGCAATCTACGAGACAATTGATAAAGCCTTTGCGAACGAGGCATGGAGTAATTTCTTCCTAGAAGCCACGATTCTAAAGTTGCCTATTTGGATTTCTGATCACAGCCCCATTTTGTTGCAACTCCAAAACCATGTGCGGCACAAGAAACGACCCTACAAATTGGAAGCATGGTGCCTCCAGCATAGTGAAGCTAACGATATAATTGTCTCCACCTGGTCTACTGATAAGTGGACTTTAGGTTCACTTATTTGCATGTAGTTTTAGGGCATTTAGATGCATTTTAGGTCATTTAACTTCCTTTTCCTTCCCTTTTTCATCATTTCTTATTATCTTGTGTTTAGCATCTAGATTAGCTCATTTGCATATAGTTAGGATGTATATATAGGTTGTTGCATATGCATGTGAATACCCCCCTCCCCCTCTTAATATTTGCCTTGAGAGTTTTGAAGGTTATCAAGCAAAAAAGAGGCTTATAACAGGGGAGCGGGCGCTCCTAAGGACAGGGAGCGGGCGCTCCATGGGTCAAGAAATGAAGACAGAAGATCAGGAACTTGGAGCGATGAGGGAGCGGGCGCTCCAAGCATGGAGCGGGCGCTCCATGTTGTGAGGAGCGGGCGCTCCATTGCCCAGGCTCCGTAGTTTTATTTCGTCTTTTACGTGTTTGCCCTTATTTCTACGGGGTATAAATCTAATTTTATAATAATCTTAGGATATACTTTTTAATTACTGAATCATTATTAGTTTAATTAGAGAGAGAAACTTTAGAGGGAGAAGTAATTTTAGAGAGATAAAGTAGATCTTGAAATCATTTTGAAGCTTTATGAAGGTATTTCTATGGAGTTTTTCATTTTATGTTCATCTATTTAGAGTATTTGTTCTATCTCTTTGCTTTATTTTGCCTTATTACTTGCTTATTTTGTTTTAGCCTTTGATTAGTGTTGGTTAGTTGATGTTTAGCTCTTTTATAATGTTTTCCACCATTGTTGATCTTCATTTGATAGCTCAAGCTTTTTATTTTGCTTCTTTAATGGCTTTAGAGTAATTCCTTAGCTAGGGGAAGGGGATGAACTAGGTAGATCATGAGTTGACCTCAAAAGTCAAGCTAGGGGGTTAGATTTAGGAGAAATTGGGTTGACTAACCTATTTAATTGCTTGTTTAATTGTTTGATCATCAATTGAATTAGATTAGGGGATCAAAAGTGAAGGATTGAGAGATGAAGCTTTTGATGGACCTTAGGTTAGTCAATAGGTTGACTTCACCATGAGAATAGGTGTTAGGCTTCCTAGGACCTTAATCGAATCGCTACGAGTTGTGGAAATACTTGATCGATTGATTTTACCATGAGAATAGGGAAAATTGGCTGATTAAGTCCTCCTAATTAGCTCGAGAGAGTAATTAGGAAACATATGAGTGACCTTAGTCCCCTAGTTGATCCTAATGAATCCCCTTGGCTTGACGAATAGGTTAGCAATTGGTTAACTAGTGATTCCCATATCCCTAGTGTTTTCTTATTATTGTTAAACCCAAATCATTTAGTTTAATTGTTGAGTAATTAGTTCTTATTTTCTTAGTTGATCAATTAATCTCAAAAATCACCAAAAATAGGCTTAGCTCGCTTAATTACTTTCAAACCTTGCTAATCCTTGCTTCCTTGTGGAATCGACCCTTTCTTGCCCTAAACTAGGCTAAGTTAGGTTTATATTTGGCACGTGCAATGACCGTGTCAGCTACCACTATCTCGAGCTCCTATCTGGGTAAGCGCCAAGCAAAACTAAAACGCATTTTACTGAATCTAAAGACTTGTGTGTTTAGCTTACAAAAAAGAACGGGGTTTTGACTGGAACAACATCAAGGATGTCCTATGTGAGGCCCAGGGAAACATTTCTTCGACACTTTACTCGACAACAGAAAAGCAAATTCGGAACAAATTGGAGGAGGAGGCGATCAATAGATGGTGGTATTGGAAACAAAGAGCAAAATCGAGATGGGATGCCCTAGGGGACCAGACCACATCATTCTTCTTCAAGAGCGTTAAAATAATAAAAATTCAGAATGAGATCAGATTCTTAAAAGAAGGAGATACGTGGATTACAGAAGAAAAGGCCATCAGAAACAAGTTTCTCTCCTATTTTTCTACTCTCCTGGGACATCATCAAGACGTCACGCCAAATGACGAGTCTTACTGTTTCATAAACATTCCTAACATCACCTCACAACATATTTAATGGCTCCAACAACCTTTCACCAATGACGAAATTAGACAAGCCGTTTTTGACGCAAAACCACTCAAATCCCCGGGACCAGATGGAATACCACCAATCTTCTTCCAAACTAATTGGGAAACCATCTCTGAAGATGTCATTACAGGCATAAATTCCTTTTTTGCCAGTGGCGTATTACCACCTACTTTGAAAAAAACCTTCATAGCACTAATCTCTAAAATTCCAAACCCACAGCAAGTCTCAGACTACAGGCCCATAAGTCTTTGCAACTTCTTATACAAAACCATCACAAAGGTTATGGTCAATCGTCTAAAGACAATATTGTAGGACATAGTGGGAGAATTCCATAATGCTTTTGTGCGAGGTAGACTCATGTCAGATAATTGTCTTATAGCACATGAACTCATTACAAGAGTCCGCAAGAAAAAGAAGGGATCCAAATTTGAAGGCATTGTTAAAGTAGATCTCAGCAAAGCCTATGACAGAATCAGCTGGTCCTTCCTTCGGAAAATCCTTCAGAAATATGGTTTCCCACCCATCTGGATTCACTGGATCATGACTTGTGTCACCACTGTCACCTACTCCATATTAATCAATGGGGAACCAACGGAGTATTTTACTCCTTCCTCTGGTCTACGACAAGGTGACCCTCTTTCCCCCTACCTCTCCATCCGGTGCATGGAATCCCTATCTAGAGGTCTCCTCCTGAAAGAACAACAAGGTCAAGTCAGAGGCATCAAATTGGCAAGATCGGCTCCCCCAATATCTCATCTATTCTTTGCTGATGACGCTCTATTTTTCTTCGAAGCCATTCCAAAACACATCAGGGAGTTACAGGATAGCATAGATGAGTTCTGTTCTAACCCGGGGGAAATGATAAACCTCAACAAGTCTCATATAATATTCAGCCCAAACACCCCCCTAGATTCACGCGCTTTCTAAGAAAATCTTTTAGAGTAAAGAGCTGAAATGAAGTGGGTACATACTTGGGCTGTCCAATGTGGCAGAACATCTTCACATTTCCAAGATATTTATGAGAAGGTCAGCCAGAAGATACAGAGTTGGAAATTCTCACTCCTCTCAACAACATGCAAACTTATCCTCATCAATGCCATCCTGTGCATGGTATCGTCACACATCCTCAGTATCTACCTCCTATCCAAGAAATTCATGAAAAAACTCACTTCCCTCTTCCTAAGATTCTTCTGGGCGTCGAACATAGAAAAGAAACCCATATACTTGAACAAGAGCGAGCTTTTGGAGAAACACAAACATGCGGGAGGCATGGGCCTAAAAACATGGAATCTTTGAACAATGCTCTTTTGGCGAAACAAGCTTGGCGCATCCACAAGAACCCAAACTCTCTCATTGTTAGAGCATATAAAGCCCGCTATCAAATGGACCCGATCACAAGAGCTATGAGCAATGACCATAAAACAACACCCAAATCTGCCTCTTACGCCTACCGAAGCATCTTCAAAGTCTCACTCAACTTAAAACAGGGTTGGAAAAAGCTATTGGGTACGGGAAGCAACATCAGAATTTGGCAAGACACCTGGTGTAACACCCCGCCCAAACCGAACCCTTTTTAATATAAATAAAACTCGTTTGAGGGATGACAACTTCTAGTTGATCTCCCATTTTTCCCCTCGATCACCCACCTGCAAATGAACATTGAAAAAGACAAGAGAGACAAGCTCCCAAAAATATTCCAACTCCATCTCGTAAAGTACTTAAGTTAAAATAATTGAAAATAATATATAAGTCGAGTTGAAAAGCTTTGCACATAAACATATATAGTTAAAATGTCACATTAATATAATATTCCAATTCATTTACGAAAGGGAAGGAGAACGCTAGCAAGCCGGTGATACACCACGTAAATCCACTTGCTAATGTGATTCGGTGATACACCACGTAAATCCACCCACAAATTCAAATTGGCCATAAAACAGAGTCCCTAGTGTGCAAACCCCTTCTAACTTGGAACACATCAAGGTAGAAGGAAGACAAATAACAGAAAAATCAGCATAGTAACTAGAAAACCTGTAGGTGGCCGCTGAACCTCCCATACAGGGAACCTGTTCATCACTTCCTTTCGATATTCCACTTTAAGTGATTAATATATTTTATGAAAGTCATCACTTAAATCACATATACATAATCTCATTTAACCAAGTATGAGTATATTCATTCCAACATCCATAACTCAATTTATTCACAGCTTATCCAAAAGCCCATTTTCATTCATATACAAACCATCACTAGTAAATTTAATAATCCATCACTTTCCAATTTATAACCAATCCATTATTGATTTTAATTTTCAACTTTAATAACAATAATAGCATAGTAACAATGATAATGATAATAATAATAATAATAATAACGATAATAATAATAGTGATAATAATAGTGATAATAATAGTGATAATAATAGTGATAATAATATTCATAATAAATAATATTAAATATAATAATAATAACATTAACAATATTAATCTTTAATTAAACAAAAGCCGATGATAAAAGATTAAGTCGTTATCGAGTTTAATTACGAAGTTAACGATGCTATAATAATCATTGTCATAGTCCATAGTCCATGTTCATGATCCATATCCATAATCCATAGTCATTAGCCATCTTACTAATCGTATTCATAATCCGCATTTAAGTCAATGGCTTTAATAATTTTCATAATTATAATCCACATTTCTAATAATAATTCAAATCACATAGTCACGTAATAAGATTATTTTATACTACGGGATCTACGTTTAGATGGACATCGAAAATTACCTCTTGAAGCATGCCCGAAGTTAAGCCACGAGTTGATCGCACTCTTGATAATCTTCTTCTACTAGATCGGAATCTACAATTAAACGGGATCTAAAATTAGTTTCCTAAATAACCCCTTTATTTTATTTATAAAATCAACAACTTAAATAATTCAAATAGAATCGTTAAATAATCAAAACTAAATGAAATCATTTTTAATAAAATCGTTAAATGATTCAAAAACTAAATGAAATCATTTTTAATAAACGTTAAATAATTCAAAAACTAAATGAAATCATTTTTAACAAACATTATTAATTCAAAAACTAAATGAAATCGTTTATAATAAACATTATTATAAAATAAACTTTAATTATCGGTAGATAAATTTAAGTGGAAAATAATATTAAAGCTTTAGAAATAATAAAATAAGCTTTGAAAATTCGAGGTATCACACCTGGGCAGGGAACTCCACCCTCAAAGGTAAAACGACACCCCAAATCTCCAACAGACCGAGCATAGTACACGAATTAGAGACTTGAACAAAGTAATTAGGTTCTAAAGTATGAGATAATAATTCGACAAAAACGCTAAAACTAAATATGAGGTTCATTAAACAAACACGGAAAAACGGGGTCAAAACCCGAAATCAGGTCGACACGGTCGTGTCCAAAACGACACGGCCGTGTAGACCTGTTATACAAAATTCTCAGCGTTCTTCAAAAGTTACTGCCTCTATGCAAAAAACACTACACGGTCGTGTCCAAAACGACACGGCCGTGTAGACCTGACGTCCAAAAACTCTTCAGCATCCTCAATAGTTACTCCCTCTGTGCAAAAATCACTACACGGTCATGTCCAAAACGACACGGCCGTGTAGGCCAGACTTCTAAAAATCTTCACCATCTTCCAAAGTTACTGCCACGCTAGGAAAATGACTACACGGTCGTATCCAAAACGACACAACTATGTAGACCTGGTCTTCAGTCTTCATCAGGAATCAGTTTGCAAACTGATTCTAAGGAGTAAATGCTACACGGTCGTGTCAAAGGCCACACAACCGTGTAGACCTGCTCCCATGCTCCTCAATGGCTTGGCCTCCACCCAAGGGTCTCCAAATTCCTCAAAACGCTCTAAAAAGCTGTTAGTTAGCCTGGAAACCATCCAAAACAACTTAAACGAGTAGTGAAACGACAATTTGAATCAAAGTAATCAAAACCCATGCAATGCAAGACTAAAATGCTCTATTCTACATGCAATGACACTAAAAATGCAGCATGAATAAGCACAATAAAGTGCTTATCAAACTCCCCCAATCTAGTCCGATTGTTTGTCCTCAAGCGAACAAACGATAGACATAGGGAAAGAGTTCAATGACCCCTCACAATAATACGCATGCCAAGATAGAGTAAGTAGACCTTTCAAACATTTTCAACGATGAATGCAAAACACTATCAAGCCTCAAAGTTTATAGCACAAGAAAAAGCAACCAATCTTACCACAAGTTCTCCCCCAAGCTTGTCTCAGTCATATGGATAGTAGCTCTCACTTTGGTCGTGCTCAATGTCTCTCATGTGTTTATAAAGTCGCAATAATCGCTCAAGGCTCAATTCCGTTGACTAAATCCTACCATAGGCTTGCATATCTTCTCACTCTCATCGCGTGAGACATAGGTTCTTTTCAAGAATCATGAGGACTTTATCGAGGTTGTAATGAAGACTAAAGGTAAGGGTGTGGATACATTTGGGAATTTGGTGCTAGATAGGGGAAAGTGAAGCATCCTAAATCAACACCATCTAGACAAATGTTAACTCGAAACCAAATAACTTTGTTGCAACAACTCAAACAACCAACAATACCTCCTCCAATCTCCTAATCTCTCTTTATTAAGCATTAAGAACAAAAACCACAATTTTTTTGTTGGGATGTTTGATGTTCCCTTTTTTTTTCTTTTTCAATTTTTTTTGTTTTCCATTTTTTGTTTGTTTTGATAACTAATAAGGGAGAGAGATAGGAGATCAACAAGAAGTAGGGAGAAGGTGAACTCAACACAGAACGTGAGTTCAATCACAACACACATCATCCAACCAACTCAAATCACTAACAAAGCACTGAATCACAAGATATACCACTGTCCAATCTAGCTTCACAATCCCCTAGGTTAGGAAATCGGTAATAGGCTAAAGGTGCGGTTAAACAAGAAAGTAGGCTCAGGCTCACGAGGGTGACAAAGGAGATAAGATAATGTGGGTGACATTTGGCAATGTAGTTCAAATATATATCGTACGCCTCAATCATATTCAAGAATCAAACCAGTCAATGAAATTTCAAGGAGAATCAATGCAAGTTCTAGAGAACATTCGTCAAGGAAGAGCATCACACAAGCAGATAAGACTGAAAAGATGTCAGTCTATAAGGCTATAAAAACAAACTCTCACAAAGGGTATAGCTACCAACATCAGTCGAGCCGCACAAGAGGGAGACCAATCATACCACAACCCAACAATTCCTTGGCCTACTAGAGACTATCAAAGCATTTCCTTTTTTTAGCTTTCAGGTCATCAAGAAAAGACACATGCGTACCAAAGGCGGAGTTCAGACCTAAATGTAATCTATATGCACATGCAAGTTTAAAGAAATCTACATGCAACGTAAACATGACACTAATATGCAACTAATGCAAACTATATGCAACTAAAATATACATCGTCCCCCAAGCTAAACCACACAGTGTCCTCACTTTGACAAATCTAATGATAACACAAGCAAGGTGGGAGCTAGAGCTACTAGGATACCAGCCGTTGTGCCTACCCTAATCCTGCAAATCAGAGCGAAGCCCTCGAAACTCTGGGGTCATCGCGGAGAAACTCTCCTGCAAGGATTGGTTGTACTGCTGAGTAGCGGACTCGGACTCCTGTAAGGAATGAACATCAGACCTGAGGGACTGAACGTCCATTCGTAAGCCGCCCATGCCCTGTTGGAGGTGGCTGCTGCTCCATAGAACCAAATGCCCCTTGGGGGGCCTGTGCACCGTGTTCTCTTTCTCCTTCTTCTTCTTCTTCTCCTCCTCCATCCACCTCCATATCGGCCTCGCCAACCTCAATGCCCCTTGGAGACCACTCAAAATCCGGCTCGAAAATCCAGTTGGCCTGATCATAGATGGGTTTTTTTTAAAGTATCTGGAAGGATGGCGTACTTCTGGTTGTTGACCTTCCAGATATACCCGCCATTCGGGCCCAAGGGGGAGATCCACTACATGGTCTGATAAGAGCTAAGGTCGAGTTAAGTGGATCCTGGGATAGCCTGAAAACCTGCACAATCAACACCGCGAGACATGGCAAGTATAGTAATCATTCCCCCACCAAAATGTCTCCGAACCCCTTACGGGCCACATCCTCTAGGTGCTCCATAAGCCAAGCCCCAAGGTTAAGTCTAATGTCTCCCACGGTCATATGATGGAGGAAGTAGAGCTCACATCTTGTAACCCTTCCCGTACTATCCCCTCTGGCGAATATGGTGATACTGATCACCCTATGGGACACTCTGAACCCCGGACTAACACATGGGAGGCCTTGGCTGAACTAGGTATGTAGGGTAGAGAGGAATTCCAAGGTGAGACTTTTATAGGTGAAGGCATGAAAGTTAAGCCAATTGGTCCACCCCACACCATAAAAAAGTTGTTGAACATCGCCTTGAACCCAAAGGGCCCCGGCGACGTTAGCATCGTATAATTTGGTGGGGCGAACGGTTCTCCTACTGAGTCTCATGAAGGCTCTAAGGTGGTCGGGATTGGTGAAATTAATCCCAAGTGTACCGATTTGTGGAGGATGGGTGGGTGGTGGAGGTGGTGGTGGTGATTGGTTGCGGAGGTTCGATGTACTTGTTTGCCTTGCGGGGTTTTTACGGCTACTTGAGGCCATGATGACAATGAATCACAAAGCAAATGTTCAAACAAACACGACAAATTGCACACAAGTCCACACAACAAATCAAGAAAAACAACCACCCAAATCTAGGGTCAACTACAATCACCAAATTGCACAACAAGCCCACAAAAAGATGTTCCTCAATAGACAATAAACAACACCGCTCAATCCAAACCAAATCAAATATCAACAAACAACAAACCACAATTTACAACTAACTTCAATAATTTCAACAAAAAGTAAGAAATCAAGAGAGGAAAGTGTATACCACTCTAATGGTGGGAGTAAATCCCGAAAATGAACCTTTGGCGATGGTAGATGACGGTGTTGAGTGAAGATTGTCTTCCAATTGCAATGAAATTCATCACCAAGCACTTTTCCCAACTTGATTGGAGAAGTTAGGGTTTGTGGAAAATTTTGGTTTGTGGAAGAGAAAGGGATGAATAGAGGTTGGTGATGAAGATTTTAGAGGAGAAGAGTGAGTTTGGTGGTGAATTGGTGGTGAATGAGTGAGTAATGAGGGGGATTGGAGATGAGAAGGAGAGGGTTTGAGTTAGAGAGAGTGGGGTTCGAAAATTTAATGAAAAAATTATGAGGAACCAAACCCCTTTCTCCTTGTTTAATATCAGTGGCAGCATGGGTACACAGTCGTGTCGACTTTGACACGGCTGTGTTGCCCAGATTTCAAGCAGGCAGAAATTTTTGAACTGTTGGGCTACACGGGCGTGTCGAAATCGACACGGCCGTGTAGACCTGTAGTTCTACACTCCCTTGTTTTTTTGTGCATTGCCTCCCCCTTTTTTGTTTTTCTTTTCTATTTTTTTCTCTTTTTTTTAATAACAGAAAAAAAGGAAAGACAAAACTAAACTATAAAAAAAAAAAAAAAAAATCAAACTACCTAGTCCTAAAAGAAATAAAAATAAGAGAAAAGAAAAATGAGCTAAAAGGCTTGGGTTGCCTCCCAAGAAGAGCTTTTTTAAAGTCATTAGCTTGACTAAGAGGACTCATCTCTCAATGATGGTGCTCGGGTGAGCCAAGTATCAAACATCCCACGAAACCAATGATGTGGTTGTCGTGGTAGAGCATCAAGCGTTGGCCATTAACCAAAAAGGGACTCTCATCCCCCACAATCTCATATGCTCCATAGGGGGTGGTCTTCACTACTTCAAATGGCCCCGACCATTTTGATTTAAGCTTTCCGGGAAAAAGTTTAAGACTTGAGTTAAACAACAAGACTTTGTCCCCAACTCGAAACTCTCTTTGTTGTATGCTTTGGTCGTGCCATTTCTTTGTTCGCTCCTTAGACAAGCGCGAACTCTCATAAGCATCAAAGCGAAGCTCCTCTAGTTCCACCAACTTCTCCTTTCGAGCTTCCCTCGCCAAAGTAAGATCCATATTAAGCTCCTTGATTGCCCACCAAGCTCGATGTTCAAGTTCAACGGGAAAGAGACAACCCTTCCCATAGACAAGACGATAGGGGGTGGTGCCTATAGGAGTTTTGAAAGCGGTGCGAAGAGCCCAAAGAGTATCATCTAGCCTCAAAGACCAATCCTTCCTAGTCTTGTTCACCACTCTCTTAAGCACATTATTCATCTCTCGATTCGAGACCTCCACTTGGCCTTGAGTTTGGGGATGGTATGGAAGTCCCACCTTATGATTGACCCCATACTTCTTCAAAAGAGCTTCTAATTGCTTCTTAGTAAAGTGCGAACCACCATCACTTATCAACACACGAGGCACCCCAAATCTAGGAAAAATGATCTTGTTCAAGAGCTTCATGACAACCTTGTGATCATTGGTGGGGGAAACGATTGCTTTGACCACTTGGTCACGTAGTCCACCGCTACAAGAATGTACAAATTCCCCATAGATGGAACAAAGGGTCCCATGAAGTCAACTCCCACACATCAAAGGGCTCAACCTCAAGATTATTTTGTTGCGGCATCTCGTTTCTCTTGGTGATTTCACCGCTTCGTTGACACCTATCACAACTCAAAACAAATCCTCTAGCATCCTTTTGCATGCGAGGCCAAAACAAGCCACTTTGGAGCGCCTTAGCAACAGTTTTACCCGCTTCACCATGTCCTCCACATGCCAAAGTATGGCAATGATTCTACACAGAATGAATGTCATGATTGGGCACACATCTCCTAAAAACAGAGTCAGCACACCTCTTGAACAATAGAGGGTCGTCCCAATAGTATTTACACGCCTCCTTGAAGAACCTCTTCCTTTGCTAAGAAGTAAGACCATGAGGTTCAATCTCACAAGCTAAGTAGTTCGCAAAGTCCTTTAGATCATCATTGTTTATGATAGCAAAGAGGTGTTCTTCCTTCAAATCATCATTGATAGGGGCATCCTTTAGATCATCATCTCTCTCATTTAGGGATAGGCCAGAGAGATGGTCAGCTACCAAGTTTTTTGTCCCCTTCTTCTCCTTCATCTCAAAATTAAATTCCTTGAGAAGTAGAACCCACCTAATGAGCCTTGGCTTTGCATCTTTTTTGCTCATCAAGTAGCGGACCGCAGAATGGTCCGTGTAGACAATAGCCTTGTTGCAAGTCAAGTATGAACAAAACTTATCAAATGCGAACACTACGACCAACATCTCCTTTTCCATAGTGGCATAGTTCCGTTGTGCATCATCCAAAGTCCTACTTGCATAGGCTATCACATGGAGCTTTCCTTCTTGTCGTTGCCCAAGGACAACTCCCACTGCAAAGTCACTAGCATCACACATTAGTTCAAAAGGCAAGCTCCAATTAGGAGCTTGCACAATATGAGCAGAAGTAAGGGCTCTTTTTAAGGTTTGAAAAGCCTCGATACAAGACTCATCAAACCTAAAGTTCAACTTCTTTTTGAAGTAGATCCGTCAATGGTTTGGCAATTTTAGAAAAATTCTTGATGAAACGCGGGTAAAAACCCGCATGTCCAAGGAAAGCACGAACTCCCGTCACCGAATTTGGTGGCGGGAGTTTCTCAATTACCGAAACCTTTGCCGGATTTACCTTAATTCCCTTACTAGACACTTTATGACCAAGCACAATACCCTCTTCAACCATGAAATGACACTTTTCCCAATTTAGTACTAGGTTCGTCTGTTAACACCTTTTTAACACACGTTCAAGATTAGCAAGACATGTGTCAAAAGAGGAACCACACACACTAAATTCATCTATGAAAACCTCAATAGAATCCTCCAACAGGTTAGAAAAGATCGCCGTCATACACCTTTGAAAAGTAGATGGGGCATTACACAACCCAAAAGCCATCTTTCAGTAAGCGAATGTCCATGCGGACAAGTAAAGGTGGTTTTCTCTTGATCATCCGGATGAATAGGAATTTGAAAGAATCCGGAATAACCATCAAGAAAACAAAAGTGTGAATGACGGGCAAGACTTTCCAACATTTGGTCAATAAGAGGGAGGGGGAAATGATCTTTACGGGTGGACTTAAACAGTTTTCTATAATCGATGTAAACTCTCCACCCAGTGAAAGTTCTAGAAAAAGTTTCCCCTTTCTCATTCTCAACAATAGTCATGCCTCCTTTCTTAGGAACCACGTGAATTGGGCTCACACATTTGCTATCGGAAATAGCATAGATGATTCCCGCGTCACGCAATTTCATAATCTCCTTTTTCACCACCTCTTTGAGGTTAGGATTAAGTCTTCTTTGAGGCTAAATAGAGAGGGCATTACTATCGTGAGATGGATACGATGCATAGCAAGAGAATGAATTATCCCCTTAAGGTCATCAATCGAGTACCCGATGACATCCCTATATTTTCTTTATATACCAATCAACTTAGAAACGGAGATGTCATCAAGAGCCAAATTGACAATAACGGGATAAGAACATTCATCATCAAGGAAAACTTATTTAAGGGAGGGGGGAAGGGGTTTGAACTCTACCTTGGGAGGAGGCTTAGTACTCTCCTCCTTAGCAACGGAAGTGGCTAGGACCTCAAATCCGGACCCAAGTGTTTCCTCAATGGTAGCACCGTCGAGAAGCATAGAGAACTCTTTCACCTCTTCCATATCTAAACTCGGCTCCTTAGTGATAGAAGCATAGAGATCGTCCTCAGTGTACTTCCCTCTTAAAACCCTCCATCTCACTCTCCACATGACTAACTTGGCAAACCCTTTCAATCATAGGCTTCCTCAATGTCTTGGAGAACTCAAAGATAACTTTTTCATTGGCGACCTCAACAGTGCTGGTGTCATTTCTATAGTTTAACACGGCGCCCAATGTCTTAAGAGCCTCCTTTCCAAGAATGAGAGGAGTTTTGGGATCTTCCTCCATGTCCATTACCACAAAATCACAAGGCACAAACACATGTCCAATTTGGATTTGAACATCTTCCAACTCCCCATGTCGGAGCCTAACAGTTCAATCCGCCAATTGGATCGTCTTCCTTGAAGAAAGAAGAGGAAAATGAAGGTGCTTGGCTATGGAGAGAGGCATCAAACTCACACTTGCCCCCTAATCGGCCAACGCACCTTTAGGCTCAAAGTCTCCCTATATTCACAGGCAAGGTAAAACTTCCAGGATCTATTTGCTTCTTGGGCATAGCATGTTGCACAAGAGCACTCACTTGGTATGGAGATGTAATGAGCTTATCTTCTAACTTCCGCTTGTTGGAGAGGATCTCCTTCAACAACTTGGCATAGGCCGTCATTTGAGACGTGGCCTCAAGGAATGAGATGTTAATTTGGAGGCTCTTCATGACGTTAAGGAACTTAGTGAATTTGTCGCTCAACTTCCTCTCCACTAACCTTTGAGGATATGGGACCGGTGGCACATAGGTCATAGGTAGAGGAGGTGTAGCCAATGGAGCTTTGTCACCAACTTGCTCATGAGTCTCCTCCGTCTCCTTGTCCACTCCTCTTCTTTCAACATAACCTCTCTCTCCATTTCTTCCCTTGAGGGTCATTCTCAACCTCCTCAACTTCACTTTCCTCACACTCATTGGGCAACTTGGGGCCCTCATAGTTCGTTCCCGACCTCAAATGGATGGCTTTGGCTTGATGAAGGTTAGGGTTGGGAATAGGTTAGCTTGGAAGTTGATTTGTGGGGTTAGAAGGGTTCTTCTCGGCCACTTGAGCTAATTGGGTTTCAAGCATTTTGTTGTGAGCTTTTAACTCTTGAAACCTTTGGTCATGGCTTTGAAGAGCTTGGCTTTGTAGAGCAAGGGTTTGGGTTATGGTTTGGAGTTGTTGGAGAATTTGGGAGGTAGGGTCGGAGGATGGAGTAAGTTCGGGATTTGGCTTAGGAAATGGTGGGTTTAGAGGGGCTTTTTGGAAGTTGGATCTTTGATGAGGGGCTTGGTAAGTATTAAATCTTTGAGAGGAGGATCCACCTTGATTGTAGCTTTGAGTGAACCCTTATTTAGGTTGATTAAACCCTTGTTGAGGTGGATTCCAACCTTGTTGAGGTTGGTTGAAACCTTGGTTATAGCCTTGTTGAGGTTGTCTCCACCCTCCTTGTTGATTGCTCCTATAACCTTGGTTAGCTTGATAACCCTCTCCTCTACTATTCATCGCCGCCACATGCTCTGACTGAGATCCTCCACAATAAGAGGTATCATGGTTTGTACAACCACATATGTCACAAGAGAAAGCATTCACTTGTGAGGGACTAGATGATGCAAGGGTGATCTTTGAGAGCTTCTTGTCAAGTTGATCCATCTTCGCTTGAATTTGATCCATTAGGTCCAACTCAAACTTGCCACCCTTCTTAGGTTGAGCTCCTCTGCTTCTTCCACCCCATGAGTAGTTCTTGATCACTTCTTCTATGGTGGACTCTAATTGGTCTTGCGGGATCTTAGAAAGTTGACCTCCCGCTTCAGCATCAAGGTTAGCACGTGACATAGGATCAAGACCATCGTAGAAGAACCTCATGAGTAGATTTTGATTGAAATCATGGTGAGGGCACGAATAAATCAATTCCCTTAACTGCTCCCAAGCCTCCGCAAGTGTCTCATCACATTCTTGCTCAAAGGAGGAGATCTTCTCCTAATATCTGCGGTTTTAGACTTTGGGAAATACTTCTTCAGAAAAAGCCAATGTAACTTGCTGCCATGTAGTGAGGGGGTTAGCAGGCAAGTTCTTGAGCCAAGATTTTGCCTTTCCGGAAAGAGAAGACCGGAAGAGATGCATCTTGATGTAGTCTGGAGAGACATCATTCGTTGTTATCATAGTACAGATCTCCAGAAACCGATCAAGATGATCAAGTGGATCCTCATCCGACCCTCCACAAAATTGCTCTGCTTTCACCATCCGTGTGAACTGAGGGTGAATGCTGAAATTTGTAGTGGGTTTGGAGAGTCGAATTCCATCCTGTAAAACATAGGACCCCGGATTCCCAAAATCCATGAAAAGCTGTGCATTTTCCTCACCCATGTTTGATTCACTTTCACTTGTCGAACTTGAGGCTGGTGAAGCTGGTGTAGAACCCGAGGTCAACCGTTCCAAACCTCCCCGAAGCTTTCGCAAGGTGCGATTGATTTCTGGATCTAAAGGTAAGATGGGTGAACCGTGAGCTCTCCTTCTCATGTAACACAACAAAGCTAAGTAGAAGGTTGGCAAATAACAACACTGTCAAAAACAAAAGAAAAATCAATTAAGCAATACTAACCTCAAGTAAACTTCAATCAATAGCACAATTTCCCCGGCAACGACGCCATTTTGATAAGAGGTTTTTGGTGTGTCGTTAAGGCACTAAGAACCGCTTAGAAAACAAAAATTATAATCCTAACGAACAACTACAATGAACGTAGTAATAGCAAGTCAAGGGTCGAACCACAAGGAAAATGGGATTGACTAAGGTCTACTAAGTCCAAAACTACCTAAGTGAAGGGTTTTTGGGGTGTAAGATTGAATTTACTAACAACCAGCTATCGAATACCAGCAAATAATCAAGTAAGAGAATTAATATAATTAGGAAAATACTAGAGTTCGGGCTACTCGTATGAACTTGGGGTAGACAACGATAATCAACACTATAGTGATACACAACGATCAAAATACAGGGTTAAGTCTGCCTCTAAAGTACTTGAGTCCTCTCTCGAATGGTCCTCAAGAGTAATCGATTAATCAATCAACCAAATCCTCTTTCGAATGGTCTTTGGTTAATGGATTAATAGATTCAATGAGATCGGAAAACCCCTAATTAAAGGACCCCCTTAATTCCTACCCAATCCCTTGGTCTAGAAACTAAGTCGAAACATGTGAATGACAAAAGGGATTAAAGTTCGATTAAGAACAATTGAAACCCTAAGTGTCCTAGCATAAATGTGATCAAGATCTATCCTAGGGTGTCAAAACACCAAATTCAATGCATAAACATCCAATTGAATCATAAAAAGCATTAATAATCTACATTAAGCCCTTAATTCATACTTTCGCCCAAACCCTAGATAATGAGCTACTCACTAATCATGGATTCTAAGCAAAAGAGATTAATGAAATTAAACATGACTAACACAACAATTAAAGTAAAGAGAAGAGAGATTGAAAGAAAATTACTTAAATTGAATTAATGATTCGATCTTCAAAGTTGGAACAATGAATAAAACTAAGGTTTGAGAGAGTTTAGAGACTTGAACAAAGTAATTAGGTTCTAAAGTATGACATAATAATTCGACAAAAACGCTAAAACTAAATACATGGTTCATTAAACTAAGACGGAAAAACAGGGTCAAAACCCGAAATCCGGACGACACGGTCGTGTCCAAAACGACACGGCCGTGTAGACCTGTTATTAAAAATTCTCAGCGTTCTTCAAAAGTTACTGCCTCTGTGCAAAAAACACTACACGGTCGTGTCCAAAACGACACGGCCGTGTAGACTTGACGTCCAAAAACTCTTCAGCATCCTTAATAGTTACTCCCTCTGTGCAAAAATCACTACACGGTCGTGTCCAAAACGACACAGCCGTGTAGGCCTGACTTCAAAAAATCTTCACCATCTTCCAAAGTTACTGCCACGCTAGGAAAATGACTACACGGTCGTGTCCAAAACGACACGACCTTGTAGACCTGGTCTTCAGTCTTCAGCAGGAATCAGTTTGCAAACTGATTCTAAGGATTAAATGTTACACGGTTGACACAACCGTGTAGACCTGCTCCCATGCTCCTTAATGGCTTGGCCTCCACCCAAGGGTCTCCAAACACCAAAAACGCTCCAAATATCTGTTAGTTAGCCTGGAAACCATCCAAAACATCTAAACGAGTAGTGAAACGACAATTTGAATCAAAGTAATCAAAACCCATGCAATGCAAGACTAAAATGCTCTATTCTACATGCAATGACACTAAAAATGCAGCATGAATAAGCACAATAAATTGTTTATCACCCCCCCTTTGTAATTTGCGACCCTATTGCAAAAAAAATTTAGCATTTTTTACTCTAGTCACCGAAACGATTTATTGAGTTTTTTTTTTCATTTTTTTATTAAGGTAAAATAATCTAATTACCCTCTCCGTCTTAGGTAGGGGTATTCAACTTTCGATCTAGATCGGAAAAATGGACCGGATCAAACCGGTTCGTTCCGAACCGAGATCAGATCGGTCTTTTTCCGGTCCGGTCGTTGGTTCGTAAATTTTAAAAATTCGGTCTTCGGTCTGGTCCGGTCTATATCCGAACTTTTTCGTCCCGAACCGGTTAGACCTTTTGTTATTTAAAGTATATGAAAACTTGAAAGTTAATCTATAATTTTTTATTGTAGGTTTTCTCACATACTTTCAAATTGTCAAACTTGAAACTATAAAATAATTTTTTATTTAAAGTAATTGTGAAGTTTTAATGGTTTATGGAAGAATATACAACTAAAATGAATATTCGCTCTAACCGGTCCGATTTCGGTCCAGTCCCTATAATTTCGGTCTGGGCCGGTCTCAAGACAGATTTTAATTCGGTCCAGTCTTTGGTCTCCATTTTCCACAATTTCGGTCCTTGTCTATTACCGGTTCGGTCCGAGACTGATGAATACCCTAGTCCTAAAATATAAGTTCGTTTTATTTTTTGGGAGTCAAACTTACATTTTTTGACCAATTAGAAAACATACTCATGTGGGATCTTGTTAGAATCGTATTAGTATGTACTTTCATAATATCAACTTTATATATTTTTTATTAATACGAAATTGAACATATAGAAGGTCAAAGGTGTGTCTTGAAGACTGTACAAAAGAAAACAAGACTTATACTTTAAGATGGAGAGAGTATCAGAATATGAGAATAAGAAGTGATGTAACTTGGTGGTAGTTATGAAAAGTTGATTAAGAGTTTAAATTTTCTTACTTGTATTTTTAAACTTTAGAGAAATTAGGGATGATAATGATTCCTGACCCAGTGACCTCTGTCAAAATCCACTAGGACCCTATCCTATTTTGAGAGTATGGGTCTAGTTTTTTGGACGCTACAAGGGTAAGGCGTGGGTTTTAGAGTTATCGTGTAAGGTAAGGGCAAGAGTACAATTATTCAATACCGAACAATACTCAAATCCTACCTAGGCTCCTAAGTCCTAAATAAGGAAAATACTAAATACAACCCTCATGGCTGTATATAATAAGCTATAAAAGGAAATTTAAGTACTTTTATACATAAATAACAACGATTTATGCGTGATTTTGACATTTATCCCCAACTTAATACCAGTGTCGGCCCTGAGGCGGGGCGCCCGCCCAGGGCCCAAGAAAGGAAGTTCATATTTCATGCTTTTTGTTAAAAGCGTTTGCGTGCATTTGCTTAACAGGCACCGCTTAGAGCACCGTGGTTGAAATATGAATGCTTTAACATCCTAATGTTTAATGGGTACACGGTTCGAAACCCACTAACAGCCACAATTCCCTTCATCTTTATTCTAGCTTTTTACCCTTTCTTCATTTTTTGTTTTTTTTTTCCCATTCTTTCTTTGATTTTTATTTTACCTTTTCCCCATTCTTTCTTTGTTATTCATTTTCCCCCATTATTTCTTTGTTATTCATTTTTACTTTCTGTCCCGTTCTTTCATAATTCAACAAATGACCTTATTCTATATCTTTCCCCATTCTTTCATAATTCAAAATTTTGGAGTATTACTTTATGTTAGTATTATTTCATATAGAAATGATATATTAGTATCACTAGCTTTTTTAGACCCGTGCAAAAATGCACGGGAAAGTTTTTTTGTAAAAAGATTTTGAGTTATTATTTAGGCGATCGTAAGACTACAAATTAAGTTGAAGATGAATGATATAAATTGATCTAATAAGGAAATTAATCAAGTTAAAAATATAAATAGACACAAACAATAATTTTGATTCATTATATATAACCTTTTCACAATATATATTTGAGTAAATCAGTTTGAAGTGGTTCATTATATATAACATTTTCACAATATATTTTGGTTCATTTTATCGCGATGCGTGCCTCGTCCGAAAGAGTAATATGTAAGGATTTGGGAGAAATTATATTTCTCCAACGAAGTGGGTATACATACTTTTCATATTTTTAAAAAATAGTTAAGCATTAATTATTTTTTAGAGGGTGTAATTGTAATTTCAAAAGAGTATAAATAATGAAACAATATAAATGTATTAAAAAGAGTAATACAAAGTATTAAAATGTAGATTAGCAATAGTGGTTTAAAATAAAATGCCAAAAAGACAAAAAAATCTTAATAAATGTCATTTAAAGTATCATCACTTATGAGTAAAAAAAATACAGCATTCCCCCCTCGAACACTATCTTACTCATTCTTAAATACTTTATCATGCTTCATGATCAATTTGATTAAATGCACTCAATTCATGAGCAATCAATTATTCATGTATTTGAAATTAAAAAAAATTCAAAAGTATATAAAAACTATAGCAAAGTGTGTGTCTATTTACAGATCTTAAGAAAATATAACCATTTATATTTTTTATAATTGTTTTTACTTTGTAGATTTCCAGATATTTTAGTTTGAAGTTTTAAACATTTTTTCTAAAAATCTGATATCTAAGATTGGAAATAAAACTTAAGTCCTTAATTGTTGGATTTGAGAACTTACTTGATTAATTTAATTTATTTTATCTTTTCTTATTTTTGGTGTCCACCCCCTCTTCTTCCCTTATAGTATAGAGATAAGGTCGAATAAGGATTAATTAAATTTAATCGGTTTTATAAATTATTTTCAATAGTGTCGGTAAATTATAATAATACCTCTTCTTGCAGATTCAAAAACTCTTCGGGATTTTTGTTAACCAACTCACGAACTACCTTGTCATACAAAATAAAACGCTCATTCTTTATTTTGTCAGATACAATAATCTTCAACATAGATCTTTTCTGATAACAAAAGTTAACTAAAGTTATAAGGAGTATTTTTTTGTCCAAACATACAACTTTTTCAATTAATTTTTTTTTTCTGTAATGTTAAAGTCATAAATTGAACTAATACCTTTGAATTTCATGTATTTCGCTAAGGCAACTAATTTCGAGATCATCTCATCTGCAAAAATTTAAATGCCAACTGCACGGTGTATAAAATCATTTCTTACTTCTTGGCTAAAACTCCCTCGTTTCACAAACAATAAACAAACGCGCGACAAATCTCATATTTGTCACATATATATCACCTATTAAAGCAAGGAATAACTATTATTGTATTTAAACAAAACAATAGTATATTCAAATAGAATATTATACACATTAAATGGACAATATCATTTTATGGCAAAAGGATAGGTAATATACTGATTGTACGCTTTGTTAACTCGTCATCAATACTTCTCACTTCAGTAAGAGTGACATAGTTATCTCTTTCCCATACACGTATTATTCGAACCCTTATGGTGTAAAATTTCTTCCCTTTACTTATTTCATCCATACTGATTAGTTGATATAGACGATCCATTGTAGTTCTATTTTGAAAGAACTTAAATATATATGATTCTTGTAAAGTTGGGAAAATGTAAAACAAAATTGTTAAAACTACAATCATATTTATGCATAATATTAAGTAGATAGTTACTTAATTAATGGATAAAACTTCAAATAAGGAAATCCAAAAAATTTCATAAAATTGGTAAAAAGTAAAATAACAAAAAGGTTAGCATGTTCATATAAAATTTCTAAAAATAATATGAATATTATGTTCTTCTAGAAAAGTCAGATTATTGCATTTAGTAGTCTTAATCTATTAGACACTCCTAAAATCTTCCTTAATTAAAGGAAAAAACTTTAAATAAGGAAATCCTAAAAGATGACATGTGATATTGATAAATATGGTGATTTTTATGATGATTTTTTTTGTAGGAGAATCGTTAAATATGGATATCAAGTAGTGAAAAGTCAGATTATCTTAATTGTATTTAATAATCCTAATCTATTGGATACTCCTAAAATTTTTAATAAGTAAAGAAAAATCTTGAAAGAATAAGGAAATCCTAAAAACGTGTAATAATATTGTAATTTGTTAAGTGATTTTTTGTATGGGAATCGTTATTTATGTTTTTTTAGAATCATTATTTATAGTGATTTTTAAATTAAAAAACTTATTACTACATATATGAGAATCTTTATTTATGGTGATACTTTATCAGAATCGTAACTTATTTATAGTTAAAACTATATCTTAATTGTTTTTTTTTACTAAAACCTTATCTTCATGGTATAATATTGTTAAAAACCTTGAGATTACATACTCCCTCCCTCTCAATTTGATGTTCTCATTTTTCTTTTTAGGATGTTTTAAATAGTTCTTCACATTTTGAATCTTTTCCATTTTAAGAATATTTATTTCCCTATCTTACCCTTTTAACAACTAATTATTTACTACACTTTTTTTATTTTATTTCTTACCTATGGCTCACTTTAGAATCTTTTATGTCCTCATCACCCACTTTTCTTTCTCTCACTTACTTTTTTAAAAGCAAAAAGGTACTCCCTCCGTTTTTTTTGTTTATCCTACTTTCCGTTTTTGTCCGTTTCTTTTTGTTTGTCGTACTTTTTCATCTTTCCTTACATGGCAAAATTATATCACCCATCTACCCCTACTTTATCAATTTCTGGTCCCACATGTACCTTAAAAGTTTCTCTCACCTACTTTAATCATCACATTTATTATAAAATAAGTGGACTCCTTACTTGTTGTCTCCACCCACATGCATATGACATCATCTTTCTTGGCATTTGGAGCTACAGTAAATGGGACAAACAAAAAGAAACGGAGGGAGTATTATTGTACACTTTATACAGTATAAAATTAAAAAGATTCTTATCCGCCTCAATTTACATTGGTTTTTCCCCATATTCCAAATGAGAACATCAAATTGAGACAGGTGGAGTAAATATTATTCTAAATCGTATCTTATTTATGCTGATTTTATAATTTTGTTCCATAATCTAGCCCGTTTTTACAATATTTATATTATTTTACTAATATTCAAGCAATACTCACTTTCTGATCTTATAATGTGAAAGTTATGAAATTAACATTAAAAGGGCAAGATCCATAAATTGATTGTAATTGAAATTTTTTTTATAATAATGTTAATAACCTTCTAAATTTATATATACTATTGAAAAGAACCTTGCAAATATAAATTATCAATATCATAATAATGCTATATGATTAGCGGATAAAATAATCTATTTTTTTGTTTCCATATAAAAAGTGATTTGTATTCACTTGTTTTTAGTATATATTAACTAAACATTAAGGTAACAAAAGATTTTCGTCTTAAAGTATATGATTTTTAATGATTTTATTACCAATAATGATGGTTTATTAGCGCCTTGTCAAAAAAATGCCTAGACTTAATGGGGTATTGGAAAATTATGCAAATTTATTTAGGGCATAAAAGTTACCTTAAAAACCCTTATTTATAGTAATCGAATTCTTTTCAATTGCTCAATTTTTTATTAGAAAATCATTTAAAAATAGTATGTTTAATATTATTCTTATAACTATAATGTAAAAGGTAGGTTGTACAATTAAATAAATTTAATTAATTTAGTTATCATTTTGCACATGTCACATGCATCAAATATATTAAGAAAAAGTGTATAACCCCTAAATTAGCTCTATATGCTCTATACGGCATATATCCAAGTGATTTTGGCCCTTGATTTCAGGCGGATTTCTTTTAGGATATTTATTTTTTGCATGTTGCATGACAATGTTTATGCTGGCAATTTATGAAAATACTTAATGAGGATCATACGATTGCTTCAATTTTCCCTTTCAGTGAAAAAATATTTTTTTAATTCTTTGATAATAACATTTGAAACAACATTTGATAATAACATTTTTTTTAATTCTTTGTATCGAATGTTATTATCAAAGAATGAAAAAATATGTTATTATCAAATGAAAACCTAAATAAAATTATAACGTCCATAATTAAACTAAATAAAATCAAGATACTTGAGGAAAATCTTTTAAGTAGATAGATTATAGTTAATTGACCTAATAAAAAGGTTATGGGCTTGAATATTAAAAGGCAACGACTAAATATTATTATTAATAATACGACTTTATATTTGATTATACTATAATATATTATATGATTATATTGTATGATATGATTTGAAACAATATAATGAGATATGATTACTATATATACTTTAAAAAGATATACATACTAAAAAGGTGATTAGGAAACTTATTAATTATATGGTAATCAATCACGTTTTTAATGACAACTTTATAAATACTACCTTCATTTTTTCATAAGGACGTTCGCTTTTTCACGCGGATCAAGGAAAAAAGTGCAAAAGTAAGAGAGAAGGATGGTCAAAGTAAGGAAAAAGTGAAAAAGGTAGAGAGAAGTGTAATATAAGTGAACCAACCTACCATTTTTGTTAAAAGGTATAAGTGTCTCAACTGAATAAAAACACCTCTAAACGAAAAAATGTCCCTATTAAAAAACGGATGTAGTGTTTATAATCAATCTATATAGACTACATGGTTGCTAATTAATCTAAATATTAATTGATAGATTATGGTTAATTGACCTTATAAAAAGATTGTGGACTTGAATATTAAAATAGAAATTTTAGTTGTTTAATGGATTGATAATTACCATCTATAAAAATATACAATTTCCTTTAAATTAAACTATAAGAACGTGGATAATTACCGTTTAGAAAGTTGATAATTTCATTTAAACTAAACTCTAAAGATCGTCGATAAATGGTACAGATAAGTATAATATATGATTAATAGATGGAAAATTGTAAGAACTTAAGTTTAGGCTTGAATATAGAATTTGAATTAGAAAATTTTTCCTCTAGTATCTTGATTTTATTTAGTTTAATTATGGACGTTATAATTTCATTTAAATTAAACTCTAAAGATCATTTATAAATGGTAAAGATAAGTATAATATATGGCATAATCATGGAAAATTGAAAGTGCTTAGGTTTAGGCTTGAATTTTATATTTGAACTTAAATGGATAAAAACGAACTTAAATATTATGTAATGGTAGTGGTGTAAGGAATGAGTAAACTAACCATGTCTCATATTTATAATTATCATAATGAGTGACCATTTATTAACCTAATTGAAGAATAATATAATAATAATGGTATATTTCACAATAAAGGGATAAAATAAAATAAAATAAATAAAATTTTTAACATATTTCATGCATATTTTACAAATAAGGAATCAATAAAATTCAGAATACAAGTGGATTAAAATAACTACTGATTTCAGGATGTATATGTACTATTGAAAAATATGATACATTTAGAAATTTATTCTAAAAACAAACCAAAAACGATTTTTAACCTCTGCCAAAATTTATTTTTCGATATCTATTCCATTTCAATCTATTATTAGTCAATTATGAATAAGGCTAAGTATTTTTTCAAACTTAGTAAACTTTTTCATACGTTTTTCATACAATAAATGAATGAAATAAAATAAAATAAGTAAACTTTTAACATACATATTTCATAAATTTTTTACAAATAAGGAATGAATAAAATTTAAAATAAAAGTGGATTAAAATAACTAATGATTTAAGGATGTATCTAATATTGGCAAATATGACCATTTAGACATCTGTTCTAAAAACAATCCAAAAACGATTTTGATATATAAAAAAGGTTATTTTTCGAGATCATTTCCATTTCAGTCTTTTAGTCAATCTTTTATATAAATAAGGCTAAGTTTTTTTTGAATGTGTTCTTACATATGATTATATTTAATTCCATTAGTTCCATATAATTCACTTGATATTTACTACAAAAAAAGTTATTACTTAAATAAAAATATTTACTATATCTATGGCTAGTCAATCGGTATATATTTATTCTCGTAATATCGTTGTACATTGAGTGTTCAATCTTTACTATAATTAAGGTTTCAAATATGCTTCTTTGTATATCATAACCGATAAGACAATTAAGGAATGAATATAATAAAAAATAGAATTAGACTTTAGGAACATACACTACTGCAGTAAGTATTATAGGAAAATATCTTTATTAACTAATTTGTTATTGAAAATGATTTTCTTTTAAATTAAAATTTTAAGATAAAAAAGGGATTTGGCCATCTCCTAAAATCCAATTTTTAAATTTGACTACTTTTACAATAAAAAAGGAAATTTATGGGTTATTCAAATTTGAATCCATGAAGTTAGTTAAGAAAAAATATTATCTAATTAACTTGGAAAAAATTGTTAAGATATTTTGCAATAAAAGCGAAAAATTACAAAGTTATTTAAATTTGAATAAATGTAATCAGTTAAGGAAAATATTATCTAATTAATTTAGGAGATTTTTTACAAAAATAGGCATTATTGAATGATTTATCAAAGAAAAAACATCCCAAAAAGATTTATCGTAATCTTTTGTTAGAGATTCTAATCTACTGATTTCTTTACATAACCGAATTTAAAAAGATTTTAAGCACAAAAACAGAAAAGATACAAATTTGGAGAAGAAAAGATGTTAGTCAAATTTGACAATTTTACAATAAAAAATGAAATTTATGGATTATTCAAATTTGAATACATGAAATCAGTTAAGGAAAATATTATCTAATTAACTTGGAAAAAATTTGTTAAGATATTTTGTTATAAAAACGGAAAATTACAAAGTTAGTCAAATTTTAAAAAATGTAATCACTTAAGGAAAATGGTATCTAATTAATTTAGGAGATTTTTGACAAAAATAGGCGTTCTTGAATGGTTTACCAAAGAAAAAGCATCCCAGAAAGATTTGTCATAATCTTTTGTTAAAGATTTTATTATACTGATTTCTTTACATAACTGAATTTAAAAATATTTTAAACAAAAAAACGGAAAAGATACAGGTTTAGAGAAGAAAAGATGTTAGTCAAATTTGACTACTTTAACAATAATAAAGGAAATTTATGGTTAGTCAAATTTGAATACATGAAATCAGTTAAGAAAAATATTATCTAATTAACTTGGGAAATATTTTTAAGATATTTTGTATAAAAATGGAAAATTACAAAGTTAGTCAAATTTGAATAAATGTAATCAATTAAGAAAAATGGTATCTAATTAATTTAGGAGATTTTTGACAAACTTAGGAGTTATTGAATGGTTTACCAAAGGAAAAAATCCCAGAAAGATTTGTCGCAATCTTTTGTTAGGGATTTTAATCTAATGATTTCCTTACATGACCAAATTTTAAAAGATTTTAAACACAAAAACAGAAAAAAATACAAATTTGGAGAAGAAAGATGTTAGTCAAATTTGACTACTTTTACAATAATTTTTTTTTAATGGATGAGTCAAATTTAAATACAAGAAATCAGTTAAGGAAAATATTATCTAATTAACTTGGAAAATATTTGTTAAGATATTTTGTAAAGAATTTATTCTATTGATCTCAATGTATAATCGAATTTAAAAAGATTTTTAAAAAAAGCGAAAAAGATAAAAAAATGAGAGAAAATAAAATTCAATGGATAAATGATTCAAATCACATATGCGCCATCAATTAAAATGAAATATAAAATAAATTACGAAAAGTATTATGAGTATTTGCCTAAATTTTTAATTTATCACTTGGATTAATTAAACTGAAAAGTAATATATAATAATGATTTAATAAATCGGTTGGCTACATCAAGATATTGTATTCAACAAATGCAAAGAAAATTAAAAGTACTACAACAAAACACTACAATTTACTAATACTCAAAAATAATTAGGTAAAATCTAGAATAACTTTGAGATTGCATAAAGAAGAGACAAAATGTATATTCGAGTAATCAAATTTAAATATAAATTTGACAAAAGAATAAAAAAATTGATTTTATTATTATTCAATAGGGATAAGGATTACATTGGATGAATTAACAAACAATAAAATACATAAAGAAATGACAACACTAACAAAAGATTAGATCGATGATACTTTCATCAAAATATTCAAAACCTCAATTGTGATGTTTTGTGATGATGATTATGAAACTTTTTTCAATCGCATTTGGAGAATTCATCCAATATTCTTCGAATTTGGAGAAATAAAAGAATGTAACAATCTTCCTTCAATCGAAATTTGTAAAATCATTCCAGTATTCTTGAATGATTTTATTGAATGGAGCCATGTTTTCATTTTGAGAGAGAAACATTTGGAATGAGAGAAGCTAAATTTAAATTTAGGGTTAGATGTGAATGAAAGGAAATAGGGAAATGATTTATTTATAGCTGTAGTTATTTTCTTGCTTGATATCATTAATAATATCAATCAAGTTGGAAGAATCAATTAAAATCAAAGAATATTAACTGATATTATAAGCTTATGGAAGAAGCATTGAAATCCTATTTAATTAGGAAAAATTAAGCACACGAAATTTATGGAAGACTAAAATAACGTGATAATTTTGTGAAATAATTTAAGGAACCAAATCTCATGCAATTAATATAGCCACGTTATTACTGTAATTAAGCTAAATAATAGCAACGTTATTTTAGGAAGATATTAAGGAACCAAATCTCATGCAATTATATACCGTAATTGATTCAATTAAGGATTTTAATATCAAGTTTTTTTAGGAAAAGATTAAGCTAATGATTTTCAGTATAAAGTATCCTTTAATTAAGGAATCAACGTCAAAAATGGAAGGAAAATGTTGTTAAGTGACCTAATTAAAGCGAAATATAAATTAAAAAATTACAAAAACATCTAATGCTGACACGTGGCTTTCAAAACGCAAGAAGGCTTGAGAATTCACGGTTTGCTTTGGATTCATCTGCTTAAGACACGTGGCGAATTTTATTTTGCTTTAATGTAATATATAGATAGATTGAAGTATCATTTGTTTATATCATTACCATAACTAAATTTTATTTATATAATAATTAATTTTTATTTTATTTTCCTACGTCATCAGTATTGTTTCAATTTTTCAAAATATTGAAGAAATCTAACTCAATGTAGCTAATTATTTAAAAATATATATTATTGATTTTATAAGGGCACTTATTGGTTGCTTCGCCTATAAGCCCCCGTAACGTCATAAATGACCCTCATAGAAGTGACCATATATCTTATATTTGTGTGATAAGTTTGGGGCCCATTTTTGTAGCTTCGCCCCGGGCCCTATAAAGGTCAGGAACGGCTCTGCTTAATACTATTCTAGTTAACGTATTTAAAGTTTATTTACAACCCTATAAGTTGTATTCTTGTATACATGTATAGTTAGGAGAGAATTTACAGCCCTACAAGACGTACATCATCAACCCTAAATAATTATGAAAAAAAATCCTAACTAGATCAATTAGGAGAATTTGATATAGTTGACTCTTGACCCACGTAACAAGGTCATTATTACTAATAATGATCCAAGTCGTGACCAGCTCATGTCGATGTTAGGCAAGTTATGGACTTGATTAAGTATACTAATTGCATTGACCTTCAACCCTATAAATAAACGAAGTGATGCTGCACCAAATCAACATGAAGAAACACTAGAGAATTATTTTCGTTAGCAAAGATGATGAAGGCAAACAAAATTGCTGGTGTTCTCTTGCTAATCGCAGCCATCACTGTTATGGTGGCCACTGATGCGGCTGCGCAATGCGCAGGACCTGACCAACGATGCTATGCTCAGGAAACCTGCTACGAAGGATATTACTGTAACTACGACTTCCTTTCTTGCCAATGGTGCCCAAGAGCTGGTGACCAATGTGGTCTTTTGGATCCTTGTTGCCGCGGCTTAACCTGCGATGGCTGGTTTTGGGGTACATGCCATTAGAGAACATGTGTGCAACAGTGCAAGCTATTACGTGACTTACTTCTGCATGCTTTCCTTCTATATTAGTAGTACTTGTTAGAAACTGACTGATTATAATGACTGAACTAAGACTAAATTCAAGGTTGTGTCGCGGTAGAAGACCACTGACTTGAAAGCAATTACGGCCCGACTATGGTCTTTGATCCCTTAGGTAAGTAAGTTAACTCCCAAGTGGAGTTAGACACTATGGAATCTAACTCGCTCTTAATGGCCTCTTTCCAAAAACTAGCATCCACAGATCTCATTGCTTCCTCAAAAGTCTTAGGGTCCTCTTCTATCATGAAAGCATAGACCAATTCATCACTCAACAAGTCAATACAAGAGCTCTCAGACAGAAAAGCAGTGACAAAATCAGAACCAAAGTCTTTTGCTACTCTAGGTCTTTTACTTCTCCGAGGTTCATCTATAGCACCAGAACTACTAACATGCAAATCAACTGAAGTACTACTTAAAGTCAAATCAGCAGTAACATCACTAGTAGGTAAGGGAACGTCGTGCGTAGAACAAGTAGGTAAAACAACCGTAGGAGAAGAACATGAAGGCATGGAAGCAACATCACCCTTTTTCAAGGGAAAAACATGTTCAAAGAACTCAGCGTCTCTGTACTCACAAATAGACCTATCACTCAAAGTCATGAACCTATAGGCAGCATGAGCATAACCAATAAATACTGCATCAAAGGTCTTGGGTCCAATGTTTGACCTTTTATAGTCAGGTAGCCCAACTTTAGCTAGACACCCCCACACTCTCAAGAAGCTCAAGTTTGGAGTAAACCCCTTCCATAATTCATAGGGAGTCTTATCTAACCTTTTGTGAGGTACTCTGTTAAGAACATGACAGGCTGAAAGGACTGCTTCCCCCACATTTCATCAGGCAACCCAGAACTTACAAGCATAGCATTCATCATGTTTTTCAAAGACCTATTTTTCCGTTCAGCTATACCATTCTGTTGGGGTACATAAGGTGCACTAAGTTCATGAATAATACCCAATTTCTCACAATGGTCATTCAAAGAGAAGTTTTCAAACTCTCTACCTCTGTCAGATCTAACCCTCTTGATTTTCCTATCAAGTTGGTTTTCTACTTCGGCCTTATATTTGATGAAAGCTTCCCCTGCCTCACTTTTGGCTTTGAGAAGGTAAATCTTAGTGTACCTCGAAAAATCATCAACAAATGAAATATACCAGAATTTTCCTCCTCTACTTCTAGTGTTCTAGAAGTCAGCTAAGTCCGTATGAATCAACTCTAGAAGTTGTGTGGTCCTTTGAGTCACAGTTTTGCAAGGTTTCTTAGTGAATTTTGCTTCAACACAAACTGGACACTTAGAAAACTCAGTAGTCGACAGATTAGGAATTAAAGCTAAGGTCCTTAGTCTCTTAATGGAAGCAACATTCACATGCCCTAATCTACCATGCCACAAATTTAAAGACTCAGCAATATAAGCAGAACCAGAAACAGTTTTATTAAAAACAGCAGAAATAGAAGAAGCAACATTCAGAATAAATAAACCTCCACTTAAATACCCCTTCCCAACAAATTCCCCACCACGAGTCATTACAACTTTGTCAGCCTCAAAAACAATTTTCAAACCAGCTTTGTTTAACAAGGCACCAGACACTAAGTTGCGACGCATAGTAGGAACATACAACACATTTGAAAGGGAGAGGGTTTTTCCAGAGGTAAGTTTAAGAGTGACCTTTCCTCGTCTAAGTACTCCAGCAGTTGCAGCATTGCCCATGTAGACACACTCGCCTTCAGAAGCATCCTGAAAATCATGGAGCAGCTCCTTGTTTGCACAGAAATGTCTTGAAGCCCCAGTGTCCAGAATCCAATCAGTACTGTTCTCGATCAGATTTGCTTCAACAACCACAGCAGCGACAATGTCGTTTGATTCAGCAAGGTTGGCCTGAGGTCCTTGTTTTTGCACAGAACCTTGGCGTTGAGGGCATTGGTAAGCCTTATGATCTGGCTTGCCACAGACATAACAGAGGACAGACTTCTTTTGAATCTTGCTATCCGGTTTGTTAAATTTTCCTTGCTTCTTTCCCTTGTTATTACCCTTTTTCCCTTTACCCTTAAACTTATCAGAGCCTGATGGAGCAGCAGATTCCACCAGGTTAGCTTTAGTGGTATTAACAGAAACTGAATCTAGATTGTCCTTAAGGTGATTTGCCTCTTCAATCCTCATATGACTAATTAATTCCTGAAGAGACAGGAATTCTTTTCTGTGTTTCAGATTATTTCTAAAATCTCTCCAAGAAGGGGGAAATTTTTCTAGTAAAACATTAGCTTGAAATACTTCACATATTTTCATGTCCTCATTAAGAACATCAGCACAGAGATTTTCGAACTCATGAACTTGATCCATGACTGGCTTATCATCAACCATACGGAAAGCCAGCCACTTGCCAACAACATATTTCTGTTTTCCAGCATCATCAGCCCCATATTTTTTCTCAAGGGCCTCCCAAATCAGTTTTGAACTTTTATGAACCATAAACAAATCATACAGATTATTGATCATCAGATTAAGGAGGTGGAAACGGACAGTTTTATTATCTTTTACATATTTTTCAATTTCGTCCTCTTTCTTCTTAATTTCAGTAGCAGAAGGAGAAGAGGATGAGTCACCTGTAGTAGTAAGCGCAGTGGGACAATCCTTGAAAAGGACGTAGTCAATGTCCAATTGCTCAAAGAACATCAGCAGTTTCGAAGACCAACGTTTGTAGTTGTTTCAGTCAAGAGATTCGAGCTTGGACAGATGAGACACGGATTTGCTTGAAAAATAAGCCATTGCAAATTAAAATAATTGCTTTTAAATTGTTAGAAACTGACTGATTACAATGACTGAACTAAGACTAAATTCAAGGCTGTGTCGCGGTAGAAGACCACTGACTTGAAAGCAATTACGGCCTGACTATGGTGGTAATCGCAACTGGCCGGAAAGCTCCCCAAGGTTAACACAGCGACCTTTCTAAGTCACCACTAACAGAGAAAGATCTTGGAGACAGATTATGCATGTACCCAGTGTTTAGAAGAGAAGAGAAGTGATTTTCGGATGCCAAACTGAGGTAGCAGTGGACTGATTTTATAGTAAAAGAATCAGGCCAAATAAGGAAGGTAATAAACAGAGGGAGGAAATCAAGGGCGACAATAAAGGCCATTAACACTGTAACGTTTAAAAACGTTTCAGTGTTACATGTTTCCGTTACACACAGTTGGGCTCGGGTCCAAAAAGATAAGCTCCAGCTCAGCTCTTCCCAGAACCTAGATCCCAGGCCCAGGCCCAGGCCAGCCCGGTCCGGTCCGGGCGGGCGGCGCGCGCGCGTGTGTGTGTGATAGCAAGCCCAAACCCAAGCTTGATCTCCAACCACAAAAACCAACCAAGTATTCAACTCAATAAACATGAAGAGGAAGGGAGTTAATAAACAAAGGCAAGCTCCCTTCCATAGGTGATGTGGGATGTTTGGCAAAAACACAAGTAGGCTTTGCAAGCCTTAACTCCAACAGTACTAAACCAATAAATCTACGTACTGTGAAAGAAGATCACTCTTGGTCTTTTTTGTATCTTGTATCTTGTAGACCATTGTTTTCCTGTTGTATTTGTTGCATGATTATAATTGTGTGCATCTGAGTTGTGAGTTGTGACTTGTGAGTTGTGACGAGCAATTTCCAACTTGTTTTCTTAAATTTTGCCTCAGCAATAAGTGAATAGAAATTGATAATCCACCCAATTATGAACTTGATTGACTTAAATTAGACTAAACATATGCTTGTGGCAAATAATGAATTTTTCCTTTCTAAACATAAGTCTTAGAACTGAACAATTGCAATGGCAAAATAATAAACTGATTTCAAAGGCTGTGCCATGGTATGAGACCATTGACTTGAAAACGATAATGATTTGACAATGATATTAATCATAACTGGCCGAAACGCTCCCCATGGTTAACACAACAAGCCTAAAATGTTACCACTAACAAATCTGTGTAGATTAGGATGAACCTATGATGAAGAAGAAAGGAAAGGGCCGGAAGAGAAGATCAAATTTCCAGATGGAGAAATGAATCAAAATGAATACGATTTTATAGCAAAAATTCAGACTCAAAATGGAAGGCAACAGAAGGATGAAGCAAATAAGGGAATGACATCAATTTTGTAACGGTAAAAAGTTAAATGTTTTAGTACCCAGTAACAAATCCTTTATACCTAACCCGACTCAAGTCCAAAAATAGAGCTCAACTTTAATACTCATAACCCCAAAACCCAGGCCAGACCTTACCTTGTCCGTTCTAGGGTGAGAGGCGCGCACGCGTGTGTTAGAGTGTCCAAAGCCTTAGCACAATATGTCCAACCATAAAGACATCGCATACTAGCAACTCAATATGAAGAGGTTGGTCTAGTGGAAATGAGAGAGCTAGCCTTCCAACCTTGAGGTTAGGGGTTAATCTCCACTATGGGCACTTTGAGAGTGGGATTTCCCTTATCATTCCACCTCTCTCAGAATGTGTGGCCCATTAGGATCTGAGTAGGATACGGGCCACTTCTTCTTACCATAAAAAAATAAAAAATATGAAGAGGAAAGGAGGGAATAGAAAAAAAACTAGGGAGTATTCCCTCCCATGCCCGATATAGGACCTCTTGATTCCAACAATCCCCCACAAAGGCTATAGAAAGCAAAGTGAAATCCTTAGTGCATAAAAGAAAGTACTTAAGCATCAATATCATTCGATTTGAATTGAAAAACCGCCCTGTCGATCGGGCGAACATCGCCTAGTCAGGCGCCTTCATCGAATCAGGTGATCGGGTAACGTTAGAAAAATCTGAAAAGGGGAAAAAAGTGCTCTCGCGCCTCGTCGGGCAATTTCACCCCATCGGGCGAAAAATCATCATGCCTGGTTGAGCCAGTTGGCGGAAAACTAACGAAATTGAGTGAACTTGCAAAGGCCATATCCCTCAAACCAGAAGTCCGATTAAAACTTATACTTCCTCCGTTTCGCAATACTCGCAACATTAGCATAGTAACCACTATTCATATATCCATCTTATATTATATTTTTCTCCAAATGTGTAAGACAAAATATAGCCTTGTGGGGTCTTATTTGATTCGTCTTAATGCATACTATTATAATAACAACCTTTTATAATTTTTACTTATCAATAATTAGAGATATTAAAGCTCAAGATATTGTATGGGATTGCGTGCAAACAAGAAACGTTGCGAGTATTGCGAAACGGAGGAAGTATTTGTTATTTGTTGTTCAAGCTATTTTTTTAAAAAATAGAATGTTATTGATTACACGATTAACCGTACCGTTAATTTACGGTTAACCGATGTGGTTAATTGTTCCTTAACAGTTGGTTATGGTTACCATAATATCGTAACCCTTATAACGGCTAACGATCTTGTTAAATTAAATGGGACGATTAACTGCCTGTGAAGACTCCTATGGGGTGGACCGGGTGGTCTAGTGGGCTGAAAGGATGTGGCGTTGGGGGAGGAGTATACATGCCAGGCTGGAGAAGTGTGGGCCGGCAGTCGTAGTCGGCCATGAAGGGGTCAGACATGCATGCTGGGCGGGTGTGCTAGGAGTGGAGACAAGTGTAGTGGGTTTTGATGGTGCGCCAGCCTCCAGGGACAGGGCCCATGAGAGAGGCTGTGGATATTGGGCCTAAAACGTATTAGATTGTGGTGCGAGATGAGGGAAATATCATCGCCATTCAAAAACTTACATTTGGGCTATGCTTTTTAAGGGGAAAACTAGTTTTAGTCCCCGGCGATGTTCGTGTTATTAGTTAGCGATAACTAATGTAATCTAGCGTGTAAAATATCTTTTAAATTTTTTTAAGTCATATCACCTAGACAACTTAACTCTTGATTTTTATTTATACATATAATTATTGTTAATAGAAGCATCATAATAATAGTGGCGTAATGGTTGGAGCTATTCATTTCATACATGAGGTTGAGGGTTCAAATCTTCACATTGATATTTTTTTAATATATGAGAATATTGTTTATAAAATGATATTCAAACACTGTACAAAAGACAATTAGGAGTTATACTTTAAGACTGAGGGAGTACTAGAATATGACAATAGGAAGTGATATAACCTGGTGGTAGTTATGAAAATTTCAAAAAGTTGATTAGGAGTTCAAATTCTCTTACTTGTATTTTGAAACTTTAGAGAAATTAGGGATGATAATGATTCATGACTCAGGGATCCTGTTAAAGTCCGCTAGGACCCTATCCTGTTTTAAGAGTACGGGTCTAGTATTTGGGATGCTACAAGGGTAAGGCGTGGGTTTTAGAGTTATCGTGTAAGGTAAGGGCAAGAGTACAATTATTCAATACCGAACAATACTCAAATCCTAGCTAGGCTCCTAACTAAGGAAAATGATAAATACAACCATCATGGCTGTATATATAAGAAGCTATAAAAGGAAATTTAAGTAACTTTTAGATATTAATAACACCGATTTATACGTGATTTTGACATTTATCCCCAACTTAATACTATTCTAGATAATGTATTTAAATTTATTTACAGCCCTACAAGTTGTATACATGTATAGTTAGGAGAATTTACTGCCGTACAAGATATACATCATTAACCCTAAATAATTACGCAAATTATAACATACACCTTGGAGTACACAGCTCTGTGTACTCCCAATGGAAATGTGCGTAAATATAGTGAAGAGCAGGGGCAGAAATATCCTCCGGCGACCTTTCCTTGCCGTTCACCGTCCGCCGGCGACCTCGTAACAGTGGAAACTACACATCGACACATGTTGGTCGTAATCTCACCATCATCGGCGCTCCTCAACAAAATTACTCGCTTCTATTTCTTTTTTGACCTAATTCGTTACTCTTCTTCTTCAATTTGATCTGTACTCGATTTCTTTTCTTTCGAATTTTCGAAGATCTTCAATTGCATGCTGATGATGTTTTTTACACCCTGGAGGATAGTAATTCTCAGCAAGATTCTCAAATTATCTGTATATTATTTTGTTTATTATAACTTTATTCATTATTATTACTATTATCATTAGGGAGGAACATGGTTTAGGTTAAAAGCAAATAAACCCGCGTTTTCAGCCCATAATCCAATCAAATCACGTCGAAACGTCTTATGATGTAATTTTGCACGGTACGACCTAATCATTATTTTATTACTAAATATTAATATATAATTAAATCTAATTATTAAAATAGTAATATTAATTTAATTCTTAGATATTATTGTTATTATATAATCATCATCAGGTATTAATATATTATTACAAAGACTATAAAATAATTGTTATTAATTATCATTATAATCATTATTATTATTAATTTATGATTATTAATATTATTAATTTATAATTATCATTTAAAAATATCCAAAATATAATTATTATCATTCATTAATAATTATTCATTATTATTACCTATCATTATAATAATTATTTAATATTCATATTATTATTGTTTAAATATTATTTAAATATTTATTAAATTCAATTCAATTTAGTTCAGTTCAGTTCAGTTCAGCTTCAATCAGTTCAATTTAGTTCAGTTCAGCTCCAATTAGTTCAGTTTAGTTCAGTTCAGTTCAGCTCCAATCAGTTCAGTTTAGTTCACTTGAGTTTAGCTCCAATCAGTTTAATTCAATTTAGTTAAATTTAGTTAAGTTGTTTTCAATAAATCTAATAGACTGGTTTCTATTCCATATTGCCATTTATACTCCGCCGTTTTCCTCCCTTCCATTTTCCTCCATTTTTCAGTTTGGCCACGCACTCCAAACTCCCTTCCTTAGTAAATTCACTCGTTTTATCTTTGACACCAATTCGCATCACCACAACAGAAGACGCCGGGAGTGCGTATTCCTGCCGGTGATCGACTGTGTGTGGCGTATGGCCGGTTCAGGTAGAGGAAGATATAGAAGTGGCGATTGAAGAATGTGGAGGCCCTAAACTTTGATCTAAAAACTGTAAGTTTTCTTTCTCTTCTGAAATTTCATCAAAACAGCCATGGCTAGGGGATTACTATATCATTTTCTTAGATTATCTTGTTTTAGATGCTAGTAACTTATATGAGAACTTAGTATCCTGTTAAGGAAATGAAAATTGTTTGGCTTATGATGACCATTACTGTGATGATCATGCGATGTAGTGATTCGACATGGATTATTATTATTGGCATGATTCTAGGTATATCTGAATAATTATGCATATTACCTGTTTGTTGAAATGCCACTACGAATTCTATATTGACCCCTTTTCCTGTTTGACGAAATGCTTATGAGAATTCTTAAAATGACCCCTTTTCATGTTTGATGAAATGCATTAGCTGATTGATGATATGCCGCTAACAATGTCTATAATTTTATATGTCCCCGAGTTGATAGATAATGAAATAGTATATCTGGAATATGAAAATAGATGAGAAAGTCAATATCTCACAAGAACAATACTTTTGTCCCTTACTTTCCAATTCGAAATTACAATTTACAAGCCTTAACTTTTCGTTATGAGATATTAGCTGGTTTAGCTTTGGTGAAATTACTTCCCCGACTTCCTGTCTGCTATAAGCCTCTAGGAATTCTTCACAAAATCACAATTAGTTCTTGTATGAATTTACACAAAAGGGTTCAATTTTTTTTCTTGAGAATTGATAAATTAAAAAATAAAATGCGATATTGTTATTAGTTTTTACTTTTTAGTACTTGTTGTCTTTGTAGTACTATTTGGAAGTTTGGTTGTATTTCGATAACTATTTGGTTGTATTTTCAAGTTTTATTTGGTTCTCATATGATTTTTTTTAAGGATTTTTTGTCAGAAACAACCAAAATTTTTTTTTTTGGCAAGAAACAACCTTATAAAAAAAAATTGTAAAATGAAACCAGTTTGCATTTTCCAGCCATTGACCTAGAATCTTCGGCGTTGACTAGCACGCCTAAGTCACGTGACAGTAAAATCCCCCCAAAATTCCCAATTTCCCCAAAGCCCTAACTCAATTTGTCCTTCCCCATCCTCTCTCTTCTCCCTTTCTCCCTTTCTCCCCATTCTAAGTTCCTACCTAAGACCATTTAAGTTCATTTGGAGCTCTCATACAACTTATTTGATGATTTGGAGGGCTTCTAAAGGGGTAATTAGCAAGAAAACAGGCGTGCAACTCGTCGCTTCCAACGCATATATGATCCAATTCTAGAGTATTTGCACACATAAACACGTCGAGATATCTTATTGGTATTCTAGTCTCACATCCATTCTTCGGTTAAACAAAGTTAACCATAAAAAAGGTTTAACCTTTGTCCAAGGATAAACATTAATTTGACAACGACGCAAGTTGTCACACTAAATTCTCGGAATACTGAGTCATAACTTCAAGGCTTGAGCATGGTGGATGATGTGATCATCAATGAAAGTAGCAATGAAGAAACATAACCAGGTTGTAGCCGTAACAGAAGAGGTGCGTTCACCTTCCTGCAAGCCTCCTCAAATTTGTTCGGCAGCAATTGATCATGCAAGAATTTGTCATCCTCTCCCTATGAATTTTGGATGTAAGTTTTACAAAATATCAAACACAATTGAATTGATGGCCATATAACAGAAGAGGTGCATTCATTTTTTTTTCCTTTTTTCTTATTTTTTTTGATGAAGCGTGGGGACCCGAGACTGTAAGCATAACAATGAGGTTTCCAAGTTCCTACCATGAGGATGGGGTTTGAATCTCATCAACCCCAATACAGGGAAAGGGAGAAGAGAGAGAATGGAGAGGGACGAATAAATTAGGGATTTAGGTTGGGGAAATTGGGAATTTTTGGTTTTTTTACTGAGTCACGTGACTTAGGCGTGCTAGTCAACGCCGGAAATTCTTGGTCAATGGCCGGAAAATGCAAACTGGTTTCATTCTACAAATTTTTATTGTATAAGGTTGTTTCTTGCCAAAAAAATTTTATGAGGTTGTTTCCGACAAAAGGTGTATTTTATTAGGTTGTTCATGACAAAAATCCTTCTTTTAACTTTTGGAATGAATTTTTTTTACAAATTACTTTTGATTAAAAATATTGATTCTAATATGTGATCGAAAACCGGTGGTAAACTACGATATGAAAAATCCTGGATCTGCCACTTTATATGATGATGGATGTATGCATCTTTGGTTAGTGGTTAGTACTATTCGTAACATGTTAAGCATGACTTACATGTGTGTTTATTGTAAGTGGCCTTTACGCATGCTTTGCTTTCAAATTAGCAATTATATACCTCTATAGGACAAAGACTCCGTTTGTTTTAAAGGAAAACATTTTTAGTGGAAAAGTATTTTCCAAGTAAAACAATTTTCAATTGAAAACAGGATTATAATATATTTTCCTTTGTTTGTTTGATGATTGAAAACCTAGGGGGGGGGGGGAAATGAAATGGAAGTAAAAAGGAGTGGAAGGATGGAATGAACATTGATTAGAAAAGGAAAATGGTTTTCCTGTTTGAAAGAGAAAATTTCTACACTTGAGAAAATGGTTTTCCTTCCCTTAACAATACAAACAAAGGAAAAAGTAAAGATAGTGGAAAATCATTTTGCGGGAACATGTTTTCCTCCAAAACAAACGAAGCCTAAGTTAAAGTATTAGTGCCAAGCTGCCAAATTTTCATTAATGTTTTGAAGCTCGAGGCAACTTCTAAAGTTCAATAAGGTTAAAGGATGATAATCAAAGTCTGCTTACTTGATCACTATGTGTCAAGTAAGATTAGAAAGGAAAAGTATGTGAAGTTGTATGCACTTGTATATGTCGTTGCGTGGACGTCCTTACAATGTTTGTCACTTAAGTTTAAAGAGAGAATGTCTTTTAAATTTGTAGGTTGGATCCCAAGGAGTATTGCACAAAGGGGAGCGTATTAGCCTATGTTCTTCACACTTGCTCGATACTATCATGACGTTGCTTGTATCTTTACTTAGGAGTCTACTCTAGGGAAATGGTATGGCAGGTAGGAACTAAGGGTATGAAAATACTTAGTTTTAGACTATGAACCTATATAGAAGACGATGATGATGCCTACTCAAAGCAAATTCGTAAATTAAATAAAAGAACTTTTATGTGTCACAACGGTTCTGTTTGGTTGGATGGAAAATCATTTTGCATGGAAACAATGTTGCTTGAAAACCAAGGGATAGCTCAATTGGAAAAAGGAAGAATGAAAAGAAATGAGAAAGGAAGATGAAGGTAAGTAATAGGAAGGGAGTTTGTTTTCCCTTTATTTAGGGAGGAAATTTTTTTTCCCATCTGGATGGGTGTGTTGGCATTTAGATCGGTCAATCGTGCTTTAGCGGCACTTAGAACACGTCGTTCCCTAAGTTTCATGGGAAACATTTTCCTCCAAACTAAACGGAACCTAAGCCAAGAGTGTCTATTTTTATCTACAATTATGACATGATTTTGATTCATGGTATCATGTTTTGATGTTGTTACTTGTGTTGTGACTTGTGAGTTACATGTTAGTTTATGTGATGTTGTTCATAAAATCATGTTAGCGTATGTATGATAGGTATGTTGGTGTTATAACCCATTTTAATCTTACGCTAATTCCGATTTTTTAAGGACTTTTGATTCAATAATCGTTAAATAGGGATTTTTTGGATTTGCGGGCTTAGATGCTTTCAATTTATATTATTTGAAGTAGATTTGCTCCATTCTTAGTATTTTAGACTTTTATAAGTATGGTTTTATGAAATGCCCGCGTTTCACCTTTGGCGGTAACGCGTCTTGGCTCCTTAAAGGTGAAGGAATTTGGGGGTGTAGTGGGAAGATTAGAGTAATGACCGGGCAGGAGTTTTTTTTTAGACTTGAAATGCAATGTGATCACTTGGCATTTAAAATTCCTTCTACTAGGCCTCTTAGTTGAATGTCAAGAATTGGGGTCAAATCCAAATACAGATTTTTGTGCTATCCAAACATCATGTTTGAGCTGATTGTGCAATTGATACTTTAAATTCGAATTCCCAACCACACCATAAGGTCATTGGAATTTATTGATGGTAAAACTTTATGAGTAACTGTATGACAAAAATGATTTAAATCATTGCAAAAAGTTGGTACACCTGTCCCCTCAAAACTTTAGCTTACGAGTTATGACCTCTTATTTTTTCAACGTCCCCAAATTGTGGTTGATTTAAATTAAGAAGCATTTTCAACTGTATTCCGGAGCTTTGTATTTGACTCTATGTACCAATATTGCAGAATACAAGCAATGTTTGAGGGATTAGTTCGGCAACTCCTTCTTGGCTATCTTGGTCGGTACATTAAAGACTTTCAGAAAGATCAGCTAAAAATCACTTTATGGGAAGGTAATTTTATGTAACTACATCATTTTTTGAAATTGAAGATTTAGCTTGTGATTCTTAGAAGTCTTGATTATAATAACGTCTAAGAAGTTTTTGTTTTTCATATATGTATCTTTTGTTTTACTTCAGAGAAAGTTAAACTAAATGACGTGGAACTTATTCTTGAGGCCTTTGACTACCTACAGCTGCCTGTTGCTCTCAAGCGAGGTAATTTTAAACCCATCTACGTTTTGTGTGATAATCAGCTTGAGAAGTTCTGTTGTTTTAAAGGAGCTTTGAGGTGTAGATCTAAAATTATGCTTTTAAGGAAAAATCATCAAAGTGAAATTATAGAAGTGTTCTATCATCTCGGCCCGTATGAAGTGTTGAAATTTTCATACCCAGAGAGAGGATACAGCACCATACAAGCTAAATGAAGAGTCCTAATTACATGGAACATTTATTTCTAGAAGCGGAGGAGTATGGCTGCTCTTAGTGAGTCTAACATTGTAGGAATTTTGAAGAATTATTTTCAAAAATATCGGTGTATTTCATTTGAAACCTTTACGCATAAGCAACAACACTGAAAACATGCTCCTTTATTTGGAGTAGTTGTGTATTGGACTCTGTGGAGTTTTTCAACTTGCGAATCTAGAAGACTTCTATAGCAAGGAATTATATTGTGTTTGCCCAGAATTTTATTTTGCAGTATCTTGAGATTGGGTGAGGAGTATACTTGTTTTGGTGTTCATTAAACCTAATGTCCAGTGGTTTTAATAAATTTGAGATGTATATCTTGATAAGGAGGAGGTGCATAGGCTATTTCCAAAGATACAATATGCATACTCATTAAGACAAAATGCTTTTGATGCATACTATTCAACGCAAATGCCATATTTCTGTTGTTTGCTGAATGTGGTGTCAAAATTATCATTAATGGAGTGGAATTGCAATCCTGTGATTGCGTATGATGCCAAATCTTGTGAGGTGATTGAAGATGAGGTGAATGACCTGATCCAACAACTGGATTATAGTTCTTCCACAATTATTAATGTTTGATTTGTTGAGCTCATGAGTATTTTGGGACTGCCTTAAGTAATATATCTGACAAAAGATACGGAATAGAGAGAGCTAAATTAATGAAATGATCATTACTTGAGGTTTTACAACCTATTATTAGTTGTGGAGATAAAATAGAACTACTCTCACCTCTCGAGTCTTCAATTACATATTATATGCTTAACTAAAGTTGTAGCATTATCAATTTATCACTAATCCCATCTATGCATTAACAATACCCCCATTAGAAACCTTCTAATGCTTGTTAGTAACCCTATATGTGTTTTATGCGTATAAAAAAGGTACAAAAGATATAGGCTCCATGCCTCCATCCATAATTAATTTGGTGGAGGAAAAGGCTGAAAAGCAAAGATTAAGATAGACAAGAAAAGAAATATGAAATCCAACCGCCAATTGGTAACATCGTGTTTAGGTGCCCGGAAATGTTGCTTGTAGAAGGCCATGCCCAGAGAAGATGAAAAGCCCCATTGTTTCAAATCTTAATTTAGTGAATACATCTTCAATTTGTAGATCTATGGTAAACCTTAATCTAGATCTTTCAAGTTGTCTTCTCGCCCTAAATCTGGACCTTGTTCAGGTCAGACTTATTAGCAACCACATCCATTTCCATCTTGCCTGGCCTGATCCATATCTTGGTTTCGCACCCAGGTCCGTACAGTGGGTTAAAGTGACTAGTTTGTGCACAGTAGGTTCATAGTATGGTGAGTTTGAGGGAGAGGGGCCAAGTCTCATATGGTTTTGCTGCTTGGTGTAATAGGCGGAGAATCAAGTGCTGGTGGAAGGTTTGATGCAAGCAACACAATTTGGCATGTAAGATAGGTAGAGCATGCCTTTTTTTCAACTATTACTTGTCGTATTGATCGAATGAATTGTTTATATTCACCTCTAAAAGTAGGATGAGTAATTGATAAAGCAAAGATCTTGGCTAGAGGAGTTCCAGGGGAGTGAGCTTGGGCTAATGCTAGGGTAAGCTACTAAGATAGTTTAGGGGAGGATGGAGCTGTTTGAGAATTGGCTGGCAGAATACCAAAGCATTTCGGCTTAGCATGGGAAAACTTTGGAAACAACGGAAAGGAAGGGGTCTTTGTAGCTACTGCCAGGGTAGCCGTCGTCTGTTGTATCTACCTTGTTCTCTGTCGGTGGCTAATCCAATAGCGGATTCTGCAGCTGCCGCTGCCTTTCATTTGAAGAAGCTATCATTTTTATCTTATTTCTTGGTTTTATAGAATGTGGTTGTTGAGACAGTTAAGAACACTAGATTTGGGGGGGGGTTGGTAGGGCTTTCTTAGAGGGCGTGCCATGATTTATTAAATTTGTCCGTCTTACCCACGGTGCAAAAATACGGCGTATCAGAACGGTTTGCCCGGGTTGGAACGGTAATTTGAACTTTGTCGAACCGAATTTGACCAGTTCAACAAGGTGGAAAAACCCAATATTTTGGCCGTTTCGGCCGTATCACCCGTGAAAACAAGGGTTCCTGTTTTTTCCGCTTCGAAACGTCATTTTGCATTTTTTGTAGAGATTTCTTATCTTTACTTATAGAGTAGTACCGATCTACCTCCAATAATGACTCAACGACAAGAGAAAAGAAAGAGAAGAGGCACCACCACACTACTGAACCCTATATAACTCCACTAAAATCCAAGATTAATTGAAGCAAAAAGACCAAAAAAAAGAGTCTAAAACTAAATTCCTGCAGCGACAACCTTAACGCGGTCCGCGACTAACATATCCTTTCTGTTACCCGGTAACCGCGACCGACCCGTTTCCGAAACCTAAACCGCATTTTCGAACCATGTTCTTACCTTCCCTTACTTACTTCCTTTGCGTCCTTAGAGCTTTTGGGGGTGTAGCTAAAAGGCTGGAGAGGGTTAAGCCTAAAGAAAAGGAAGCTTCGGTGGGTCAATACAAAAATTATTGGTTGCTATTGTGATAAGAGTGTGTTGTCACGGAATCTGCATCTTGTGGATTTTACTTCATGCTCCATGGCCATCATGGTGTGCATTGACAAATTGGAAGAATTCTATTTCATCATTGTAATTCTGGAGTGTTTGTATGATAAGTAGATAAGGATTGTATAATTGTATTAGAAAGACAGTTAGACCCTACAAGGCTGTCCCTCATATATGAAGGTGGGGCAAGGACAAGCTCATGCTCTCAAGTTGTCGCGGTGTAGGTTACCTGAGAAATCAAGAAGAGTCCAGCGGTGCTCACAAGCTATACTTGTCTCCATTATATTGAAACCTCACAAGTTTGAATTTGAAACCTTTACGAGGAGAAGCTATGTCCTCAAAAATCCATTGGTATTCCATCCTTCCAAATGCACCACGACATGGCAAATGTTATGATTTTCCACACTTCAGCCAGTCAATCTGTTTTCGTCTTTCTTTTTCTGAAAACAAGCACATTTTTTACAGAACAATGCTGAAGTCAACCTAACCCAAACAAGGCTCATAATGTGCCAAAGATAGAACCCACAGGGAGGAGAGTATTGGATTATTTACAGATTCTTCTGAAGGTATGAACCAAGGAAGAAAATCACAGATGTGGCGCATTTGCGGTAACGGTCGCGATGACGCGGAAATGGCTTGTAACACTCAAATAGAAACAAATCACGGTTGATGCTGCATGAGTTTTTTCAAAAAATTCACACTAGACTTTTAACCTCATTATTGCATTTTTGAAGTTTTATTAGTATTCTTATAACTTACTTTGATCAAAGCTATCCTATGGTTGGGTTATATCTATGATGAATGAAAAATTACTTAAAACATGCGATATGTTATGCAATGTGAAAGCCTGTGGCAAGTTTTTCTCCTCTCGTTGGTATGTGCCTATTGTTTTTGTGCTACTATGTGTATTTTCCCCTTCTTTTTTCTGTCCATTTCCGATAAAGTGATAAAGTAACGGACGTAACGGAGAAAAAACGTTCTAACGCGGCGAGCCATCGTTACGTAACGGACAACGCGACGAGATAAACGTGAATTTTATCGCAGCGTTACGTAACGGCATTTCGCCTACCGGCAAGTTCAAAATCCGTTACATAACCCGTAACTTAAGGGACGAGTTTTGTTTCCATGGTATGAACAGTGAATTGCAATGGAAAAAGTTCCGCCGCTCAAGAACATTAGTTGTTGAGATCCTTTTTCTCGAATTATAAAATAAGCTGTAGGAGAAGCTTTTGTCTACCAATTATGAACACCAAGGAATACCAAGTTGGACGAGCTACTTGTTTTACAGCTGCCTGCGATTTTAACCGGCACCATAATGGGATTGGTTGAGTTTAACTTCTTCTGCTCATGCACATGGGCTTTCTTTCGGCTGTTCTTCTCAGATTCTCTTTCTCTTTCTTTCTTGATTTTGGTGGACTTCTGGTCCCCATCCTTGTAATTCTTCTGTTTCAGTTGTAAAATAAAGTATAAACTTTTCAGAAAAGCTGTTTGTTTTGTGCCCATTTGTTGATAGTTTGTATCTTACAAGGATCATTAGCTCCTCAAACACCCAAGTGATAATAATTAGGAGTAAAGAGGAGCACACTGGTTTCATAAGCTCAGGTGGGTGTTTGGAGAGCTATTGTGTTATTGAGTTTACAACCATGTTTAATTGACGTAGGCTCTGACATTTTATTCAAATGTAGCTGAATCGCGTATCAAATTTAGCTGAACCGCGTTATGTGTTACAGATTAGGTCTGTCATTGAAGTTTTTGCTAATAAATTGATGTAACAATGTTTCATTCTTTTAGGGAGAGGGAGGTTGTGGCAGGAAGGGGATGAAACTGGTTTGTTAAGCTTAAACAAAACTTGTTTTGATCCTCTATTTCGTAATGTGTTTTATACGGTTTTGTTGTACTATTATTTTCTACCAATTACCTGTCCCACAAATAGAAGTTGATTTCTTGATGATTCGTGCTTCTAACTTTTACCTCCTATCTTACCGGCCATTTAAGGTTGTTTCGGGCATGCATGGTTTAGCTTTTTCATTTGTGGATCTGGATGTCATCACTTATCTAATTTTGGAATCTATTGTTGGGTTGTTTGACAGGTCATGTTGGCAGGTTGAGTATAAAAATTCCTTGGAAAAAGCTGGGTTGGGACCCTATCGAAATAAAATTAAAAGATGTTCTCTTTTGTACTGGTCCTCGCGATGATCATGAGGTAAATTCTGCTCCAATATATCACAAGCAAACCGTTATTTTGACCAACTGTTTTTTCTATGCACTTCTCAAACTGTTTTTCCTTGGAGGAACATATTTGATGCAAGACTGCTGTACCTCTTTCAGATTGATTATTGGCTGCACTGAACATATGCACTTCCTATGAATTTATGTACAAATCATTTGGTTTGTTTTTGCAGTGGAGCGCAGATGCTGTTGAAGGAAGAGAATTAGCTGCTAAAAAAGCAAAGCTTGCCGCTGCAGAGTTGGCGAAACTTTCAAGGCGTGTCTCTGGTGAGACCTATGATTCAACCCTCTTATAAAAGAGTCATTCTATCTCTTTGTCATGAACGTTTTTTGTTTCTTTAGGGAGTCGGATTGAATGTTGCAAGGCTAGTATCACAAAAAGGTGAACTTGACAGGCAAGTAGAGGTATTGCAAGGAAAGGAGGGCAAAAAACTTTTGAGTTGTTCTGTTTTGATGTAGTTTGCGAATTCTCGTTAAGAATATAGGAAAAGGGCTTGAAAAAAGGAAACCCGAGAGATATTATTTTGGGTGTTTGTGTGTTTGTGTGTGTGCGTGTGTCTGTGTTGATGTTCCTAGTCATGTTTAAGGGCCCCCAGACCTACTCACCCACACACTTTTATCCCTATTTTTCTTAGGTCACTTTATCTCGGTGCTAAAGGTAGATGATTTTGTTTTGGGATGAAGGGATACTTTGTATGACACAACAGACTTCAGCTATACGCAAAAGCAGTTGGAACAATCAACACCTTTATATCCATTGTCAGAATGGGTGTATATCTTGACAAATAAGATAAATTACACTAATACCTCGTCTCTTTGTTATGGGTATGAACTAACTCAACTAAAGTGAAAGAGATAGATCCGAACTCTGGTAGTTGAGGGTTAATTGTTGATTGCAGTCAACAAAATGCACACAAATTGCAATAATAAAAGAGCACAAAGCTCATTTCATTAACTCGACTCTCTGAACTCATACAATGACCCCCTTATATAGGGTGATTAGACTAATATAAACCATAAAATTGATAAAACCTAAAATAAAACCCGGAACCTAAAGATTAATAAAAATATTATAATGAAAAGCCCAACTGATTCGACTCACAATACAGGCCATTATAAATTAACCCACTAAATACACTCTTCATTACCCGACCTAATATTATGAAACCCAACCACTTAACGTAGTTTGGAATTTCTCTCTTTTCCAGCATCAACCTAATCATGTTCTCAGAGTTCTTGCGGCAGCCAATAACATGTTTGATTTAAGTTTTTCTTAGATTGTTGAGAATTTTGTTTATTTTGATTCGAAAAGTAGTGCTTTGACAATAGATTCTACTATCTTCATGTAGTTTCAAGACCTGAAACTTGGCCATATTTTGGGAAAAAACTGACAAGCTTTTCTCTGTCTGATCTCAAGCTGTTGACTGGGTCAGAAAAGTGAATGAGGGAGAGAATAAGAGAAATGGTGACAATTCTAGAGGACAACAGATATTGGAAAGGAGACTCTAGTGAGCCAATCACAGTTTCTGTAACATAGTAACTAAAAGCAGAACCCCATAAAGTAGCACTAAAACGATAGCTAGGATGCTAGGTAGACTACTCCATTCCACAAGCACCACACATGGTAGCTCTATTCCTGAAGAATTCATGATTTCTCTCCAGGGACCTCCTCCCCTTGTTCATAGCAAATCGTACATACATATCTACCAGCTTGGATTCTTTAATTAAAGACTTGGCTTCACTTCTGCAACTACTATTTGCATATCTCCTGCAGCTGCGTGCCGCTGCACCATCAGTGTCACAACTCACAAGTAACAATTGTTTGCTGTAGTAAAATTATAATTAGATGCTTAACCCAGAAACAGAATCAATACCCAGATGTATGGTCTTTAATGCATCCCTCGGACCTACCCTTACTTCTACTGCTTTCTCTCTCTATTTTTCCCCTCATGATGATCATTGCTTTCACATTTATGTACAGATAATCAAGCCGGGCAATCATTGATTTCACACATCACTGGAAGGGTAAGAGTCCAATCTGTTGATGTTGTGATCCTGTTTTTTCCCGTTGATTGGGATTGTACTGTTGGAGCTTTAATATAGTATAAGTGCTCACATAATGCTTCATTGTTTCTTACAGATCCTTGACAGCATTCAAGTAACCATGAAGAATGTCCATATATTATACTGTGAAATGGAGTCTCAGTCGGTATTGCTATTCTCTCACTCTTAGAGTATTCAGATTTTATTTTGAGCAAGAGATTTTTTTATTATTGTTGCAACTCTTTGTTGTTCAGTACCTCGTGATTTCTTATGTAAATCAAGGGCTATGATATTGCTTCAATGCTGATAATGGATACTAATGTTTATGTTTGTGATGGTTTGTGCTCATCTATACCGTGCAGGATTTGTTTTTGTGAGTCAACATATTGTTGGTTAGAAAAGGGACTTTCATCTTTCGCTTATTTGTTCCCTCGTCTTTTTTGTAGCAATTGTTCATGCAAGAAAGTCTTTAAAAATAACTGTGATAGTGTAGTTTGTAGTTTGCAGCTTGCAGAATGGCTGCGGACTACAGTTGAAAGAACTAAGTATGGAAGTTCTGGTGATTCTGGAACTTTATGGTTGAATTATGCTTAAGTACCATATTGTGGACATTATCTAGTGCTACTCAGTTTTTTTGTTGGTTCCATTTGCTATTTGAAAGTTGAAATCTTGTTACATTTTTCTAAATTTGGTAATTTTTATATATGAAATAGTCATGTGTGCTCTTGTTAGATTCGTCTCATTCTCTATTTTCAAAAATCAACTTTGCATAATATTTAGTAGTATATATTTAAAGATAGTTAAAGGTGTGAACATTCATAAGCCGATTTCGAATATTTTCAAGGATTTTCGTTGCAAGAGGATTTGGTTTCATTGCAGTTGTAGTGATGGCCGTTAGGCGGGCCAAAGAAAGTAAGGCCAACCTTAAACCGGCTCGTATAGGGAGGTGCACGGTGTTAGAATCCAACCCGCCTTTAGTTGTATTTGCCTTAGTTTATGCTTTCTTGTCTTTTCCTTATGCTTTAGTTCTTTTTCATAGGCTTCAACTTTCATTATTGAGTTACTATATGAATCCAATGCACGGAAACAAAACTCGGCCGTTACGTTACGTAACGGCCGTTATGTAACGGATTTTGAACTTGCCGTTACGCGAAACGCCGTTACGTAACCCCGCGATGAAATTCACGTCCAACTCGCCGCGTTGTCCGTTACTTAACGGTGGCTCGCCGCATTAGAGCGTTTTTTTACCCGTTACATGTGTTACTATATGAAAGTTGGTCAAAAAAAGAAAGGGAATATACGCATAGTAGTACAAAAACTATAGGGTCACACCAACGAAAGGAGAAAAACTTACCATGGGCTTCCAAGTTGAGTAATATATATGATTTAATATCAATTTTTATATATAATATGACATAAATCTCATGTTTAAAGTAATCTTTTATTCACCATATGTGTAATCCACCCATATGATTACTTTGGTCAAATTAAGTTATAAGAATACTTATACAACTTCAAAAATGCCATTTTGAGGTTAAAATTCTAATTGTGTGAATTTTTTCAAAAAATTCACGCCGCGTCAACCGAGATTTGTCTTTTTTCGACCGTTACAAGCCGTTCCCGCGTCATCGCGACCGTTACCGCGAACGCGACGATATCCGCGATTTTCTTCCCTGATCCAATGTTCACTGGAAATTCATACTATCTCACACTTAAGCCTCTTTAAGGGGTAAAAGTGAATGAATGAAACCTGAGACCTTATATCAGTTGTTGTTTGCCTTATGATATTGTATTGTTGTTGTTGGCCAACTTAATGATTATGCTGTTGCATATTATAAAGCGCCCACCCAAACTCAAATCAGATACATTCCATCGTCGGCCCCACTCGTGCCCGCCTTGTGCACACGAGCGCCCCGATCGACCCTCTTCTCGCGCTCTTATCACCAATAAGTAAGATTTCTTTTTAGATACCGTGTGCTCGTGCAGTCGTGCCTCAAGAGTCCTATTTCCGCAAGAAGGCTAGCGTACTTGTCGACACAAGGCAATGGTGTGCTGCACGATCACACGATCGGAGGACAAAACACTCGGACCGTGACAAGCGGGGCGGGTTGAGCAAGTGCAGGTTTCCAACCAGTCCATGTGCAAGTTGGGTCGCCAGGTACCACAAATGTTTTTGAAAAAGATTGTTTGAACTTGTGGAACCGAGCAGGTTGGGTTACACATGTATGATTGATGCGGGCTCAGCCCATTTTTTGTCGTGTGTTTGGTTTGCCATTAAGTTGGACTTCGCTGGGCCAGTTATGTGCCATCTCGGTGGGCTCGACGATAGAAGGGCAGGGTTGACCCAACCAGTAGTCATATCTATGGTTGAGGGATAAGGCTTTATAGCATGCGATGAATTGGTGATGGTTATGAAGGATTCTAGCGAATCTTCAAGAATTGGGATGTCATAGACTCATGTTAGTAAAAATATCTTAGGGAGTCACGACGTTGAACTTGGTCAATGGGATGGAACACGACCATATGTTATATCATGACCATGAGTACATCCTTAATATTACTCGTGTAGGTAATATGGGAAGCTTTGGAGACAAAATTGATGCATGGGATATGGGCCAAGGATGCACATGAAATGTTGTCATCATCTTAAGGGGGGAGGAGTGTGTTTGATGAAGATTTTCTAACTTTAGGCCATCTTCTTTCATTAACTGCAAGTTTCACTTAAAATATCCATAGTTTGCATAATCTATCACAATATTTCTCCCCAGGTACCAAAACTCGGTTTCTGTGGATGATGTTACATTGACTTTTCCTCCCCCTACCCTCTTCCCCACACATATAAAAGAGATATATCTGTTTGGAATAATTGATCCAAACGTTTTATCATCTTAGATAGCCAAAGTTGGGATCAATAAAACACCACTTAAAGTTAGGGCTATGTTTGTTATATTTCTTGTGTTATTTGTTCTTTTTTCTACTTTTAGCACTCTTATTTTGGTGTGCACATTACTATAGAATAATTAGCCTGTTTGAAACATATGGAATGCATTGCTAAGCTCTTAGTGAGTATTTTCAAATGAGCATAAATGAAATTTGTTGGACTTGTTGTAATGGACAGAGATTTTTAACTTTTGTCTATTGGCTGAATCCCAAGTCCAGATCTGAACTTGGACACTTCTTAAACATGTCCGCGGGTCCCCGATTGTAGAATTTTCCATGTTCCACTTTTGGACATGTACCCGAGTTGGACACTTGTACCCCGATCCAAGCACCCCAAACGCAATGAAGTCAAAGCAGAAGTTTTTTGTGCTCAGAAAATTAAGTCCTCTAATCTAATTTTAGGTCCTATCACTTTTCAGTTCTGTCAAATACTTGATTTTGAAACCTGTTTGTAATTTGTATTGTTGCATCTGATTCATTGAAGGATGTACTGTTTGTTTTACTTTGAATATTCTTTTGCAATGGTACCAAACTATTAATTGAGGAGCTAATTCAAATGGTACCAATTGTTTAATAATGCAGATGCAATTTGGTTTAAGATTTTCAAGCTTGGCGATAAAGCAAACTTCTGTTGGGTAATCGTTTGACCCTGCATAGAAAATTGTTTTGAAATTTGTTCTTTTTGATAATTATAGGTGGTATATGAACTATTTTCTGCTTGTATTGCTAGGCAAAGAGTTTTCGAGAGCTTAATCACATTCACAATAACAGCTAGAACGATTTTAATCATTTGGGGTCTTTTGGGCTCTATTGGACCCGATCAAAGATGTTTTGGTAGTAACAAATGGCTAAAAAGTTAGTGGATTAGTGAAGTGTAAGATGCTGGTTCCCTTTGCTATTCAGTTGTTCACGTGGAATATGGGAACTGGCAGTTTCTTGAGGACGCAGACGACACACCCTGTTTTAATTCTTTTTTTTACTAGTAGTAAAGAATTTGACTAGAAAGACACCATGGGGATGTCGCCCATCTACAAAAAGAGGGCTAATGGCAAAAAGCTCAAACCTTCGAGTTTTCATAGAGCAAGTTATCGACAAGATTAAGGAAAGTCTAGTGACGCTCAAAAATTAAAACTTAATTCTAGCTATACAAAAGTCTAAAAAACGGAATTTGAAAGTTAGTCACAGGAAGGTAAACCCTCAAAAATCCATGTGTTTCTTTCCTTCCAAGTGCACCACCAAATTGTCAACGTAGTCAATTTCCAACCTCAGCGAGCCAATTTTTTTATACTCTGTTTTAGTGAAGTTTAAAGTTATTCATATTTTGACTTTTCTATGCTGTCGGAGCCAACTGCCAAGCAAATCACTTTGGAGCATCTTGTTATCCCTTGACTTCATATATGATCATCTATGATTCTTTAGCTCTTTCAAGTGACTTGTATGTCTTTCTGCCCTTGATGCATAAAGTTCCTTTGAGGTTGCGTGTTTGTTTGTTTTGTCCCCTGCCGTTCTTTGCTCATAGGTGATGCTCTTTTAATGCCCTTCTAATGCCTTTCCAATCACGTACCTGGTAAATATAATAGGTTCAGTGGCCGATTAAAAATTGTGAGGCCAGTAGCGATGATCATAATGTCATATTGATGCTTCCCCTGTGGAATGAAGTCTCACTATCGTCTACGTCTCTCGAATAATTTTTATGGGTGTTGTGAGCTTGTTGCATGTTGCCTTACCAGACGTTTTTGGTTATGTTCTATGTCTTAGCAGCTAGCTGATGGTACTCTGGAGTTGAACTGTTACCGTCAGGGCTGATCTATTCTGCCTTGCAAAATGACCTCTATTGAATAAAAAACGAAAAGCCAGCAAATATCGTAGCTTGGTCAGAAGAGAGGTAGGTGATTGGACTATAGGAATTACGTCTTCTTGTGATACAGTGTAGCCGTGTAGGAGGATAAGAGGGCATAGCTACAGGTTCGAACTTTTTTGGCCCTGGGGTCGATGGCTGAAACTGGAGGGATTTAATGGTTTAATATAGTTATTTTAACAGCGCAAAAGTTAACTAATTGCAAGATGAAAACTGAGTTTAATGGATTTTCTCGGTGCTGGGCGGCATCTTTGCTTTTCCAGACCCCATTGGCAGGTTTCAGCTGTTGTATCACCAATGGGGTCTGTTCGTTATGTGGTCAGGGATGGAGTTACTTTTGTTCTTGTGTGCCTTCAGACTTCTCCTTTATTTTCTAAATACTTAATCTTGGCATTCTTACACTGATCGATGCACTGCTTTTTTCTTGTGTCTTCTTACATGGGTCCTAGTTTGGTAGTATGTGTTGTAAGATTTCAGTGACTCTGCTGTTTTCAGGTCCTTGACTTTAAAGGCAAGAGATACTCAGGTCAACAAGACTGTGGAGATTCATGGTTTGGGAATCCACTGTAGCGCCCTTGAAGGATTTCTGGGTTCCGTGGGTGCTAAAGGTGCGGGCGAAAATGAATTGTGTCAAGGTTCAGTAGTTGATGTGGATACATATGACTATATAATGATGCCTTTTGATCTATCACTTCAGGTGCGCAAGTGCTACTTATATCTCCGCATTTGTCTTCTAAATATGTTTTGTCAGCGTTCTCTTCAGGAACAACTGTACCAGTTTTGCTTATCTTGAACTCCAAATGTAATTAATGACCATCTATTGAAGAGCTTTAATTATTTCTAACTGGATACACTTTTGTATGCTTTCTGTTTTGTACTCTTGTGAAGGTAATGCCTTCTATTCCTTGTTGTCCTAGATATGACAACTTATGTTTCCATATGATAATGGTAACAGTTGCTTGGGCCTGATGTATTTCTCTTGTTCTGTCCAGGTGACGAAGTCTGGAAAGCTTGAGCTCGAAGCTCCACAATATTCTGTTACTGCTGAGATGACAAAACTGGTTGGTTGAATGTTATGGAGCTATTTCTGTTTTTCATGTTATTGGCTGTTTGGCTTGAAGTTTAGTTTCACCCTCTGATGTCTTTCAGGTCATGACTATAAATCCTTCTCAGCTACAGCACATCTTGAAGTTTTCAGACCATATATGCACCTGGCAGTTAAGGGAAAAGTAAGTTTAATTCTCTCGTAATCTTCCACTTCTCTTCTCCTCTTCTTAGGACTTGTGTCACTGCTCTTTTATCTGGCAGTTAAAGGAAAAGTATGTGTAATTCAATCACAATCTTCCACTTCTGTTCTCATCTTAGGACTTGCGTCACTGCTCTTTTGTCTTGTGCAGTGCTCACTTACTTTAATTTTCTGAAGTTGTATCAGTTGTTCTATAATTTTTGCTCTTTTTACTGGCATATTATTTACTGGAGACATGCTTCTTCCCATTTATAAAACTGAATGATTTTAAAGCTTTTAAGCACGTTCAGTTGGTCATGTATCGGCTTGTTCCGTAACAATTGTTATAATCTCAATTGACACCTAAGATCAAAGCCTGAAGGATAAACTGCGGTAGGCCATCAGTTTTGATTTGCAAGCGTGTATAATATTCTGACTAATTTTAGGGCCTGTTCCGACCCCAGGCTTGCTTTAGGCCATTTTGGCATATCGTATTGGTAGATATTTTAACTTCATGATCATGGTGTTGTGTAGATTTTTGAGCTCCCATAGAACACTGCTTTGATCTATTTCACTTAATCCCCTATTTGGTAGTCAATGATATATGGTGGTAATGTTAATGCATGTATGTGTAAGTTCGGAAAGAAAGTTTCATGTGAAGGCTCATGGTAATGGAACTTCATCTCCAAACATGTCCTAATCTTCATAGTTTACAATTCAATACCACCTCTAAAGTGGTATGCTAGTAATTAATGTTGATAATATTTGAAGAAAATGTGGTATTTGGGGGATAAACGGTCATTAACTCATTACAATAGACATTTGAAACAAAACTCGGCCGTTACGTTACGTAACGACCGTTATGTAACGGATTTTGAACCTGCAGCTACGCGAAATGACGTTACCACGTTACGTAAAGCCGCGATGAAATTCACGTCCAACTCGCCGTGTTGTCCGTTACGTAACGGTGACTCGCCGCGTTAGAGCGTCTTTTTGCCCGTTACCTCCGTTACTATATCAAAATTGGTCAAAAAAGAGAAAGGGAAAATATGCATAGTAGCTTAAAAACAATTGGGACACATCAACGAAAGGAGAAAAACTTGCCATAGGCTTTCAAGTTGAATAATATATATGATTTAGTATCAATTTGTATATATAATAGGATATGAATCTCATGTTTAAATTAATTTAATATTCACCATATGTGTAACCCATCCATATGATTGCTTTGGTTAAATTAAGTTATAAGAATATTTGTAAAACTTCAAAAATGCCCTTTTGAGGTTAAAATTCTACTTACATGAACTTTTTGAAAAAATTCACGCCGCGTCAACTGCGATTTGTCTCTATTCCATTATTACAAGCCGCTCCCGCGTCATCGCGACCGTTAACGCGAACGCATCCGCGATTTTCTTTCTTGCTTGGAGTACTTAATCCTTTCAACGATTGCTACCTCCCCTTTCAACAAATGGGTGGTTTTTTGTTTTATTTTTCTTTCTAAGAAGGAAAGACCCTGTTAGACCCAAGTTTTTCGGGTGTAGGGAGTTGTTGAAGTTCACATAATTGCCCATAAATTCTTTGGAGTTGTTGTCCCTTTCATAAATTCCCTTTCCACTTATCATTATTTATTATCTCCTTTGGAGTAAATTGCGAATGCAGTCGCGTTCACGGTATGGTCGCGATGACGCAAAAACGGCTTGTTAGTTGTTACTATGGAATAGAAACAAATCGCGGTTGAAAAAATTCACACCATTAGATTCTTAACCTCAATTTTGCATTTTTTAAAATTATAAATATTCTTATAACTTAATTTGACCAAAGCTCTCATATGGTTGGATTGTACATATGGTGAATAAAAAATCACTTCAAAACATTTTATTTAAATCGTATCATATATATATATATCTATAAAAATAAAAGATTGGTATTTGGTACTGACTCAAATATATTATCCAACTTTAAAGCCTACAATAAGTTTTTCTCCTTTCTCTGGTGTGTCATGTGTGCCTATTGTTTTTATGCTACTCTGTATTTTCCCCTTCTCTTTTTTGATTTGAACAATTATGATAAAGCAATAGATGTAACGGGTAAAAAAAGCTCTAATTCGGCAAGTCACCGTTACGTAACGGACAACATGGATGGACATGAATTTCATTGTGGCGGCGTTATGTAAAGGCATTTTGCGTAACGGCAAGTTCAACCCGTTACATAACGCCCTATATGTAACGTAACGGCTTAGTTTTGTTTCCACACGCCTTCCACATGGGCTATTAATGTTTGTTTCTATCTAGATTTCGGAGCTATTGGCTGCTTATTGACAAGAAAACTTGTTAGGACACAAAATGAAGACGATTAACTTGTGACATGTGCTATTAACTACAAATGTGGCTGCATTTTCACCTCTTAATCTCTTGACCTTGGGCGGAGGAAGAATTGGTGTTACTACTGAATGTGATGATTGTTGGATTTCACATTTCCACTTCTTGTTGCAGGTATGGACGTTACCGTCCCTGGGATTATCCATTATCAAGGAAATTGAAGGGCTGGCAGAAAATTTGGTGGCATTATGCTCAAGAATCAGTTCTTTCTGATGTTCGTAAGAAACTGAAGAAAACATCGTGGAGATATCTCGGGCAAAGATTGTATGTCCGACCATATTTAATTTTACTTGTCCTTTTGTTTAAGGTATTACCTAGTATTCAGATTTGTGCAGTTTACTTTTGAAATTTGGACCAAGTATATTAGGCTCAAAACTATGCTCTGTGATAGCTTCGGGGCATGAGTGTTTTTGTCCTTAGCTCCCCTTTGTTACATGGGGGACACCCTCTTCAAGTATTTGCAATATGATTCTGTATTACATATATGTGGAACTAATCTATTAGTGCGCTACTTGTGTATGGCACACCAATTTTCTGCACATATGGGATTATATATTTTGCAGGCGATTTTCCTTTCATTGTGGTGGTCTTGCGCTACTTCATAGCGTGCTTGTGTTATTGCTACTAATACCTGCTCTGTGGACTGGAAAATATTAGGTTTTAGAGTTTCTTTTTGGAGTGGTAAATTATTCATATCTAGTGTTCTGGATAATGATGGATCCGAGACCAATTGGAGTTTGGAGCGCTATACCAAAGTAAGGTAGGGCAATCAACAGGATTTATATGCTCACATTCTGGGCAAAGGTCGTAATACGCTGGAATATTACATGGTCTTATTAAAGGAGGTAGAGTGTAATATAAGAAGTGAGAAACCCCATTGTATATGAGAAGCAAAGGTCGTAATACGCTGGAATATTACATGGTCTTACCATGGTAACGACAACACATCTCCAAACTTGTGATTTTCTTCACGGGTTTTATTCCTTATGCCATCTTTGAAGTGGTTATGGATGGTAATGTAATTTTATGAAGAAAATCAGAAGTTCAGGGTGCCCATGGATATGAACATGGTATTTCCAATACAAAACTTCATATAAATTTATTACTAATAAATAATAATAATTATTTATTACCATCTACTAATCTGTCCTTTAACGGCTAAGAAAACTCTCAGGGGTTCGAGAAATTGAGTTACAATGTTGTAGTGGTGTGATGTTGCTGCTTCCCACTAATTGGAAAGCCTAGTCGGAGCTTAAGGTTTTGATAGTTTTTGACTATTGAGCAAATACTTCTCCCCTTTCTTAGTATCTGTTTCCATGGATGATATGCGTCAAGTGACTGATATTGGTATCTCTTGGGGGTTCTTGGAATGTATTTTTAATTTTTGTAAAATGTACTCTTTTCTGGGTCCGTATTCTAGCTGGTCTACGTCCGGGTTAATTTTTGCTAGGTCTACTAGTAATGAGGTGACATGAGTGATTTGGTTGACTGCTAGTAATCTTCTGAGGTTGTTGTGGCAGAGTGGAATTTCTGGCTTCTAGCTCAGCACAATAGGTCTTATAGTTGGTAGCACAAGGAAAGAATTTTTTTTGGTGCTCTGCTTGTATGGGCATCTTGTGATTGTTTTGGTTGAAGAGGAATACTTTATTTTCCAATTTATTTTCTTTTCGAGTATTCTCCTTTCCGGGGATGGAAGTCAATGCATATTGTAATGTTCTTAGAGTGAAGTCTCTCCAGAAATTTTGCCTATCGAAAACCCCAGAAAATCCTTGATCTTGCCGCTTCTAATTGCATAGCTGGCTTTGAGCATGTATGGTCTATGCGACTGCATGGACGCACGGGCCCTGAATAGCTCCTCATATTTGTAAATATTTCTATAATACTTACCCAAACTGCCAAACATGTCGCTTATTGGTCTTTACAGAGGGGAGTTTTGGAACATCATCAGAGGTCTATGGTATTAATTCTCAAATACCCTTAATATCTTTGCTACACAAGTGTGTATGGAGTGGAGTTCCCAAAATTATTTGAGTCAATAGTACTATTTTTCAAATACTGCTGCTAATTTTGTTCTTCTTGCTTTTTGAAAATCATCTCCCCTAGTTGCCACAATTTTGTTTTTAAAATTTTTGTTTAGAAGCCCCATGTTTTCTATTGGATTGATGCAGTTTCATTTTTTAAAATAGCCAACTACCAAAGTTATCAATTTTCCTTTCATGAATCCCATGCTTATACATTTTGATATTGACCCTTTTCGCCAACTTATTATGGCCCTTTTTCGAAAAGTAGCTCAAGATCAACAAAACGTTTAAGTCATCCCGTGATAGCTTCTACCTCATGCTGGTTATGTATCTCGCTGCAGGTACTATTTACATATAATCTCATAGTATGTTCTAGCTGGTCAAGCCTGAGTATGGGGCTTCTCCAATATGCTTTTGTGTAAATCTATCTCTGTAATCTGTTGGTAGGCTGACCTGATCTAACCTCACTCCCTGTTATTTTTCATTTTATTGTTCTGTTCTCAACTTTAGTTGTTTGATGCTGATTTTTATTTTTTTAATTAAAATTGGTCTGATGTTAACATTTATCATTTATGGCTTCTGAGCTACTGTAAATCTCTTTCTCTTTTGAGCTTCTATGTATGCTTATTATGCTAAAGGAAATTATTTATATTTCTCAGATATCATCTGCGGAAGTATGTGAACTTATACAAGGTCAAACTGAATTTCCTTCAGAGGGAACAGGTAATTCCATCTATTGCCATTGTGAACTGGTAACTCTGTGACTATTATTTTGATTTATTGTGCAGTTGTACCTTGACTAGAGTCACTAGATTGAATTCTTTCTTATATAAGAATCCTGTATAGTTAATTCTGACTGTGCGCCTGTGCTTGGATTTAATTTAGTGAAAGCTGGGAATAGAAAGATTCTTGTCGCAGAAACCATTTCTAGAATCCCGTCCCAGCTTTCTCTTAGTGGCATACACACTTCTGCTACCTCTCATTGATCCACCTAAAGATACATGCGGAATGTGTGTACGCTAGCAAGGGGAAGAGAAGAAAGAGAGAGCTAGAGAAATGTCGAAGAAGGCTATACCTTGTAAGCATGTTGCCTTAGTTAAGGACATGTAGTGGGGGCATGAAAACAAGTGCCGAGATGTTTGAACGAGTTTTGAGGATTTCCTTCTATGATTGGACTACATGAGGGATCTGCTTTAAATTTTAAGCTTTCCTCTTCTCCTGGCAGTGAGGGATTAATTACTACGGCCTACCCAGGGTATGATATCATGGTATATGTTGCTCGCAGATGATGTTTTATTGGTGGATGAGACTAGAGATGGGGTTAATGCCAAACTGAAGAGATGGGGCAAACACAAGAATCTTGTGCGTTTAGGTAAATTTATAAATTAACATCGTATATTGAGCAAGATAGATGGAGTTCGTCGGGATGTAGTAACATTTGATGGAAATGAGTTGCTCATTAGTGAGCGCTTTAAGTACCTTGTGTTGATCTGACAAAGGAACGGAGATGTTGACCAAGATGTGACACTCAGGATTCCATCATGGTGACTAAGAATTTCCTGGATCGAGTGAACCCCTATAATTGAAAGAAATAGTTTGTAGGATGACAATTACACCGGTAACTGTATGAGTATGGGTGTTTGGCATCAAAAAAGGATTCTAAGATGATGGGGTAGCAAGATGAACAAGTTCAGATGGATGTGTGGAACACATTAAGGAATATAATTAAGAATGAAGATATTCGAGGGAGGGGTAAATCTAAAGGGACTGCTTATGGTGGTTTTGGTATACACTGGTAATGATAGTGGAAGGTTGGGATATTGGAGACGTTAGAAGAAGTTGGGAGCGGCAAAAGATGACTTGGATGGAGGGCATTAGAATTAATATGAAGAATTTAAGGGGGCGTTTGGATTGGGGGGTTTCAAGAAAGAGAAACAAAACCCCATGTTTCCCTTACATGATGTTTGGTTGATGTTTTTTCCTTTCCCTTTACCCCTTTTTCAGTTTCTTTAGCCCTTACCTGATTCCCCACCTACCCAAGGTTTTGATTCCCCTCTTTTCCTCTACTCTACAACCACCATTGACCAACCTTGACCACCATTAGACAACCACTATTACTCCACCACCACTCCATAATCACTAGTAAACAGATCAACCACTTCCTACCCTCGACGGAAACAACTCTACCCTCGCCGGAAACCTACAGTCTTACCTCAAAAACCACTCACCGCCGTCAAATCCACCCAGACACCGACTAATAACAGCCCACCCCCGCCAAAATCACATAGCTTCCGCCGAAAACCACCCATCTACACCGAAAACCCACCGTCGACCAATCCCGCATCACCGCAGCCCCACCCTTCTAAACCACGAATGTGAGTGTGTAGAAGGTGGTGGCCGGTCGTTCGATTTCCGGTCGTCGACCCTTCGCCGGTGAGAGAGGGGGTGAAGGTGGCGGTTGAAGGTGGTGAGCAATGGCAAATTTTAATGGAGAAGGAAGGAGAAAGGAGAAAGGGGGTGGTGGTTGAAGGGGGAGGTGGAAGGAGAAATTTTTTAACCAAACAACATTTTTAATCAAAGGGTTTTTGTTTCCTTTCCCCTCCTATCCTTTTCTCGATTCCCTTTCCCTTACCCCGTGAGAACCAAACGCCCCCTAAGTACGCGGAATGCTCGATAGATGAAATTGGAGGCTAAATTCCACGTCGACGACGATCGGAGATAAAATCTTGATTCATAAAGTTGACCCCATCTTATTGGGATCATCTTATTGGGATCAAATGCCTTGACATTGTAGTTGTTGCTGTTGTTTACTTTAGCTTTGTTTGCTACCGTTCCATGTTTTTTGGAATTTTATCATCGTTATGGCAATGTTATACTACCTCCGTTTCGCAATACATGCAACGTTGAGTTTTGGCACATGGACCAAGGAAGAGAAGAGAGAGAGTGTAAATTGTCTTTCTTGCCCATGTGATAAAGAATAAAGTAGTGTACATGTCAGTGATAAAGTGGGGGCACAATTGTCTTTTTAGCTAAAAGGACTAACCATTAAAGGAAATGTTGCATGTATTGCAAAACATCCAAAAGAGAAATATGTTGCATGTATTGCGAAACAAAGGTAGTATTAGTTAACAATTAAGTTGACATAAATTCGCTTCAATTAGCCTTTTATATTAGAAGTGTTTGGTAAGCAATATTTTTAGCTTTCAATTATATTCTTAGCTGACTTTTCAATATTATTTAGGTTATAAAATTCAGCTGATGAATATATATGAGCTACTTTTCAGCTTTTAGTCAGCTTTTAATTGCTTTTTCAACTTTTAGCTACCTTTTGACTAAGATTCAACTAGCTTATCATATTCAGCTAACTAGTCGTTTTCAGCTATGTTTTCCAAAATCACCGAAATCAAAATAGCTCATCATTATGTTTACACTATATGTGTAAAGCGGTGGACAATGGTAGATGAAGAGTAAATATGGAACAGCCTCTTTGTTATAACAGAGGAATATTTGTCTCCATTTTGACCTATCCTCTATGTTACTTAGAAATTTGCAGTTGTAATGCGTAATAGTGAGCACTAGCAGAGTCAAGCTCAAGCTTGGGGTTACTCAGCGCTGCTGTGTTACACCAGAGCTGAAGCCTGAGATTCGTTTTTCCGAGCTTATGAGTTTGCAGTTCAGATTAACGTGTAGCTTGAACCGATTTAAATCATAATTATTGTTGCTATTACTAAATTTTGCAGATACTTTAGATCCTCATATGTTTTGTTCAAATTTCTATCACAAAATTATATAGTTTAGACTTTAAGAGTACTTAAAGCCGTTAATGATCCTTTGAGTTGAGCTTAGCTTCACTTTGCTTGTGTTAATTTCATCCAGTTAGGCTCATCATCCCCGCTATTTGGAATTATGGGCATATACCCAACTCCAAATCTTCGACATGTTAAGGCTTAACCTTTTTGACATAGGGTACTGGACTGGACGGGGGGCGTGGACAATGCGTTCTTAAACATACTTTCCTTTATTTTTTATTTCAAAGCATTTTTGTGTACTTTTTGTTATAAATGCATCCAAATTTCATGCTATCAGTGCATGTACTCCATTTCTTTTTGTTTGTCCTACTTTCCGTTTTTGTCCGTTTCTTTTTGCTTAGACTATTTCCTTTGTTATATAGTTTTCTCCATTTTAACCTTACTTTTCCACTCATTGGACCCACATGTTTTTCTAACATTTTTTTCTCTCCTTACAATTTACCCCCACATGACAATTATATTATCTTTCCATAACTTCCTTGATTATTGGAGCTATAATGAAACAACGAACGAAAAGAAACGGTAGAGTATACACCTTTCAAGCTGACAAGTTTGCTAGCTCTTGTTCCGGTTATTTATCCAAAGCCAAATTGTGATGACATATTGAATATTAAGTCCATAAAATCATGATTACATTGTGATGACATAGTAACTATTAAGTCCGTTGAATTATGATTACAATGTAAATAATGTAGGAGAGCATAATTAACACAACTTTTATTTTCATTCATCAATCAGAAGACCCTTTTGATATGAACTAAAATGATATAAATAGGATGAAATAGATAGATCTCTAAAGCGCAAGTTTAGAGGGTTTCATAGCACGCAAGGCATGAGAAGATGCGCAAGAACACTTGGAAAATAAGCAAGCACAAAGCTAAACTCAATAATTTTAATTCTCTAATATCTCGGTTTGTTGTACAACACTAGTCTATATTTATAGGTAGATAATAACCTAATTAACCAAGGAAAATAAGAGCGCAATAAACACGTAGATAATTAATTAAAGAACTAAAGAAGCCAATAATTTCCCTTACAAACTGGAACCCATTTATGGCCCAAAACATCTAAAACAAGTCCAACATTTATTAATATCTCACCTGTAAAGCCGTAGTTTGACAGTAAGGTAAAACTGAGGAAGTTCTCAAATGACTAAAAATAAACATACGCATATATTGTCGAGGTCTAGTTCTAATTCGTATCATCTTTGTCCACTTATCATGGACTTACTGTAATATTTCATTGAAAAGTTTTCTTAACTAATAATAAAAAGTGGTAAACAAGTAACACAACATTGGTGGGAATTTTGAAATCATTCTACAAAGAAACATAGAGTTGAACTTATTTGTGCTTTTGAAGCTCTTTGCTTATGCCTTTTAAACTTGATTCTTAGTTGATTTGGCGTTCATGTCAATCTGATATCTTAAACCCTTCATATCGGTTGTCAGCCGGTTGATCAAGATTTACTATTTGAGCTGGAGCAAATTGAAAAGAATTTTGATATAGAGGATATATTACGATTTCGGTCTATTGCTGAACGGGAGTTGGAGGTATCCGCAAACTAGCTATCAGATATTTCTTTAACTGTCAATTACTTCTTTAAGGATTCTCTACACTTAGTTTCCTCTCAGCATGTGGTAGGTAGTACTCCGGCAGAAAAGATACCAAATGATGATGTTTCAACCGGTAGAGGTCGTGGATGGTTGAACTGGTTATCCCGAGGTGTGCTTGGTGTTGGAGGAACAGACGATTCTAGTCAGTTTTCTGGAGTAGTCTCAGATGAGGTCTTAAAGGTAAATGCGAATCATATTTATCAGTATATAGATATCAATGTTCGTTGCCAAGTGCAGGCTGGTGGCTTAAGGTTCTAATGAACTACTTCTCCATAGGACATTTGTGAAGCTACAAAGTTCCAGCCAATGCCTTCTGTGAACGTTGCATCGAACGACATAACATTCCTTTATGCCGTCAACTTCCACGTTAATGAAATGTCATTATTGGTGAAGAGCACGTAAGGATTCTATTTTTTTTTTGTTGCATGTAATTTGGAATACATGCCCTTTCCTTTTTCTTTTAAGTGCTACAAGAGGCCGAAAGAGTTCATCTTTGATCAAAATGAATATTTTAATTACCCTTGAGTTAAGGGAATTGGTCATTTGAGATGCACTTAATGTTCTAAATAACATTATCTTTGCTCTCTTGAGTTGTGACATTGTTGGAAATATTATCATTGAAACCGCTAGTTTTAGTTGTGCTTGAGACAAGTTTTAGTAATGTCATTTTTTTGATGCTTTTGATCTCTATTCAATAATTCATACCAAATATCTAAAATTTTAGGTTTACATTTTTTATCCAGTTGATCTTGTGATAGTTACACGACATGCCAGCAGTGTTTTGTTATTGAGGTGGTTGTCGGTGATATGGGAGGCTCTTCTGAATCAGGGTATAAAATCTCATCGCATCAAAGGTTGTTATCTTGCCGCAACCATAGACTTAGTTTGCGACGCTGAAAACGTTCCATGTATACTATCAAGGTAGTTTGGTGCCGGTAATTGTGATCGCAGATCTTAGAAAATAAATCCTGGTCTTAATATGCTTGCTGTCTTAGATTGGATTATTAGAAGACAATACAAAAGTAAGCCGGTGGTTCTGAGACGGGGTCTACGAGGGTGGATCTCAGGGAAGAAAATCGCGGATATCGTCGCGTTCGCGGTAACGGTCGCGATGACGCGGGAACGGCTTGTAACGGTCGAAAAAAGACAAATCGCGGTTAACGCGGCGTGAATATTTTCAAAAAATTCACACAATTAGAATTTTAACCTCGAAATGGCATTTTTGAAGTTTTATAAGTATTCTTATAACTTAATTTGACCAAAGCAATCATATTGGTGGATTACACATATGGTGAATATAAGATTACTTTAAACATAAGATTTATGTCATTTTATATATAAAAATTGATACTAAATCATATATATTACTCAACTTGGAAGCCCATGGTAAGTTTTTCTCCTTTCGTTGGTGTGACCCTATAGTTTTTGTGCTACTATGCGTATATTCCCTTTCTTTTTTTGACCAATTTTCATATAGTAACGGATGTAACGGGTAAAAAAACGCTCTAATGCGGCGAATCACCGTTACGTTGCGAGTTGGACGTGAATTTCATCGCGGGGTTACGTAACGGCATTTCGCGTAACGGCAAGTTCAAAATCCGTTACATAACGGCCGTTACATAACGTAACGGCCGAGTTTTGTTTCCCTGGTGGATCTGTTGACGGCATGTCTCTTAGTCTTAGTGAATGGTTCTGCTAGGTGTGATTGAGGATATCGATTGGTTTGAGTGTAGAAATCCCTTTTTCTCCTTCCCTATTGTGTTTGATGATGCATGAAGACATCAGATGTTTTCTTCGAGAAATCAACGTGGTGTATTGAGGAGTTTTGTTTGAATTGATATGACAACTTAAGAAGTCTTATCATTGTTGAGGTCAATGTAGAGTCCATTAGGACATTTTTTGTCTGAGTACTTCAAAATTTCCTCCTACATGTTTTAAGGTTCTGCTAGGGTAGTATTTTGAACTAAAAATCTGCAAGGGATTCATCAATTGGAAATGTCTATACAATTGCAACCTATCTAAACTTTAAACTTTTTGTAAAGGTTTTAAAAATAAGGAATAAGGAGTTTATTAGGGTTTTAAGTTCCTAGTGATTGAGCTAGGCATTAGTTGGCCCCCTTGTTTTGAGGAGGAGGCTGCCTTTATGTAAAGATGGGCAACTTTGGCACATGGTTATAAATGAGCTACGAAAGAACTACTTGCTATTCTTTATATATATATTATTTAATTTCTATGTAATTTTGGGACCAGATTCCAAGTTTCTGAATCTTTTTCCTTCACTTTATTTGAGCTAGAAATTGGTCAGTACCAGGGAAGAAAAAAGCGGCCGTTATGTAACGGAACGGCCGATTTGTAACGGGTTTGTGAGAGGCCGATCCGTTAAAACCCGTTCCGTAACGCCGATTTATAAATCACATCAAAATCGCCGTTATGGCCGTTACGTAACGGGTAACGGCCGATATTTCCCGTTACAAAACGTCAATCGGCCGATATTTTCAGACAAAGGCAGAGAAAGGTTGAAGAAATCAAAATCAAACCAAACACAAGCAAACAAAATCATATTTCTATGTAAACCCTAAATTTCCAACTCAAATTTTCCAGAATGACTTCGAAAATTCAAGGTAAATTTAATTTAAAATTTCATAAAAACATACCTATTATTTGCTTTCTCCATATATATGTGCTTGGATGCTTGATATTTTCTTGTATTGCCTTGATCTTGTTTTATTTGCTTGAGAATCGAGTTTTATAAATTAAAAACAATTTCTTTGAAACTGGTTCGTGACATGAAAGGAGGAGGATGAAGAAGAGTTGAAGAGGAGGAAGGAGAAATGAAGAATGCAGCAGAAGAAGGTTCGAGAAAATGAATGAGAATTTGAGTAAAAAAATTAACCATGTCACGTGGGTTTTGTATAGGGGGTTAGTGGGATATTGAAAAGATGACAAAAGCAATTGACTTACTGGTTAGTTGGTATATTTTGTTAGTGGTCAAATTATAACATGGGGTTAGTGGGTTATTGTTTAATATTCAGATTTTGATAAAAGGTTAATTGGTTTATTATTATACTTTTATTTGTATGTGTTAAATTAAGTCATAATTTTGTAGTTACTATTAGTTTGAACTAATTAAAATAAGATGTTTTATTTTATATGCAACTAATATACTTCGGAGCATTTAATAAATTTAATACTTGTTATGCTAATAATCATGCTTGTATTTATGATGTTCCAAACTTGTTCTAAGTTTTATTTTTAGTTCAATTAGATTTAATTAAATCAATTATCTCAATTTTTTAGACATCAAATATATCAAATACAATGTAATTATAATAGTTTTACCTTAATATGCTATAACTACACTCTCTAAACTCTTAAAATGCAAAAACAAACTTGAAATCTAGCTTATGTGAATTTTTCTAAAAAATTCACGCCGCGACAGCCGCGACCCGTTATTTTACACCCGTTACGACCCGTTCCCGCGACAACGCGACCGTTACCGCGAACGCGACCATTTCCGCGATTTTCTTCCCTGGTCAGTACTGACACTCGTTTGATCGCTAACGTATCTGTCTAGGACTAGTATAGATGCTTTTTCAGTGAACGTGCTGTATTCATTAGCCAATGGAGTTTATCACACAAGTATGCTTATTTTTCTTTCCCTTGGTCAAGTTCAAGGTGTGGGATGGGTTCATGATGATCTTAGTGAGCAAAGTTTGCCCTTGAGCTACCCTTCTTTGTTCTCTTCATGGGTCATCATTTTTTATTTTGTACTTTTATCATAAGTAATGGTAATAATCTGTCATGAAAGTTTCATTATGAAATGAAACCTCATATTTGGGAATTGAAAAAATTGAAAATTCACTATCTTCTCACATCTCCCTTACTCTATCTCTTTGTTGGACTTGTTTGCATCATAGAAATGTGGCAGATTGCTCTAGTGTTTAGTATTTTCTCTTCTTCATTAGCCGTCTGGTGCTTATTTGTTGAGCTTTAAATTCTTGCCTGTTGCTTGTATCTAGTCATGTATGCTGATTGGAAACTGTCTCAATTTGCAAAAAATGGCCACAGTTTATTTGGTGATTGAAGTCGTCAAAGCAGGTGAAGGGTTTTGCCTAGATAGCTGCGTTTGATAAACTCGATTTCAATAATAAATTGCAGGTTCACAGACACAATAAAACGTTGCCAGCCTGATGCTGATGTATCTGTAGTGTCCCTGTTTGTGGAAAGCTGAAGCCTTTTGTTCTTTTTTCTGATGTTCACCTCTTGATTTTACAGTTTTGGAGGTCTTCTGGTCCTCCTTCACTGTAATCTTTGCTATTTGCCATTTATTTAATGATCATTTCCTTTCCAAAAGAACGTATTTACCACTTCATTTTTCCTTTTCAGTAATTTGGGCCAAGATATAGCTGAGCTAAACTGCCGTTCCATCTATATGGAGTTCAATGCCCGGAAAGAATCCACTGCTATCATAGCAAAGATCGGGTCGACCGAGGTCAGCAGTTCTTCCAAGCAGATGGCAATTTTGCAAATGAAAAAGGTGCTTTTATTAGTATGCTTTTCTCTTCATGTCGACTTATAATGTGGAAGTTGGATCTTATGGCTATTTGTGGATCTCACGATCATTATGGAATTACATATCCTCTGTCTCTTTAAGGACATACTTATGTCTTTGGCCTCTCTATGTGGGTTGTCATAATTCTGGATTTAGCATCAGCATAACTTTGGTCCCGCTGAGTGTAATCTAATTTGCAAAACGTTTCGGATTGCGGTATGGGTGAGGAAACACAATATAATTGTTGGCAAAATCCAGATTGCCGGGGGGGTGTTGTTAATATGATTTCGGAACATAATTTGTGATATATATTTTGGATCGTTAGTAGAAATATATAGTGTGCGTAGGTTTATAAGTTTCTGTTGGGCGTTACTTTCTACCATAATTATCCTTTCTATGTGACGTTGCACAAAGCTAAGAAATAAAAAAAAAGAAAATTTAGAAGTCCGAAACAAATAAAAGGATAATGGTTTTTTATTAAAAAAAGAAAATCACCCATATTCCCCTCCTTGTCATTTACACTTGAGTAGTGGGAAAAACATAAAGTAGAAAACAATAACTATTACTCCCTCCGTAACACATTACTTGCAACATTTTCCAAAAATAGGTGTAACATATTTGCAACAATTTCTCTACTTTCTTCTAATGGTAAAGTTTTTCACATTAAACTACCTATGGTCCACACCCCATGTGTACTTGTTTTTGTTTTTTTCTCTCTTTCCCTCTTTTTTTTTCCTAATCACATGTCATTTATCTCTCCTACTTTTACCAAACTACACTTTTATCCATCACTAACAAATTTTGCTTAGGAATTCCCCCTAGTCCATTTGTTGCAAGTATTGCGTTACGGAGGGAGGACTATATTTCGCATAAAGCAAGTAACTCAATTCACAACTCTACTTAAGAAGAAAAGGTTCCCACTACCTCTTTTCTTATAGAGAAAAAATCTAAAGAAAAACAAAGTGAGAGCAGAAGACAACGGCACCAGAGAAGACAACGGGCTATTAATACACTTCATTGAATCATTGTACTCGGCTTCAAATTCCTAACGAAGGCCCCAACTTTATAATACCATATTCCTTCTGTTTTCCTTTTGCAAAAATAGTATCTTTTTTCTCCCTTTAGATCTGGAAATTAGCTGAGGTCCCACATACATCTATCCAATCATCTGCAAACAGAATGTTCCTGTCATATGGAACTCCAATATCAATGATTGGGCTCGCCCTCCCCATTGATTTGGTGTGCGAACAGACCCCATTTGCAATGAATGAACTGAAACATGATTGTGTTAGTAGATAGCATTAGTTGGCCCAATATTGTAGTGAATTTGATCTATCCATTGGGATGTTGTGCAGAAGCAGCTGAAACATGTCTCTTCCATGTTGTAAATGCTTTTCGGAGTTTGCTTAAATAAAAGTGGAGCGTTGCAATCAAAATTACCCTCACCACCTTATCCTCTGCATAATGGTGACTCACTAAATCAGCACAATCCTTTTCCTGTTACCTCCGCTCTTTTGTGAGAAGTGGCTAAAAGAGGAAGATTAGTAGCATTCATGGCAACAAAAACCAACATTCATACACCAAACTACCAAAGAAGGGAGAAGAACATGGCCTGGGCGTTCAAGTTGGAGAATGCCTATTAATAGTGTCAACTTTAAAATTAAATAGGGATGGTGCACTCATTATTCTTCTGAGTTATTTGCACTACATGATTTGGGGCTGCTAAATGTTGTTGATTATCTAATTGAACTAACCTACTTTATAGAAAAGTATTCTTTTTCCAACAGTAGGACCCACTCAAATCACCCTAGGGTTGGGCATGTTATGTTGATAGATGTATATCTTAAACTTATAACAACGAAAATGTGGCTTTAGGATTCTGTTTATTGTTGATCATTTTGAAAAAATTCCATGCTGCTCTGGCCAGGATCCGTATCATCCGTTCCATTTCATCAATTACAAGCCTGGTGCAAAAATACGTTCCAATACGGTCGTATTGGAACGGTTCGCCCGAGTAGGCCGAGTTAGAACGGTTTTCAACTTGGGCGAACCAAATTCGACTGGTTCAACAAGGTGGATTTAAAAAGCCCGATATTTTGGTTGTTTCGGCTGTATCACCCGTGAGGCCGTGACAACATGGGTTCGCCCGTTTTTCCGCTACAATACGTCACTTTGCAAGTTTTTTGCAAATCTTTTTAAAGGATTTCTTATCTTTATTTATACAGTAGCACCGATCTACCTTTAATAATGACTCAAAAGCAAGAAAAAAGAAAGAGAAGAGGCATCATGGCACTACCGAACCCTATATAACTCCACTAAGATCTAAGATTAATTGAAGCAAAAAGAACAAAAGAAAAGTCTAAAATTCAATTCGTGCCATGACAACCGCAACGCGGTCCGCGACCAACGTATTTGTCCCGTTTCCCCGTAACCGCGACCGTTCCCGTCTCCGAAACCTAAACCGTATTTTCGAACCATGTTACAAGTTGCTTCTGACAACTTATACCATCTTTTTTTCTCCCTGGAAAGAAAGATTCACCTTTCTAATCTTAGGAATCTGGTAGTCCTAGTTAGATCTACTTGTCATCCAATGATTTACCTTCCACCATTTCTCATACTAAAAGAAGTCGTACTTTCGATGGCCTGTTTCACATATCCTATATGTGTAGGACAGATCTATGGCAGTATCAACCATTCTTCTAACATTTGCTGATCAAAGATGAGTTAAAAGATATGGGGTTTGTTTGGCAACAATAGCTGTGGTGGTAGCGGGGTTAGCCGTGGTGGTAGCTGTTAGGTGCATTAGTAGCTGTGAGTTGTTTGTTTGTAGCTGCGAGTGTCAAAGTAGCTCCGTCAAACATTAGTGTTTGGTAAAAGTAGTTGTTGGAGTAGGTGTTAACAAATATTTAATTTTAATTTTTTAAAAATATTATTAAATTTTTTTCAACCTCCTATATATGCTGCGAATGTCAAAGTAGCTCCGTCACATGTCATTTTGATGTTCTGATGTTGCCTGGAAGGATAATGTTTAATAGGAGTAAAGGTTAAGCATATATTAACTCCTTTCTTGGTTTCCCTATGCTTTTGGGTTTGTGAGCGATAGGTTTTCTAGAGTAAGTGAGGCTTCTGCAGAACTTTTTCTGAAGGTATTATTGAATATTTTATTTCTTTGAGAAGTTGTGTATTTTCTTTCCCATTTGTTCCATAAAGAGATGACATGAACCTCTGAATTATGGGATGAATTTGAAAAATAAAGATTGCAATAACTCTCCGGGACAATGCAATTGAATAAGTGATACATCTAGTCAAAACCAAATTTTTGACTTATATATTGGGACACAGCTGAGGCTCAAGGAAAGGAGTGTTCCTGTTATCAGCGATCCCCTCTCTATGTGTGTGTGTGTGTCTCTCTCTCTCTCTCTTCCTCTCAAAGATTACAAGTAGTTTTGAACTTTTGATGATTGGCGGGCTGTTGTTTTGCTTTCTAATCTACAGATTATCCCTGAAGAAGAAGTCTTAAATAGTGAAACATATTCATCAAGCATCGAAGTTTATATATCAATGAAGAACCAGATGGCAGAATTGAAGCTCACGGTACTTGCAAGACTCATAGACATCATTTGCTGTCAATCTGTTACATATAGGCATACACAAGTTTAGTCCTTATCACTAAAGATGTTTGCTTCATGTCACCAGGTAATGATTCAGCCGGTTGAAGTTTATTGCGATTTGGAGTTTCTTCTTCATTTTATGGAGTTCTACAGTGTTTTGGAATATCACAAATCTTTGCAGCAAAGGGTAAGCTTATTAGCTTGCTATAGTTGAGTTTCATTAAGTACTGGGTGCTGCTTTATCTGCAAATCCTAAAAAGTTGAACAACAGCACATGCATAAGGTTCTGTTTGGTTTGAGTGATCCTGTTACTGTGCTAGAAGGTAATTAGGCAACATACACATTCTTTATTCCAATAAATACAGTTCAAATTCAAAACCATATGCTCCCTTTTTTCTACTATTAGTTGAAAGACTGAGATTCCGAAGCGGTGTAAGCTTTTGTTTCTGTTCGATTCGGAAGACTTAATGTAACAAATACTGCGTGATGATTGACAATGTGTGTCTGACTTCTTTGCCTTTCCTTCTTTTCGCTTTTATGCTGTTACTTGCGCCTACAAAATCAAGTAGCTCTTATTGTAATAAACATTGAGCATTTTTTTTTTGTTACTTAATCAAATGAGAGTTTATTATTTTGCCTTTAAGCATTATTATTAAAAAATTTCACTAGGTTACCTAACAACTATGGCAAGCACCTTGAATATGCTCCATTTATTATGCTAGCTTTGGATGTCTGACAAAATTTGGTGGTTCGGTTTACTGAAGTGTGTACTCGATTTTTACCATAATTGCTACTGTAACTGCCGCGCCGACTTCTTATAGAACTGAAAAGTACCGGAATAAAATAAAACAACACAAGTCCTTTCAACATACTTTACATTAACTCATGCGTACCTTAGAGATTTCAAGCTCATAGACCATTTTAAGTCAAATACGCTAAATGCTTAGTGTCTTAGCAAATAGGCTCTAAAAACGAAGCTGCACTTTTGTTGGTTCCTTTAGCGCACACCATCAAATGGTTTGAAACATTCGTCTAACCGCTATACCTGTGTGCAACTTACACTCCCATTTGACTCCCTTATTGTCCAGATGACTGATTAAATTAAGCATCCACTTTCTTTGCAATTGAACTTTTATTGCTTTGCATTTGCTTGGGCTCTAGCTTTTCCAGTGTAACACATCTGGGGCCACAGTAATTGAACTGTCGTAGAACTGATTTATTCCCTACAAACAGTTTAAGCCTTTCTAGTGAACTTTGTCCACAGTCATGGACTAAGACCAGAGAAAAGATTGTATGTGCAGTCACATTTGTGGTATTGGCTGCAGTGTCGCATAAGTGGCTTGTAACGGAAGAGTGAAACAAATCGCGGCTAAATTATATGAAGTTTTCAAGTAAATCACGTAAAGGGATTTGTACCTCAAATTTCTGTTTTTTAGTGTAATTTTTCTTTCAAGTTTCACTATAGTATGTTCAAACTTATCATATGATTGTGTTACACATTTGGTGAATGATTGATTGATTACTTAAAACAAGGATGCTCTATCATATTATCAGTACAAGTAGACAGACTAGGCACAAGCACAACACATATCCATTACCCACTCTGAAAGCCCACATCATGTTCTTCTCCCTTTTTTGGTGTGTGCATGTTGATCTAAGGCTGTTATATTTTTCCTTTTTGGGGGGGGGGGGGGGCAAAACTGACAAGAAATAAATCGTGAAAACAACGCTTTAATCTGCTGAGTGGACAACGTAGCAAGAGGGGCGTGATTGTACCACAGCCTTATGTAACGACATTTCACAGAACGACAAGTTCAAAATAAGCCCAATGAGCAACCAACCGTATCCTTTTTGTACCCTATGCGTCCTCCCCTTGGGAAGATCTTTCGAGAGGCTAGTGAATACATGTCTTCACGCTATGTTACTCGGACTCTACATTTTACCTCTTAAGTACCCGTGTTGGATCCTCGACATTCGGGATACTTCAACACATCATTTTGGGCCAAAATCAAGGAAATTTTTCGTTAAACTAACGAGCCTGATACTTGGATACGTACCATATCCGACATGGACTAACTGAATTATTAAGCTCCAAAAGATGCTTGCAGAAGTAATTGACATTGCCACGGTATCCCATCTTTCTGGCTTAATTGAAACCGTTGGAGGCTTGGAGCTCTAGGTGGGTGCATAGCAGTCGTGTCGATTTGTTAGTGCTCTATCTAGGTCCATTGTCGTTCTTTCTCTTTCTCTTTATCGTTTTTGTGTGTGTGTGTGTTGGGGGGGGGGGGGCTAGGGATCGTTTTTGCCTAAAGAAAAACCGTTTAACTTGAATGTTTTATTGCTTTTTTAATTTGAATCTTTTCTGTTTAAGTACTGCAAATGTTGACAACTCAGTAAAAAGCTAGACCCTTTTGTTTATTGCTGCTTTTTTTGAGAACAGTTGAGCATGCGCTTGGTGTTGATCAAGCTGTCTTGTTTCTCAGGTCCTTTTTTCACTGAATGGGTTTAGAGATGTCAAAAGTCGACTACAATCTAAAACAGAGTAAGTGATATGACTTAGTTGCTGAAATTCAACATTGAAGACTTGGAATTTTTTTCGTATTGAAGACGGATTGAAACCACGTGAAACTGCATGTCATGGCATGCATTTATTATATTATGGCTAATGATGCTGATCTTGCTGTGAGGCTGTGATTGGTGCATAGAATTAGAACTAGATATATCCAATTGCATGATACTTTGAAATGATTCAGAAATTTCCAGGTATGGCAATTTTGTGCTATGCTAGTTGCATAAACCATGTGGAATGGACAGGTATGTTAAAAATCCTATTTAATGGGAATAATAAAAGCATCTGTCGTGAGGTCTGGCATCAGATCTTCTAGTGATTGTCACTGGAGTAGAATTTCAGGGAAGTTTTCTTCGATCTCCTTGCCCCCCCTCTCTCCCTCTCTCATCTCTCTTCTGTTCGTCTCACTTGATCTTTCCCTTTTGTCCCTCCTTTTTATTCTTGTTTCCTTTCCTTTGATCTGAATTCTGGAACTTGGGCAGTTATAATTTCTCCTCTTTCGACCTATACATTGAGGTGCTTGAAAGTCTTTTCTCCTGTTTTCCTTTTAACCTTACCTGACAAAGGTGTATCAGGCTATTAAATTTGGGACAGAGCAGTAGGTTCAGATGAGAAAGGAGATTGTGTGCTGAGTGAGTAAAAGTGGAAAATAGAGTATCATTTGCGCCCCCCTCTTACCTGTTGTGCCTGAGTGCGTGTCACCCCTTTTAAAAACTAAGGGCATTGGCTTGTAGAATGTGACTGACATGTACTGCTTAGAATTCGATCAGTGCACCATTGACTAAATGGTATGAATTGGCCATCATCTCCTGCAACTTCAATTATTATACTTATCTGGTGAAAAGAAGGTGCTACATTTAATTGTTAATGGATGCTACTGTCATGCTAAGGTTAATTTGACATTTTTCTGCAGATATGTTTTGTCTTCTCGGCAGAGAGTCATTTGGGATGTTAATTTTGTCCATGTCTCCCTTTGTCTTCCTTGGGAAAATGTGGAGTCAGAAACGTGCAGCATGGTAATTACTTATCTTTCATATAAGGACCCAGGTTGTGTCTGTACTTTCCTGGATAAGCTTTTATCTTATAATGCTTTTTCTACTATTCGTTTAATTCATCTAGATGATTTACTTCTCGTTGGACCATTAGTAGCCTTCTTGTGTCGAGTTCCCCTCTGGATTCTCCTACTCAAGGCTCTCGAATATCATTAACATATATATATAGGAGGAGGATTAGGTGAAAACGTTTTCACCATGAAAACCAAATTTGAGGCGTTGGAGCCCATCATCCAGTGCTCCACAATTCTCCCATGTCATTGATGGCGTTCCTGTAATTACTGAAAAATTAGATTTTTTCAGGTGGCAAAAAAAACACGTACCTAGATTTTTGTAAAACATACCCCTTTTCGCTCAAATGTTCCCAGTTTCCTTTTTCAACTTAAACTTGGTTTTCACTTTTCAGTGGATCCATCCTATATATATATACAAATACACATATATATCAAGCAATGTTTGTCCTAGTGGTAAGGCATTTGAGCTCATGACTTCAAGGTTATCGGATCAAATCCCCATTAGGGGCATTTGGAGCTTGAGATCCCCCCTATTTCCAAGTATCTAGCCCGTAAAATACTGGACCAAGAAACTTTGAAAGCTGAGGTCTGGTCATGGCCATATATATATATATACACACACAGACACACACACGCACGTACCGATGAGTTCATGTGAGAAGGCTTCTTCGTGTAAGAAGTGACAAGAGGTATACCTCTAATGAAAAAGTGATATACCTAAGGAAAAAAGTCAAAACTTTTTTTTTTTTTTTGAAATTTATAATAAACCTTTTCTTTTTGGTGACTCAATTTTTTTTGGTATAACTCTAAGTGAGAAGTGCTATAACACTAAGTAAGAATTGCTATAGCTCTAAATTTTTCTCACTTCTCACCACAAGGGCCTTTTCACTTGATCTATATATATATGAAGGAGTAGAATCTGGTGAAAACTGTTTTCACCGTGAAAACAATTTAAATAGGGGTACATATGATTAAACAAATTCAGGATGCCTTTTTATATAACAAGCCCTCAGAGTCCTGTAATATGACTAATGGACTAAACAGCAAGTAACGATTGTCAATCATGTTCTCAAGTTATTGAGTTACGCTGGTGCATGATCCTGTCTGTACAGTAACCAGGAATACGTAATCGTGCAATATTTTCTCGTTCAAATTCTTCTTCATCACTCTCTGAGGACTCCTGCCTCCTATTTCTGTGGTGCAATTTCTTTCTCTTTTGTTGTTCGGTATTTTTTTTTTACTTTTTTTTTTTGTTGAAATTGTCGAATTTTCCTTGACTGCAATTTGCGCGATCCCATGTAAATGTCGCTGCTATTGGTAGTCATAGCTTTTTGGCCAAAGTTCGGTAACTTTGACCATTAATTTGTCGAAGAAATCTATTGATTTATAATGGAAACGCCTATTTCTATGGTTAACTTTCAACATACATTAGTTTAGGTTTTTTCTTTATTTTTTGAGAGTTGCGCCCACATACATGTGAAATATATTGCAAAGCTTAATGTTACAAGCGTCAAATAGGAACGTACATAATAATATATGGAACATAGAGTTTCTAGGTTACTTAGTGGCTTTATAGTTATCTTACTTTTAAAATGGGTAATATCGATGTCTATGATATCGAAATATGTAAAAAGAGGGTTGGGATCATATGTCCGATCTTGTGCCACAATTTTTGTCCCATGTTTGGGTGATTTCAACACATTATCGAAATAAAATCAGTTATCAATTTTTGTTGGTGAATTTAGATGGTGTTTGAGTGTGTCACAATCAGAGATAATGGGATATGCGACAGAAAACAGTATAAAGATCTCTACTGGTGAAAAGAGGATCCCTTCGAGGATCGGCAGAGGAGGGGGGACGGATGTATGCAGCCTTGCACTTTGCAGTAATACATATATTTCTCATTTAAGCATTGACCAGAAATGAAATGACCTCCGCTAGACTGCTACTTCCCAATGAATAATAATCACAGACAGATTACTCATTCTTTAAGTTCATCAATCGTCCAAGCAAACAAGTGCGGTTGCGGCGATACTATTCTAGACAGACTTATAAAGATTGCTTACTTTTCCACGACGAAGTGAAACTTTTCAACCATTATTGTAAATTTCGGAGGCTTTTGAAAATTCTAATCAGACTTTTACGAATTTATTATTAGTGTTGCTGTTGCTTTCATGTGATTTGTGTATGGGGGAGTGGTGAGGTAGAGGTGGCCAAGTTGAACAATGAAGAGAAAATGCTTCAATTGTGCTTGTACATTACCTCCGCTAGACTGCTACTTCCCAATGAATAATAATCACTGACTGATTACTCATTGTTTAAGTTCATCAATCGTCCAAGCAAACAAGTGCGGTTGCGGCGATACTATTCTAGACAGACTTATAAAGATTGCTTACTTTTCCACGACGAAGTGAAACTTTTCAACCATTATTGTAAATTTTGGAGGCTTTTGAAAATCCTAATCAGACTTGTACGAATTTATTATTAGTGTTGCTGTTGCTTTCAGGTGATTTGTGTATGGGGGAGTGGTGAGGTAGAGGTGGCCAAGTTGAACAATGAAGAGAAATTGCTTCAATTGTGCTTGTACATTAAGAGGCCTAAGAAAAAATTAACCACTTTGGTTTGGGGCAAGTAAGCAACATTGGATCCTTTTAGCTGTTCAGTGATGGAGTGAGTAAGATGGAAGAGAGACAGACATGAATTATGGACACAATTGAGAGAATAAATAGTAATGACACATGGAAGAAAACATGTGTTTGCCTCTTAAATCTTTATTGTATAGATAAATGTGAACTTTTTTGCCTCCTCCTTTTCTCACTATATCTTCTGTGCCATCATTTACCATTGGAGCTCATTTGTAAGTTCACGTCCAGTGGATTGACTTATAGCCGGGGGGGGGTGGTGTCGGTGGCAAACATAGTAAATGGGTCTAGGGAGTAGGGAGCAATAAAATGAAAAAGTAGGCTGAGTTTCCCTTTCCTATGCCAAAAGAGGTAGTCTTATATCCGTGAGTAGTTTTTTCTTTCTTTCTTTTTACCCATATAAGTATGTTCCTTTACCTTCTTATTTACTCGAGTTTTGTTTTTTATTTTTCCTTCATTTTCATACCCATGTAAATGCACTTCTATGACGTGTTCCCGGATCTATGATTTTCAAAAATTCTGTGTCAGACTCTTTGACTCATACCTGAGTGGGACACCCGTACCCGAGTCGGAGCCTCCTATCACTCCAACAGCCTTGAGATGATTCTCGCACATCTCTATGAGATAGTGACTCTGATTGTGATCGTATTATAATTATAATTTTCTTGTGACGCTAATGTGTATGGGTTTTTAATCATTCAGATAAACCATACACCTTCCTGTCAGCTAGCATTTGTTATTGTTAAGGTGTCGCTGGAAGCCTTGATTCCCAAGTTGAGAAAAAGAAATTGAGGACGATATTGCTTTGAAACCTTAAACAAATTGAAAGGAGGTTAAAAATTAGGAAATGTGAATTACCTTCAATAGGGTCTTCCATTGTTGAGTGAGTGCCTCAATAGGATTGAAATGCTTTTTCTCTCCTCAATTTGGTTTGATGCAACTCTTCTTCAACAAATGAAATAATGGCGGCATTTTCTTTCTTTTTTTATTTTGGGGGGGGGGGGGGTTGGGGTTGGGGGGGGGGGTGGGGGGCTTTTAAAAAAACGACAAAAAAAATATGGAGCGGATGGAGGGAAGGAGATGGTGAGCACTCAAAAGGTTGACCATTGTGCCGGAAAATCATAAAGTATGGCATTATCAAATTAACCAAAAATATTTTTTATTTTGATATGGGGCTTGGAGCAGAAATCGTTACCACTGGGGTTGGTATACTTCGTGAACTGCTTGAGTTTAAGTCCAGACGTTTCTTTATCTCATGTTTCTGAAAAAAATTCTTGCATGCGCTGATGGCTTTTCCCTTATGCTGCTTTATGGGGTACAGATAGTGCAGACTAATGGTCTGAGAGTGTCTTCCAACTTAAATATTTCTCCTGATGCATCCAAAAGCGAAGATCAATTTCAGATCATAAGGAACTGGCTTAATATTGAAGATGGTTATGATATCTTAAAGCCACTGCAGCTTAGTGACATATATGACCACTATGAAGTGAGCATGAATGATTTTCAGGTCAGTCTTGCTTAATGACATCTTATTGATACCTGTAATCTTGAATTTTTTTCATGGGGATTGATCTTGATCTGCAGGTGACCTTAATGATGCCCTGTTTACCTCAGGGAGTGTCAGTAGTTGAGAAATTTTCTGGTTCTCTCTCACTTGCTCATTGCATCATCCCAGATGAAACGATATTGAAGCAATTAGAGGTAACTGCATTCTTTTCCATTATATGCATGGTGTCAAAGCAACGTCGTTACAGTTTGGTTCGGCCGTATTGTAAAGGTTTTTCAAGTTGGCGAATTGATACAGACCGTTTCATAACGGGGGTTTATTTAGTCCCAGATATGAGACAATATGACCGCATCGAGCCCGAGTCGCCCATATTCCACTTTCCACCTCATCAAACTTTGTAATTGTCAATTTTTTGGTTGAAGTTCCTGTCACCTTGGTCAATTTCACTTGTCGAAAACTCATCAACTATGTTTGGATCAGTGTTACCTAATTTTCTAGTCTCCCTTCTAATTGTGCATTGAGACAAGCTTAATATATTCAGTTTTGAGCTATCTTTGGCCCATTTTGGGCGAATTGCGACTTCCAATGTCTAGGCAACCTGGTTTGGATTGGGTTCAGCTCCGTATTCAGGAGATGATTTATTCTGTGCGGGTCGGGTTGGGTCTTGGTTCTATATTAGTTTGGGTCAAAATTGAGTCATCAAGTTTTCTGTACTAGTTGTCGAGTCTGTTTCCAGTCATCCGGGTCAAATCGATTTTTCTAAGGGTTGTGGAGGGACGGCATAGGTAAAATGAGAATTTCCGACAAAAGAATTATAGTTATATTCAATGGGATAACCTTTAAAATCCAAATCATTAAAATCTGCTTACTTACTTTGTATCATCATTTCACAAGACCGTTTACAAATCTTGATTTTGGCGGAAAAGAAATAATATCTTTATTCCAAGTAGGACAACTACAGTAACTTAGGTACTACTACTTCAGTTTGAAATTTATAACTGTATCCTTATAGAGAGCTGTTCATATGTGTCTTTTGTAATATCGAAGAAAATTTCTGCCTTTTCTTGGAACTTCTTTTTGGTATTACGCATAGGTGCATTCAATACTAGATGATTATATGCTATATGCCTTCCTGTCAGCATGTTCTTTAAACCGAGCTATTTTATTGCAGGCCCATTTTATTGTATCATCTCTTCACGTACATTTTTCTGCAGTCATTCATGGTGCTTGTCGAAGCCTCCTAGGACATTTTCACTTTTTAACTTCCAACCCTAGAGAAGTCTGGTTACGGAACTCTCTCTCACCAAGTATGCCATCAAGATATCCAGCCATGCCTTTTTGTTTTTCAGTAGCTGCAAGCTTTGAACTGTTTAAATTGGAAGTGGATCTCGGTGCTGATAGGGAAAATAGCTGTATTTTGCTGCTCGGTCTACAACAACTGAATCTAAAGTGAGGCCTGATTTCATCCTCCTTCTCCCCCCTGGGTCCTCATGATAATAATTTAGATTCTAATGTTGCACTTTGGTATGTGTTTGACTATATATTTATAACAGGTTTGCTCATAGTCAAGCTCAATATTGCTGGGTCTCCATGAAGACAATAAAGATCACCAGTTACCAGCAAATGGATGAGTGTAAGGGCAACATTATTTGCTCATCCAGTATGCCTGGTAGCAAAGCAGTAGGAAGTGAGGATGGTGGTTATGATGAGTCTAACAAATCATCAGACGGGTGCCTTGTTTTGGATTATGTACTTCAGAGAACAGGGCAGATAATTCATCATAATTGCACTCTGTACCTGAGTGAGATCGAATTTCATTGCTATCCCTACATAGTGCAGTTGCTGGTTCGGTTATGTGACAAATTGATGGTGTATGATAGTTCTGGTGTTGATGACATTTCTTTTCGTCAGGAGTTGAAACCAATAAATGTTCCTACTTTTGATTTCCAGAGGTTTGGCATATCAAATTTTTATGAGAATGAATCTGCTGAGTGGGCAAGCATCCCCCTGGATCAATTCCCTTTTGTTACAATACGTAATTCTGGTTGTCTCCGAAGTCTTAATAGTACCATCATCATTTCCGAGCAGACAAATCTTAGAATAAGAAATAAGAATATAGGGAATTCAGACATTAATAAGAATAGGTTTCTAAATACATCATCAGTGAAGGTCCCAGAGGCAGCTGATAACTGTATCGATTCGAGTTTTTTGTATATGCAGTTACATCTTGCGAATGTTAGAATACATTTTCATGATTCGTCGTGTACTTTAGGTAGTATTACTCTTCCAGTTGGTAATGTTTCAGTTATTAAGCAGTCAGATCAGTTTGATGTACTATCTTCTGTTGAAGGGCTGTCTCTGTTATCCGAGTGGTGGACATGTAAATTTCAGGAGTTTCTGTGGGGGCCTTCACTCCCTGACCATTTTCCCGTGTTAAATATACGAGTAAGGAAAGGAAGTGCATACCATACAAATTCTGATTTGGAGATAAGCTTTGGCATTCAACATGTTTGTTGTGTTTTACCTCCTGAATATTTAGCAATATTAATTGGGTACTTCTGTTTGCCTGATTGGAGGTCCAATGATTGTAAGAATCAGTCTACAGAGAAAACTAGGCATACTGATTCAGGAAAACAGGCAGCCATTGTGTATAAGTTTGAGATATTAGACTCCATTATAATATCACCAGTTGAAAGCAACACGAAACAATTTCTGAAGCTTGATATACCGCAGTTATACTGCAGTTTTATTGACAATGATGGCTTGGATGAAGCACTTGCCGCTATTTTCTCAGAGTTTTTAATTCCAGAGGATAAAGTGGCAGATAGAGCTCACTCTTTGAATTTATTTGGACGAGACTTGCATCTTTCTTTATTGAATCTCAAAGATTTTGGCTGTGATACACCTGAAAAGGAAAGCTGTACTTTAATTCAGTCACTTGGTGTTGATTTTTGGCTCAGGCAATCAGGTGAAAATCGATCATCTCCCCAAGGCACTCCAATATGTATCTTGACAAAAATTGCACGCTGTGAAATTTCTGGTCAAGGTGGGTTTTCTTATAATGATGTTCAGATGGCTTACAGTACATATTGCTTACGATGTGCTTCCTTTTATCTTTTTTTCTTACACGTGTCTACTTTCCTCTTGGTCTCTGTCGACAGATAGCAACTTTCTATGTGGATTTGGAGCACTTGCAGAGGTAATTGATCAGTATGCATCGGTTGAGAAGAAATCCAGGTGTTTCACTAGCGACCTTCCTGGATTCCTTCAGTTAACAAAGTCTCTCGAGGATAACAATAGTGGAATCGCAGAGGGGCCTAGCATGGAAGTGTTTGAAATTAGGTGCTGCGTCAATTCAATGTCTGTTAACCTAATCGGCCTGAAGAGAGAAACAAATTTTCAGGATGTGGTCGGGAGAATGGAGATGAGTTTTATAGTATCAGCAACTCTGAAAGATGACACTATCTTGTGTTTACATATCGAATTCTCTACACTAATGCTGTCTGCAACTCCTAATTCCATTTATCTAGCGAAATGTTCATCAGATGGTAATGGTGCACCAGTCTTTGATATATGTCTTTCATACTTTCAGCTAAATGAGATTGAGCTTCTCATTGCAATTCCTTCCTTGGAGATATGGTTTCATCTACCTTATTGGGTTAGGGTGATTGATCATGTTTATTCTTGCATTCTACTACTTCCACGAGGGTCAGTTGTTGATTCATCCGATACCAGGCTGGTGAATCTTTCGGTTGAGACGCCCCTGCTATCCCAGACTATAAATACTTCAGGATCAGATATGTCGGTAGACAGTGCAGTAGCCGTAGTTGTGAAGTCCAAAAAAATAGGTCTGTCATGCCACATACCTCAGTGGGCTAGTGAAGAACCATTGGCTCAATCAGACTTTGATTCTAATGGCTTGGATAAAGAAACTCATCGTGCAACGAGTGGAGGAAAAGATAGTAGATTCTTGACAGTTACTTTGGAAAGTCGCTGCAGTGAACTGCATGTTCATGGCCCTGATGTGAAACTTAAAGCCAACTTTCATAAAGCAACTGGATCAGTGGGGATATGTGAGAGGGGTATTGTACAGTCGTGGCCTTTCTTCCAGCTGTCTCAGCTAGGCACAGAGGTTCAAATTTTTCAATATGAAAAAGGCCCAATGACCATCAATGTGGAGGTTTATTGTGAAGCTTTTGATGTTTGGTTGTCACAACAAGTATTCTATTTTTGGCATGGTATTAGGTTTGGAACAGCCAAGGCTGATTATTCAGATATCACGTTTGGAAGTGTGGATTTGAAATTGGAACTAAAGAAGGTCTCTCTTTTGCTGACCGATGGACGGGTATTTTTCCACTTCTATCTATGAAAGATCTCTTATCAGTGGGCTGATTGGTTTTTATTTATTATGATGTTTGTTATTTTGCCAATTTGCCCCTTCTATCTATGAAAGCTGGCCTGTCTGGCATTGTGCTATGCAGCTTTCTGCAGTCAGTTACTTTATTCGTACAGAATGAGGAACTTTGAATATGCATGTCTACTTGTCTAGCCTGTACCTTGGCTATCTTTCTTTTCTGAAAATTCCGGGGGAATTTAAACTCGATTTTCCTGTGGTCTCTAACACACTGAAATGCGAACGTCCTAATATCTTAACCTTAGCATGATTAAGTAGGACATAGGTGTTAGGAGTCCAATATTCTTGTCTATGGAGGATATGAAATAATTATGTGGATCTTAAATAATTGTTATTGAAATATGGAATTGAGCACGCAGACCAGTTTTATCAGTTTATTGTAATTTTCGTTTGATTACCTGGTAGGTTGGTACATACATGAAGTACTTCCACCATTGCTGATTTAATGCACATCACTAAAAATAAGAGGTTAAGAGTTAATTATGACCTTCTGTGATGAACTTGGCTACCTCTACCCTAGTTGCATGGATCTCTTTTTGTGATTTGGAGAACAGAATAATAAAAGGATGTCAATTTCCTTTCAATGTACTGTTTCACACTTGGCTTATCTCTAAGACACCTGGTCAGTGATGGTTAGTGGAAATATGTATGGGAGTCCTTATCTCTAACATCTGATTGTGATGTTCCTCCTCTCCAACTTATAGTGTTCCAAATGTGCAAGTGTTGCTGGAATTTTGAAGTTGATTGAGTCTGCTTTCAGCACCTGGATATGATTTCTTCAGAAACAAGCTTCATGATCAGCCTTGAATTCTATTTAGAAATCGATCAATCAATCAGTTATGTTATAGGGCGATCGAAATGTTACTTTATTGTGGTCTTGGAGTAAACTAATCAGAGATCTTAATTTGTTATCCGATTGTTTAGCTTCAAGCCTTCAAGTAGTTCTTTTGACGAGTAAATATCATCAAATAACTCTGGAAATGATCCCACAGGAACTTGGACTTAAAAGAGTTGGTTTGGGGTTTTTTCAGGAAAGGTTTGTATGTTTCTTAAACTGTTGAACAGTTAGCTATTTAGGCTGTTCAATCGTGTACTCCGGTACATGTCTAAGCAGGATGTGGGGTTCGTATTAAGGGATGAAAGGACAAAATGAAGATTTCATTTCGTTACCTGACATTATAAGTAATGCGATAAGTTGATGGCATCTTCTAAATTCTTTACAGTTGTTGGTTTACACTTACTCAACAGTTCAGATGCATATGATAATGATACACTTGTAGCCTGTAGGTGGAATAAAACAGGTCTTTTCTATCATTTTTGGGTCGATTCAGTTGGAATCATTTGTGGGTGATTTGCCTTTCCATTTGGTTTCAGTTTGATTGGGTCAATTAAGGTCGATTGACAACTAGCTTATCATAGTAAAAAATATATATCAGTCACGATTCCTGGGTTAGGTCTAATCATGGGTTTGATCAAAGTTGAGTCATCTAACTTTGGGTACACTCTGAGTTTGTATCCGTTAATTCAGGTCGGATCAGCATCAATTTCATACCCAGATACACTTGTTTGTTATAAGTTACAAATATCCTTGTTGTTTTTATCATTTTTCTTTATTTTATGCATTGAACCAATAGCAGTCAACTGTTCCTCATTCTTATCTATTTGAAGTTCCTGGTCCCGTTGATTTTCTTTTTTTGCTTTGTGCAGTCAAGCTGCAATGGGCCTTTGATAGAGCTACTCATGAGGAATTTGCTTATAAAGACTGTCTTTGTGGAAAATACTACAAAGCTCTCTGCTGATGCTGACATGCTTGTCAACTACAATAACATCCATAAGGTTTGTTATCATAGCTTAAAGACACTGTTCCTAATTCTATTTTCATGATATATTATACTTGATTGCCTTTCCAATTGCAGGTCCTGTGGGAACCATTTCTAGAACCATGGAGCTTTCAGATTACTATGACCAGAAATCATGATAAGAATGCTCTTCTTGACAGTGGCATCGTCACAGATATTCAGCTCGAATCAACCACTCAACTGAATATGAATATCACGAAATTACTCTGTGAGGTATGTACTTAGATTATTTTTATTGCATAGATAGATCTTTATAAATTTATCATGAATTTTCTTTCAGAAAGGACCTTATACCGTTTCTGTGCGATGGTACCTCTTATAAAGTCTTGTCACCAAAGCACCTTATAGGACAAAACTTTCTACATTAAACCTTACTGAAAATTTTCCAGCCAACAAAGCCGATAATCCGGCCTTGACTTATTGTCTTCCCATTTTTTCGGTGCTTAAGTGAGTCACATTCCCCCTCTTTTCTTTCCTTCTGCGCAATCTCTTAATTTTGTCTCTTTGTTCCTCTACTCGTTGTCTATATCTTACATCTTCGTCCTCCTTCTTTGTGTATAATTCCACCTTCTCTATGCGAGCATAGAACTAATCTTGTGCTCAAATTAGGGGCGAAGCCAGGAATACTGGCTGTTCTCGCGAGGTTAATTAGTGGAGCTGTGGTTTGAGTTCGATGAGGCCAACATTTGAATTAAATATTTAAGTATAAAATATAGTAATAACTATAATAAGATAGTTTGAGCAATTAATTAAAGATAGTAATAGACAATATGAATGTAAAAGTAAATAACAAAGTATCAATTTAATAAAAATGAAATTAGGTTCATTTTGTACTGGGAATCATAAGTAACTGTATAGTTCGGGTTGATTCGGGTCGGATCATTTCAGATTGGGTCTGGTGGGGTCGATTTCGATCTCGGGTCAGTAGGAGACTAATTTTGCGCAACAGGGAAGAAAAAGTGGCACGAGGTCTGCTGCTAGTGGTGGTTTTGAGAAGTATTGTTACTTTCGTGGCATCTGTTGCGGTTGTTATGGAGTTCTTGGTTGTTCTCGCGAGGTTGATTAGCTGAGTTGTGGTTAGAGGGAGGTGGTGGATACTGTGCATCATGTGGCACCACCATGGCAATAGACCAGGCCCAACGAGATTCCTCTCAGAGAAGCATGCTTCGATCCTTGTCGAAGGATGGGAGAGGAGTGGGGTGGATAATAATACCTCCAAGTGGGAAAATCCATTGATTAGCTGTAGCACTAAATGTTGATTGATAAGCCTCGTCGGAAACTTAAGCAGAAAGCATTTTTGGATGCTGGCAGTAGGAATTGAGAGTGGAAAAGTGATCCATCTGCGTGTGCCTAAAATTTATGCTTGCGTGATATATGCTCTTGATGTGGAGCCAAGCATCACAAGCAGTAGACAGTGAGCAGCTAATTCCGAGTAACGTTGTTGTAGGTCCATGATAATAAGATAGCATCGACTTATAGCCTTGAGAAGGGTTGGATCTGGGTTGTACGATCAATATGGTGAAGAAAGCGCAGGAACCGCATCTTTTTGGGATCAAGTGTTAGCCAACCATAAAGACTTTCTTCTGACTGAAAACTCAGGCGAGGGTTGTGCTAAATGCCGCCCTGTATTTTCTTACTAATGCCGTGTATTTAATACGTTAATTACCAATTTACCCCACATCACTCTTCCACACTACTTTTCCTACCACCTCACTCACTCTTGACCACCACCACCACCACCACACCGCCGCCCCACCGCCCCACCGCCACACTGCCGCCCCACCGCCACCACCACCACACCGCCGCCGCCCCACCACCACCACACCGCCGCCACTCCACCTCCACCGGCACAAAAATATGACCGGTGAAAAAAAAGTCCATAAAAGTGAGCCTTGTGTGGCACAAGGCCCACCACATGGTGAGCCTTGTGTAGCACAAGGCCTGCCTTTTAATCGACAATATTTTTTTTTGTTATTTCAAATTTTTATATGTTTATTTGTAATATCTATTTGAATTAAAAATTGTATATTTTGTGAACAACAATTAATTTAGTTAAATATTAAAAATTAATTATCTTAAACAACATTAAATTCAATTAAATATAACAAATATACATATATATTTTACTGTATCTAAAAATTACTAAAAAAAAATTTGTCCATTAAAAGGCGAGCCTTGTGGTGGTGGGCCTTGTGCCACACAAGACTCACTTTCATGGACTTTTTTTTTCACCGGTCATATTTTTGTGCCGGTGGGTGGCGTGGTGGAGTGGCGGCGGTGATGGTTGGGGCGGCGATAGAGTGGTGGTGGTGGTGGCGGTGGTTGGGGTGGTGGGGTGGTGGTGGTGGTTGTCCAAAGTGGGTGTTGTGGTAGGAGAAATAGAGTGAGAAGAGTATGTGTAAAGTTCGGGAGTTTATAGGAAATTCATATTTATTTAGGGCGTTGACTAGAGTATTTAGGGTGTCATTTAGTCAGTCCACTTTGAGAATGATTCAAAATTGACGAACACCACCCACATAACCACTAACAGAATCCTCCGACTAGAGAAGAATAGTGATCTCCACCGGTCATCGATGGCCTCCATGGCTGCTGGTTGCAGATTTCTTGCAGAAGAGCCGACTGTTCTTCCCCTTTTCTTTTTTTGTCTTTTTACTATAGTGTACATGGCTTTTGTCTCTTTTAAAGATGGCTGACATCATATGAAAACATAACATCACATGGGAGTTTCTTTAGTGTTGACTCAGCAATTTAAACTTTCCTTTGCTTTCTTCTTATTTGACCAGTTGTATTTCTTTTGTTGCTTTGGCTTTTTAAAAAAAAATTTATTCATTTGTTATATTTTTTGTACCACTACTTGAGTTAGTTTTTATACCACAAAAACAAGAAAAATTAAAATAAATTTTAAAAAATAAAAAATAAATAAAGATGCGCCTCGCCTACAAGAAGCGCGCGCCTTCGCCTTGCGCCTAGGCTCCAAGGACCCTTTGCGCCTCGCGCCTAGGCTCCAAGGACCCTTTGCGCCTCGCGCCTTTTAAAACTAAGGATAAAGGGCATTAAAAATGTTGTGAAGAAATCAGATTGCATTTAGTTCATACAGTACGTCACAAACGAGTATGGAGGTAGAGGATCTATGTGGATTACCACAAGTGATGAATTCTTGACTTACGATGTTGACCTCATCCCATGGTTTGAAACTACGGTTTTGGTTTCAGGAACGGGAACGGTCGCTGTTACAGGGTACAGAACAAATACGTTGGTTGCAAACCGCTTCGCAATCGGAATTTAGTATTAGAGTCTTTTTAGGTGTTTCTAATTTTTTTACATAAGAAATTGAAATTTTGTATATATAATATACTCTTTAGTATTAACTAGTTACAGTGGAGAGCTATATAGAGTTCGGTGGTGCGGTGGTGCCTCTTCTTCTCTTTCTTTTCTCTTGTCTTCGAGTCATTATTGGAGGTACACTAGTAGAGTGGTGCTACAGTAAAAGTAAAGATGAGGAATCTATGAAAAATTTTGAAAAAAAAACTTTTAAAGTGACATTTTGCAACGGGAAAAATGGGTAAACCGTTATCCCGGGTGATACGCCCAGCGAAACATATTGAGCTTTTAGCTGAAATATAAATTTGGCACAAAGTTTAGAGTGAGAAGAAGAAGAAAAAAAACGAAGAGAGTCGATGGCACGTGCAGACTTTCCCGAAAATGGAGACCCAGTGGATAACTAAAAATAACCCGACCTAAATCGACCGAATTATATCGTTAACTATGATGCTATAAAATAAACCAAATTTTATTTTTATTATTCTAATACTTTCTTATTTATTCATACTATCTCATATCCATTTGTTAGTGGTAATTTGGAAAATTTGTAAGAAACCACTACAAACTTTACACTTTTTGAACAAAACCACCGTCTACTTTTTTTTTTTTTACTACCAAAACTTTGCAAAATTACTATAACTTTGCAAAATTTTGCGAAGCACCACTCTAGTGTTGGAATTTTTTGTGAAACACCACCTTGTAACGAAAAATGTTAACTTTTCTGTTTAATGGGCTCACTCACCATCTTTCATCTCCATTGCCACCACCATCTCCAACTGGCACCACCATTGCCACCACCAACCTCACTCTAAATCTTCACCATCACAAACCCAATGCGAAAAACCTAACCCTTATTTAAAAAAACCCCAAATTTGGTACCATAAACCAATTTTCCGTTAAAAGGTGGTGCTTCACAAAATTTTACAAAGTTATAGTAGTTAAATTATAAAAAAAATGGTGTTTTTTTGTCAAAGAGTGTAAAATTTAGAGTAGTTTCTCACAAATTTTCCTTGTAATTTTTTACTAAAAGTAATTTATTTTATTGTTAATCATCTATTTGATTCTTATAGTGACCGGAAATAATCCGACCCTACTTGACTGGAACGCATAGACCCGATCCAAAGTGACCCGATTGCAATCTCTAGACGCGCGCATATAGAGAGGAAAAAAGAGGCTACAAAATAGACTGGAGACCTGGATTATTCGTTTTTTGCTGAAATGTGCTTTTAAGGTCTTTTTAGATTTTGTGTTATAAGGTATTTTGGACAAAAAAGAAATCACCAAAGTGCTATCTAGCTTACAGGGTTAGGAAAGATTTTTTCTAACAAAAGTATCTATTTATTAGTTACGTAATTAAATTATTATTTTTTATCTATCTGTTTCTTTCTCATAGGTTGTCTTAAGGGCCATTGAGATGATCAACGAAGCTAGGGGCCTGGTGCAGATATATGAGTTACCTAAGGGCCAAAAACTTCAGAATCTTCAGTGTGTTGAAAATTTGTGCGTAAGAAGATATGCTTCTTATACTATCCATAATATGACTTCCTTGTCCTTAGTATTCCATGTCTATCAAGGGCTTGGCAACGCTGAGAATGTTGATGTTTCAACATCAGCATACGATGGCACTGTTCCACCAGGCACATCTATTCCTATTTATGTTGATGGGACACTGGAGGAACAAGCATTTAGTTATAGGCCATCTTCATCTTCTGAAGGACTTAGCAAGAAACTCTCGAACAAGGCAGGGCATTATTTCATGACCATCCAATTTGAGGGAACTTCTGAGAGATCAGAACCGATCTCCATGGATCTTGTTGGTCTCACGTACTTTGAGGTTAACTTTTCCAACGACAATAAGAGGGAAGATGCAAATATTGGGCTTCTTGTACCTGTAGTGTTTGATGTCTCTCTGCAGCGATATAGCAAGCTTATACAACTGTATTCCACTGTGAGTGAGATGGCTAGCCCTTTCCCATGATGACCTACTATCTATGCCCTTTTTGTCGACATGTTTTTTTCTACTTTTGCATTGCAGGTCATATTCAAAAATTCAACGTCAGTGCCATTGGAGCTAAGATTTGACATTCCATTTGGCATTTTCTCAAAGGTATTTTTACAAAGAGTATTGATATATAACTGTCTTACCCTAATTGCTTAGAGTAAATTTGGTAATCACTATAGTTTTCATTGCAATATTGATATCCCAAACTTCTGTTACCTGTTAAAACAATAGATTGTAGGTCCAATATCTCCTGGCAAGGAATTTCCTCTGCCTTTACATCTGGCAGAAGCAGGTCACATGAGGTGGCGTCCTCGTGGCGACAATTATCTGTGGAGCGAAGTGCACAATCTTTTAATGATTCTCTCAACTGAAACCAGGAGTGGCTTTTTAAGATCTCTTGCATGCAATCCATCTCATCCAAGCAATTATTTATTTCGCTGTTGCCTGTCAGTTCAAGACATAAGCTTGTCTTTATCTGGGAGACTAGCAAGGAGGTCACCCTGTCTAAATGGCTCTGTGAAGCAGTCAGCCATGGCCTGTGATCAGCTTCACAATTTGAGACGGTCAAAGACCAGGTTCATTCATCGTGTGGCGCTGACTACACCATTAATTGTTAAAAATTATCTTCCACATGCAGTTTCTGTCACTGTAGAAGGTGGTGGAGCCACTCATACAGCAGAAGTGAGAGAGGTAAACAAGGCGTTTAAACTGATGTGTAACTTAAGATTCAATCCTTCTACCAGAAATTTGTACTTTTGGTTCAGGAATCATTCAATAATACGTATCTTGTTCTTTCAGGTAGAAACCTCATTTTTCCATGTTGATTCCTCGCATGATCTGGATGTGACATTTAATATTGATGGATTTAGACCAGGAGCAGTTAAATTCCCACGTGCAGAAACATTCAGCGCAACAGCTAAGCCGAGTGGAAATATATTATCACTGACAGAGACCATTACATTTGGTGCTGACTTTGATGGTAATTTATTTTTATTAAACTTATTGATTCCATGCTTCACTTGGTTCTCTAATATCCACTATATTGTGCACTGCACAAGGTTTTGTATATGTTACAGCTGAGAAGATGATGAATTCGTTGTCTGGTGCTCGGGAGCTTTGGATTTCTGTTCCATTTTTGTTGTACAATTGCACAGGATTCGCACTGACAGTTTCAAGATCAGACCATGAACTAAAAGGCAACTGTCGCATCATTCCTCCCTGCTATGTTTCAAGTGAGCAAGGATTATTCATTGATAGCAAGAATGGGCTTCACCTCTTACCATCTGAGGATAGGCCACATCCCAGAGCCTTGAGTTATGGCAATGACAGTTATTTGTCAAAAAATCATATTATCTGTTCCAAAGATATTGTTAGCCCACATTCAGGAATCTTCTTGACGCAGTCATCAATTTCACATGGTTCTGTACATCATCAGCAGTCTGTGAACCAGTTGGATTTGATTGAAAAAGAGGATTCTCTAAACAAATTGAACAAGCAGGTAGACCCTCATGATCAATCAGACTCCAAAGTCTCATGTGTTTCGGATAATGAGTGTCTAAAAGCTAAGCCAGTTATGTACTCTCCTGATCCAAGTGCTGTTGCTAGTGAAATAATGGTCAAAGTGAGCAGGGACCATGCTGAATGTCCCACAGCGCACATACCGAGCGCTTCATGGTCAAACCCTTTTTTCCTTGTTGCTCCTAGTGGGTCAACTACTGTTTTGGTTCCACACCCTTCTACAAGTTCTGCAGCCGTTATATCTGTGGCCTCACATCTACTAGATACACCACTGATGGGTCGGACTAGAGCCATCGCATTCCAGCCAAGGTGATAGATTGTGCCGTACTTTGGAATTTGTTTTGTTTTTTGAAAGTACACAGGCATGTTATAAGCCAGCTGATCTCATTTGTGCTTATTTAATTAAGGTCTGTGCAGCTGAACTAGGCTCTATTATCATCATATCTGAGACTCAAGCTTTGAGAAACCGTAAAGTTGTATTTCATCAGCATTGTGTGTCCTAAAAGGCTAAAACCTATCAAGATGACTTGGAACCTCGTGCATTTTCCGAAACGTTCTAGTCACCCTTGCCTAACAATTGCTTCAATAAATCACAATATGTCACATCATTTTATGATCATTGAGGACTTCAAGACTTCCATGAGATTGAGATTTTCTGCATATATATAAATAAATGTTAAAACCTATGCTCCATTTCATTGTGTTCAATGGAGCACCATTGAGCTTATCTAGGATAGTTGACTTCTCCCAAACTGAATTTTGATATACTTGTGTCTTTATCCGTCAACACCAAATTAATAATCTGATATTAAGCGCTTGCCTATTGCTGAATCTGTAAAGCTCCAGAGCTACATAGTCTTAATGTTGACCCATTTGGTACTTATGAAGAGGATGTGTATGAGACCCAACCCTCTCCTTTAATCTAACAGCTAATAACTATTAACTATGGTGAAATAAGAGGCTTGGTTGGTCTAGGTAACTATTAAGTCAGATGTCTTGAGTGAGCTTTTAGTGTTGAATTTTGGCTCGTCCCAGGTCTATCTATCTACCCAATCTTTCTATACTGAAGTTTTTTTGCTCGTCTTTCTTTGGCAGATATGTAATCAGTAATGCATGCAGCAAGCCTTTGTGTTATAAACAGAAGGGCACTGATTTTGTTTTCCATTTAGGCATTGGTCAACACTCTCATCTTCACTGGATAGACACAACAAGGTAATCTACTGATATTACTGAGCTAGAGAACTGTAATCTGCCCATGTAGTAATCTCTTCTATTTAGTCTAATACATCCATGTAAATCTAGCAACAATAATTACCAAGTGGCCACATATATGCTTGATGAAGCTAGACTACTGATTTGCGTCATGTGTGTCGATTTATATCCCCGCTGTGACGATGACTTCATATAATCATGTTTGCGCTTGAATCTTGATAGAGGACCTATGGGATGCACAATTTAATTGCTCTACTAATTGATGCTTCTGCGTCATTAGCCCTGTTGTTTTGGCAGTCATTAAATCCAGCATTGTCACATACAAGACACATCAGCCAGTTTCATTGTTTGAACCTGCTACAGGGAGTTACTTCTTGCTGTTCGTTTTGATGAACCTGGATGGCAGTGGTCAGGCAGCTTTCTCCCTGATCATCTCGGTGATACTCAATTGAAAATGCGGAATTATGTTTCTGGTGCATTGAATATTATACGGATTGAAGTGCAGAATGCTGATGTCATTCACGACGAGAAGATAATTGACAAAGCCATTGGCAAGTCAGGAACAAATTTGATTCTTCTTTCTGATGATGACACAGGCTTTGTGCCATACAGAATTGATAACTTCTCAAAAGAGGTATGTAGTTGTCTATTGACCGTCTTATCTACATTATTAAGATACTCCAATAGTATACAGAAGTCGTTATGATAAGGATAAGAAGAGAAACCAAGCAAATTTCTTGTCATCTTTCTTGTAACATAATCTCCGGTAGTCTTGATGTACTCCCTTCATTCCAGAGCTGAGTCAATATGTACCATGTCTGTTTTTCTCGATGCTAAATTAACATGCTTCCTTTGGTATATTATCTCTCTATATGGTACCCCCACCCACTTACTTCTTTCTCTTCATTTTTTCCCTCCATAATCTTGTGACATCCTACTCTGTTGACTTAGGAGGGTATTTATCTCAATTTCACTTTTGAAATCTCTTATACACTACATCTTATTCCTAAAGAATCAGATACTGCAAAATTAAATTTTCTTTTGTAAGCTCTTGTCGTGCATGCTGACTGAAGTTTAGTTCACTTAAACTTTTGGATTGTGTTCATTTCCACCTTGTAGACCCTGCGAATTTATCAACAGAAGTGTGAAACCCTGGAAACTATTGTCTATCCATACACGTCATGCCCTTATGCTTGGGATGAGCCTTTCTATCCCCATCGACTGATTGTTGAGGTATGAAGTCTTTTCCATGCATTAACCTGCGGTAACTACAGTTAAATTTGAATTTATTGGTTTTGCTACTAGTTTCCGAATTTTTGTTGAATTGAATTAGGTTTCCTTGTATATCTACATTCTAGGATATATAATGTGAATAATTATAGCTAATCCTTTAGTACGGACAATTTCACTAGATAGCAACCTGTTTTTCTTTTCCCTGCTTACCCAAATTATTAGCAAACTCTCTAAACCATTATCTCCGTATCACATATGGTTTTGTCTTAAGCTTCGCATAGATGCGTGATGTTTTTCCTCTTTATTTTTTACATCTGCCGGAACCATCAAAGGCATTAGATTTGATATTGTATGCTATAACGAAAAAGGTTTCTTATTACTTAAATGAACTTGTATGTTGCTGCCAGATTCCTGGAAAGCGGACACTGGGATCATATACACTTGATGATGTTAAGGAATATCCACCTATACATTTAGCATCATCATCAATGTCATTGGAGGTATGTAGTCTCTGATCAAACTTTGAGCCTTGCTCATGTATTAATTTCATGAACTTTTCTCATGCAACCATTTTATTTTGGGAACAAATTGCTTAGCCATGCTAAAAAGCTTAGTAAGGTTAATTTATTCTTCTTTAACCAACATATTCATTGTTCTAACTTCTTACACAAAAACTTTCTTGGTAGTAGAAACATGAGAGGACATTGCTTTCATCAGTGCATGCAGAGGGTGCAATGAAGGTACTTTTAATCTATGTGGATCAGAATTTGTCCTCCATCCATACTGCAATCTTTGTATGAGTAAATCTGTTTATTGTAGGTGCTCAGTATCGTTGATTCAAGTTGTCATGCTCCAGAAGAGGTCAAAAGACCATGTTCTAATTTATCAGGGGGGAAAAAAGAAAGTAAAGAAGGAATGGAACTGTTTCTTGATTACAAGGATAAGGTATCTGTCAAGATATCATTTACGGGGATCTCCTTGATTGACTCATATCCTCAGGTATTCTTTTGCTGAGATCTTATGTGATCATATATTTTCTTGAGCTAGTTTGTATCTATGGGGCCAAAAGAATAAAACATACTTCATCTATTGTTTTTTTAGTTGCTACATTTGAAGATAAACATGTGGCTTATTCACATGATTCCATTCAATGGCAATAAAACGCAAAATAGGACGTAAAGGGGGGTTTTCCCCATAGCATAGAAAACAAACGGATTCGCCCAAAGATTCACATACTCCACTTTGACCCTTTCTTGGTAATCTGTAGTCTATACATAAGGAAAGATGTAGAGGTGATTGTTAGGTTCATCTCAAGATATATTTCTATAGTATATGAACTTTTTATAATTTTGAATTTTTTGAAAATTAAAGCTATTATTGTGTCAAATAATTGTATGAAAAAATTGTCAGGAATAAGTCAACCTTTGCGTTGACCACTTCTAACAAGTCAACCTAAATATATTCCATTAACAAGTAAACCTTGTAGCGTATTTTGCTTTTAACAAGTTTTTTTACAGGTTACCTGTTACTAACTTGTTAGTTTAGGACACTTATCCACGTGGCTAGTTTTGATTAGTTTAAAATAATCAATTGTTTTTACTTTTAATTATTTCTCTCTTCTCTCCCCATTATTTCTTTCTCTGTCATCTTCCTTCCCTTCCACAACCTAACCACCACCACCCTCCTCCTCTTTCCTTGCCACAACCATCATTAAACACCACCCAACCCTAATCACCTTCTTCCCCCTCTCCTCTCTCTCTCTCTGATTCTCTAACCAATGTCACCTTCTTCCTAACCCCAAGCATCAATCATCAATCACCACTCACTAGTGTCACCGTAAACCTCCATTAACAATGGCTGAAAACTCATCTCCACTATCACCAGAACTCACAGAAGAGGAGAAACAAAGGGTTGAAGATAACCGTTTACTTGCCTTAGCCAAACGCAAATCCTTTTTAACCCAACACAATTATCAACCTTCTTTAAACTCTCAACCCAAATATATTGGAGATTATTCAAGTCTAGAAAACTATATGACCCCTAAATTTGATTCCTCTTCTCCTCCTCCTCCTCCACGGTTTCGGGTTTGATTCGTAAGTCTGTTCCCCTGATTCTTTCTCCATTACTCTTCACCCTCTTCAAGGTTGAGGGTCAAGATCAATGCTTTCCCATTTTAGAGGCTTGCCTCCCATTAAATGTTAGCACTTGGGCTTTTTTGGATTTTGAATTCGTTAATGGCTTTTAATTTAATTGGGTTTTCAGTTTTCATTTTTAGGGGTTTTCCATTTGCTGCGAAATTATGTATTTATGTTAAGTTATCTGATTACCTTTTTTTTTGAAGTACTATCCTAGGATTATTTATGTTTGATATTAAAAATGGTTATTTATGTTAGGGGTTTTTCAAGGTGTTTTTTTTGTTGATGTAGGTGATTTAAGGTGGTGGTTGGGGTAGGGTGGTTGGTTTCGTGGTGGTGGTCAGAGTGGTGGTTGGTTTCGTGGTGGTGGTTGGGAGGTAGGTTGTGGACTTAGTGCTGGTAGTGTCGGTGGACCGGTGGTCATGGGGAAGGAGGAGGAGAGAGAAAAATGAAATAAGGGGAAGAAGAGAAAGAATTAAAAATTTTAAAATGTTTAATAAAAGAGTGACATGTGTCACTTTAACCTGTTAAATAGGTTAATAAGAGGTCTTAGCCGGTTTTAACTTGTTAAAAGAAAGGAGGCTACAAGGTTTACTTGTTAATGGAATATATTTAGGTTGACTTGTTATAAGCGGTCAACGCAAAGGTTGACTTATTCCTGACAATTTTTCCTAATTATATTGACAAGCATGAAAGGCAAACTGTTGCTAAAAAGAATGGAGTAAGTATATAAACACTGAAATCTGAAATTACTTCAAAGTTATCTTTAAACTCAATGCAAACAATCAAGATATGATGAATTCTCTACCTAATAACCATAGCATTAAAAATCAAACTAATAATATTGTTCGGATCAATATTTTTTATAAAATTCTTACAGGCACTAGCAGTGAAACTTGATAGTATTTCATATTGACTTGCTCAGAGGAAAGAGAGAGGGAGAGAGAGGGATGAGTGTATCACTGTCACTCTTTGTCATGTTGCTGTAATAGACTGATTTTCCTCAATCAAACAATAAGAACAAGGCAGTAAAAGAGAATATGTAAGCTAAAGGCACAAAATGAGAGGGAAAGGTTGGATCTTTGTTGTATTGCAATGGAATAGTACCAGAAAGCTTTTTGAGTAACTTAAACTCCCACTTAAATTACAATACATTAAAACCTAATTTTCATCTTCATTCATCAACATAATTTTACCCCTCCCTGATTTCTCTTATTTATGGAATTTGCTAACTACTTGCTTGCTCTCAAAGCTAGTTCTAGTACCTCCTAGTAAAATACCTATAATACCCTTCCCAATAATTTTGATTCATTACAGTTACGTATGGCTTTGACAGATAGTTTAATGGGCCTCTACCCTAACTGAAACTCTCGGATATATACAGAAATTACACACCTGTCACATGAAAAAAAAATTTAAATTCTTTGAGGGCCAGGCCCTTACAGGCCTTTCAGATTATCCGCCTCTAGATGTATGAACATATTCTCCTCCTTATAATGATGGTCAGGAATTGCTCTATGCATCTGTGAAGGAAATAAGAGTTGATCTTCTCCAGAATATGGAGCGACAGAGTTTTTCTTTCCAAATCTCTTCCTTACAAATTGATAATCAACTGCGTGGAACACCATATCCAGTTGTTTTGTCTTTTGATGAAGACTGTAAAGGTGGTCTTGTCAGCCACATGAGAAATAAGGATGGAGGAACAAAGACAAAAACGGAAAGCATGATGACTTACGCTGCTGGGATCTCCTCTGAACCTAAGATTTGTTTGGTGGCTTCAAAATGGAGGAACAAAGAGATGATGTTGGTTTCATTTGAATATATAAGCATAAGGTTTGTGAAGTAGCACTCTGTATGCTGTGAAATAGTTACTCCAAATACTTTATCGGAGATTTACCTTTCAAATGTGTGCAGGATTGGAGATCTATGTCTTGAGCTTGATCTGGAGCTGCTTTTAAAAGTGCTTGAGTTTATTAAGGCTAGCCCTTTGTTAAACTCTGATACTCCAACTTCATTATCCATGCCTAATAATTTCTGCACGCTGGGTGTGGTGGAAAAGTCTTTATCTTTTACCCCACAAAACTCTGAATATTTGCCAGTCACTGAAGAACATCAGTTCCCAAAAACACAGTATTCTATATCTGATAGTCACACTAGTACCTTGTCATTGCCAGAAGTAGTTCCAGTTGGAGCTCCTTGGCAGAAAATATTTCTTCTAGCCAGGAGACAAGATAAGATATACGTAGAAGCTTTTTCTATGGCCCCTTTTAAAATGACATTGAGGTAACGTACAATCCGAGTGTTTTCTCTTTATTCTTCTACCTGCATTTGCCTTTCTCATTTCGCATTATGCTGCAGCTTTTCAAGCAATCCGAGGATGCTCAAAATGGCAGGTTTGACATCTGGTGAATCGATCATCCATGTAAGTATCAGGCATTTTGCATGTGTTTGGTGCTTTCTGTGATTGATGCTGGTGCTTATTATTCATAACATTCATTTGTTGAATGATTCGTGTGCGAGTTTGAGGATCTGGCCAGCAACAGAGTACAGTATTTAGAGCTGTTCCTAGAAAAGGGAAATGGTAATCATTATGAGACAAATCAAAGAAAGGCAACCTGAAATACTCTCGAAAATAGTGAGTGATTGTGAGGAATCAGAAAGGGAATTGAATATTAGACAGCCCCATCCTGCATCCCTGGGGGGGGGGGTCTCTGTTCTTTGTTAAGTCTCCATTGTGGTTAAATTTTTATCTAGGAGAGTCGACAGTTTATACTCAAATGAACAATCATTTTAGCTCGGACTACATTTTGCACTCCTCCAATCTGTGTATGCATTTATTTATCATGCATTATAGTGGAAGTTGGTCAAGTAACATTTAAAATAAAATTTCTTAGTCTGCTTGTGTGGTAGCACAGCTGTTGACTCTCATAGCTAGAATTTAACCACATTTAGGGAGCTATTATACCAATACTCAGCATGAGCTCCCAGAAGCTCAAGTCTTAGGCTTATCAGTGATGAAGCATCAAAGTAAAGTTTCCACACTCTTATTCACCACTTAAATAACATTGACAATAGATGAGGCAAAAGCATTCAGACTGACTACGTCCTTGATGAATGTGGACGCTACTGACTGGCAGTGAAAGGGTGTCTAAGCCCAATAAAATGGCCATATTATGAAAGCCTATTAAGCATCACTAAGACGGTATCAATTCCTCGAGACCTAGGTAACCTTTCTATGAAACCCATAGAAGTATCCTCCCAAAATAGGAAAGGAATAGGAAGCGGTTGAAAAGGGCCAGCGGGATTTAGGGTGAAATGTTTGGTTCATTGACATATGCTGCATGTTTGCACATGAATGGCGGCTCCACTCCTTAGTCCTTGTACCTAGCCAAAACCATTCTTAAAACAAATTTCTATAGGGTTTTGAAGGTTTTGTGAGGTTCAGCAGTGGGATAATCATGGTCTTATCTAGAAGAACCCCAACCATGGAAGACTATTATGGAATTACCAGTCTGCCTTCATACCTCAGAATGCCATGATCTAAGGTGTATCCCTAAGACTTGATTTCTTCAATCAGTTTTTAAATGAAGGGTCACTTTGATTTGAGATTGAAGTTCCTTTCAAAGTGTGCCATAGTAGTGGTGATCTTTTCAATCCTTCGACATAACTCCTTCCTGTGTCTCTGTGGATCCCACGATTCTTCATACCAGCTTAACCCACACTGAGTTGAGCTCATCACCTTAACTTCTCTGAATATATCTCCAGACTTCAGAGATTTGAGCAATAAATCTCTGTTCCATCTCCTTCACTTTGTTAGGCTACTTCTTCGGTGAGGGTCGATCTCAATGAAGCAAACTCTTGCTCCAACTGGGCATTGCGTTGCATGTTGGTAGCTCCCACCATTCTCTCCATTCATTAGATCGGAAGCGTTCTGATAGACTGATACCAAGTTTGCTAGGAAACAACTAAACTTAGTTGAAAGTTGAAACTAACATGTGAAAATAGAGTACAATATTGGAAATACATATTGACTTAAATTAGTTGGGTCCAGGGTGCAAAAAAACGGCCGATATGGAACGGTTCGGCCGTTCTGTAACGTTTTTCAACTTTGCTGAACCGTTTTTGTCCGGTTCAGTACGCTGGATTATAAAACTCCGTTTTTTGGCCGTATCGGCCGTATTCAGCCGTGACAACACGGTTCGGCCGTTTTATTGGCTGTATCGGCGTGACAAAGCGGAGAAGAAGAGAGTAGATTCGAGATTAAGAGTAAAAAAAATAAACTTTCTTTAGATTTTTACATACCTTAACAGTAATCTATCAAAATCGAGCAAAAACCCCTTGTTAATTGCATCACTTTAGATCAAATTGAAGCCAGATTAAAAGCCCTAATTTGCGAAAACCCTAATTCGTAACTATGTAGGAGTTGGCAACCGCCACACTCGCCGGAGGTGACAGAAGATGACGACAAGTGGCTTCTGTTAATAATCGGGCTTGTATCTTGTCTTCATATCTGCAATTTTTCATCGACCTTTTGGCTTCCTTCGATCTTCATCCTCTTTGGAATTGCAGGAAACAAGTAACGTAATCTCTTTTTCTCACCTTTTCTCTCTCTTTCTCACCTTTTCTCTCTCTTGTTAACACTGTGACCCACTAGGCCACTAGTGCAGACCCACTGCCCCACTAGTTTTCTTTTTTTAAAAGACCAAAATTACCGTTTAACCAAAATACCTTTTTATGTTTTATTTTAATCAAGCTATCCTCTTCACTGTTTAAAGACTTTTTATTAACTCCTTTAATGGAAATTTAATCCTTAAAAGCAGTTTTTTATCAAAAATAAACAACATAACCTAATTTGTTCCACGACAACCGTATCCCGTTCCGCGACCAACGTATCCGTTCCGTTATCCCGAAATCCGAACCGTTCCCGTATCCGAAACCGTTCCCGTATTTTCGAACCATGGTTGGATCAGGTTAATTCACAATCAATAGAAGGTAGCTTACTTTCAAGAGGTAAGCTCTCTCTTTTCTATTACTTCTCTAGTTATTTTTGAGTACCTCTTGACTATATCCCTCACTTGCTATGCATTGCACTGCTAACAACATCTCTGCTAGTTGCAAGCAAATTCCTCCACTGATAACTAATCTGACATCAGCGGCGTCTTTTAAAATGCCATGGATTATATATTTTCCCACTCATGGATGTCTTCTAGCGTAAGGATAGAGGCCTAGCTGGATCCTTTGCAAGAACCTCTCTTGGATCTACGAACAATATATCTTGTTATGATATACTGTTCTTCTGTTGAGGTCACTTATCTTCGATCTGCTTCTCCAAGAATGGCTCGTAAAATCTGCACTTGGAACCCTTTCCCTTTTTAAAAAAGAACTGAACAAGGCAACAAGCTATATTATCTGATGTATGCATGTGCAGTCGCAAGCTGCAAAATTAGATGTACCATTACAATTCTTGAAGGTTAACAATTATGGTTCATGTCAATGGTTTATTTGATATTTTGTTGTCAAATAAATAGATGCAGTACCTTGTTTCTAAAGCATTTTGTAAGACCAGTCTGTATCTGTCCTTACTTACCGTCTTATGCTCACAGAGAGGTATAATGGCTCTTGCTGATGTTGAAGGAGCACAAATCTGCCTCAGGGAATTGACCATTACACATCATATGGCTAGCTGGGAATCCCTTCGAGAAACTCTTTTCAAGCATTACAGCAGGCAATTTGTTCATGAAATGTACAAGGTACTGAATCTTGCTTGTGTGCCAGACATATTTAAATTCATCATGCATGTTAATGAAATGCTCCCCAGTCCCCACCTCCACCCCCACGAATCTCGTCTGTATCGATCGTTCTTGGACTCAGGTACCTCCTTCGGACACGGGTATGTGTCCAAGTGTTCGACTCGTCCATTTACGAAAAATTTCCTTGATGTTGGCCCACAATGAAGTGTTTAAAGCGAAATGAAGAGTCCGAGTAACATAGTTTCATTCACAACCAAATTCTCTGTGGTGCGGGAGTTGGATTGAAACGACCAAATGGGCGTACCACTATGAAAGGAGTTTTCTTTGTGTTTGTAATAGAAGACTAATTGAGAACGATTGAGAAAGATTATTCAGTTTACAGTTTAGAGAAAGAAGCCAGAGATCTGTGAGCTGAGGACAAAATGTACCTATATTTTTTGTTCAAAAATTAGGGCTTTGTCAATCAGGTAGATTCGAACATCATATTTTGATGAATGCTTCGAGGTTTATTTATCCTTTGGTTGTCTTCTATAGTTCTATGGCTGCTATTAGGCTTGCTCCCATGTTTTTCATCGGCACTCTTTATTTCGGTTTGTAACCTTGAAGTCGATGGAGTGGTAGTCATAGAGGCTAGGTTGTTGTGTGTGGGACAATTACTAGCATCAAAATGACGTGAAGGGTAGTTAGAAGAAAGCGCACTAGTTACCCTTTTCGTTTTGTTCCCATTGCCACCTTCATATTAGTATATCAATAGACCAATTTTGGTCATCAGAATTCATCCTAAACATGTGTACTTCATTTTTCTGGAGTACCATCCATTACCACTTCATATACGATATTAAGTGATTTGAAGAAAATCACAAGTTTGGAGATGAGATTCAATTACCATGGTAGAGAGGTGTACTAGTTGCGTTAGGTTTTTGTTCATTATAATAGTTCTATTAACATGTTTGGAGAAAATCACTTGGAATAGGTTTGTCTTGTTTTTAAGCACTTAAGGTGTCATTTGGTATTGTTGAAGTTTTGATTTTTCCAAAATTGAGACACATGTTCGGTATAAGCATTGAATAAAACTAGTTCAAAACAATTTCAAGAAAAGCGAAGCAGAAATTTCGGAACCACTGGAAGTGGTTTTCTCTTGTTTTACAATTTTCCGTTTTTCCTGACCACCATGACTAATTAGGAATTCCTTCTCCTATGATTTTTCTCCTATCATCCTGCAATTCATAATTTACTTCCTTCCTCTTATGAATTCTCTCTCTTCATCTTGTAATTTCGCCAACCTGTCTTCTAAAAACGGTATCCAAAGAACCTAAGAAGTAAGAAAGGAACTAGAACAGCAATAAATGATTACATTGTTCACGGTTTGATTTTTGAACTAGAACCATAAATGATTAAACTGTTCATGCTTTGCTTTTTATTTTTTTTTGCATTAGTATCCTTTTTTGGGGATTGTAGAAGACATTGTAAGGCGTATTTTCCTAATGCTTTAGGTGTGTTAGGAGTTAGGAGTTAGTTACATGGTAGTTCTGTTTTTAGAGTGAGATTAGGGAAGTTAGTTATTTGTGTTCACACTGACACCGTCAAACTGTGCCACGTAGTGTGCTATTGTGCTACTCGTTTTCCACACAGTTGTAGGGATTTTTGCTTCCGAAACCGATTTAATCTATTTTCTTTTTCTTTTAAAGGGAATATCTCTTTCCTTTCTAGTTCCACACTTTCACTTGTTGAAGGAAGCTAGGGCGTGTCCTATTTTCTCTAGGTACTTACAAATACTTGCATGTAGTTCATTACTAAAGTAGAGATTTGAGTTCAATTATAATGGGAAGTTATTACTATCAATGAGCTTTACTGTGGTTTATTTTATGAGTTGAACACCTCTTGCATCCTCGACTCATGCATTTTAACCTCAAAACTGCGATTTTTGAGATCTAGCCTTGTTACCTTTATTATTTTCGGCCCTAAACACATAGTTCCGTTCATTTAGATCCCTCGTTAACCTTATTCTGATTCAACCCCCCTCGACTCCCCGTTACTTACATTCACGTTGCTCCAAAGTCTTGTACCCCCTACTTGCTTGCGCCAGCTAAGGTCTCGTCCAGTGCATCCAAGTCCTGGACTGACGCTCTTGTCTTCAATAGAAACAAGGTTTAAAATCTGGTCACAATTGCGGAAATGGTAATGTATAGAGAAAGAAGCGTACTTTATCGTCGCGGGTCGCGATAGAGTCATGGCTGACGGCACGCGGAGTGGATTATTTTTTTTGTCTATCGGTAGTTGTAACGGTATTGATATGGACTGTAATTGCCCGATATCGGTCAAGATGGCCTTAATATTGTCCATAGCGGCCTTGCAATGGTCCTATTTTTCCGATAAATGATGGCCCTTGACAACACGGGAATACATGTTCGTCAAGCTCCTGACCTGTTACATGGGTAGTCGCAGAGTTCAGCCTCAATTAAAAATGATTAGAAGGAATGTGTTCCTTTTTTCTAACGTCTGGCTTTCGCATACACCAGCCTGTTTCGCGAAAGGCTAGAGTGTGGTGCACGGTCAGACTGGGACACATGGTCTGGACTTGCCTGTGGCCATCACCAACCATTTAACAATGGTTAATTGCTATGTTCAAATTGTTCAGTGTAATGTGCCTTTGGGAAGGATATAGGTAACCTCAGTGATAAGGAGATATAGTCATACTGTTTACAGGTCCTGCGTTGACTTGAGAATGATGGAAATATGTGGGCTGAATCATGCATTCTTCATTGACTCTTCCTCTTAAAGGAAAGCTGCATAAGTAGATGAAAGTTAACTGTACCATTTCTTACATAGGATATATCCCTGCTTTCATTGAGCTTTTATTTATGACTCAGGTGTTTGGTTCTGCTGGTGTAATTGGAAACCCAATGGGCTTTGCTAGAAGGGTTGGGCTTGGAGTTAAGGATTTCCTATCTGTTCCAGCAAAAGGAGTTCTGCAGGTATATGAAGAAAAATAAGGATGTTATGGATTTTCTTGTAACAGTCAAATACTGTTTTTGCTATCGTTCTTTATTTGGCAAAGTTTCTTTTATCATTTTAATTAAAGCTAGTTTTTACTCAGAAGAGTCCTTCTGGGTTACTCTCCGGAATGGCACAAGGCACCGGTAGCCTGCTTAGCAACACACTGTATGCTATAAGTGATACTGCAACGCAGTTCAGTAAAGCTGCTCATAAGGTATGTTCCAATTAAGCATAGGCGACTAGAGTAAAATCAGCCGATAACTGGTTAATTTTTGCATCTAGGGAATTCTTGCCTTCACGTTCGACAACCATGATGCCTTAGAAATGGAACAACATCGAGTGGCAGCATCTTCTCAGAGCAAAGGTGTAATAAATGAGTTGTTAGAGGTATGATAAAGCAAAGCTAGTAAAACTGTCCCTGTAATAAAGCATCTTTCAATCAACTAACTTTTCACTCCCCAGGGACTAACTGGTCTTCTCCAATCGCCTATTAAAGGAGCTGAGAAGCATGGACTTCCTGGAGTTTTGTCAGGTATCTCTTATCAGGAAGAAGCTATGTTTAGGGGCATCATCAGTAGAAAATTTTGAAGAAAACACCCCACGACCTTATCATGTGAAAATAAGTTAAAATAGAACGCTGCAAAATTCATGTCTTTTCACTGAAACTTTCACTGGTTGTTAATGTGAATTAGAATACATCGTAGAAAACATGCTTAAATAGCAAAATTCTCCCTGACTCCTCATTTTACAAAGCATAGCTTCTGCCCAAGCAACGGTAACTACATGTTTTTAAAAGGAAACGAATGTGAATTAACGTTAGTAAAGGGTGTAGATCTTGTGGGTTTTTTTGAATTATTTAAATTAGGGGTGTTGGGGTAGCCATGAGAATATGACCCTGATTAGGGGTTTGTTTGAAGTAAAATTTCTTAATGCTATGTTTGGTAACAAGGATTTCATTTAGAAATCTGGAATTGGGCCAATTCACTTGTTTGAGAATAGGTTGGAATTGGAATTGAAATTGGCCCAACTTCCAACCACTTTCTAAATAGCCTGATACATGTCATTTGGAAATTCCATCTCAGAGCACGTCATTTCTAATTCCACAACTCAAGTCAAACATTTCTCCCTCCTCAACACCTCTCTTCTGGATCAGCCCTAATTTTATCTCTTGGCCATTGATGAAGCTTCGTCTGTCGCATCAAGCTCGAGCCCTAGTTTTCTCTCTTCACCATTGATAAAGCTTATCTGATTCGTATGCTTATCGTGTTGGGTTTAAAACTAGTTTGATTCACTCTTCGTTTTGCTTTCGTTTAGATCACCATCGTCGTTAATGGCGGTGCCGCATCTTTCTCTCTCCTTGATTCGTTTGTTTTTGCTCTACGAATCTCCTCTCTGTTTTCTGCTGTACCCATGGTTTTACATTAAATTTTGGAATTGAAATTTCATTTGCTTGGCGAACAGTTTTAGAATTTGAAATTCAGGATTTAGAATTGCAATGTTTACCAAACAATTATTGGAATTTGAAATTCCAGATGCCAAACAAATAATTTTGATTTAAAATGAAGAATTCAGAATTCCATATTTGGATTCCATAATTTGAAATGAAATACATGTTCCCAAACACTACTTAATATAATAATAATAATATAAAATACTAGAATAGGCACAGGTGCACATCATAGATTATAGGCAAAGATCCACTTTCCTCCACAAAGTATGCCTTTGTATTTCACAAGCAATCTTGCAATCTATCTAAAGGAGTCTAAATGTAAGGTAGAGATAAAGCTTGGAGAGAGGAGGGGGAGAGGGGCGTATAAGAAGTTGTAATTGCAAAGAGGTAAAGACTCGTTTAAATGTAACTTCTTACATGTTCACTCAAAGTGACTTCCTCAAGCAACGTCATTTAAGTTCTACTCCCTCCGTCCCCCAAAGGATTTCCCATTTCCTTTGGGCAGAAAGTTTGAGGAGTGATGTTGATGTGGGGCTTAGTTTTCATTTTAAAATGGAAAAGTAAGGTAGTAGGTATTATTTAGAATTGTTTATTAAGAGAGAGAGTGTGGGGTCAAATACTTTTTGTAAGGAAAATAATATTATAGTAGGTGGGCCATGTTCAAATAAGGAAATGGGAAATGTAATTGGGACAACATAAATGGAAAAAATGGGAAATCCTTTGGGGGACGGAGGGAGTAGATATTAAGCAAAGCCATAGTTTTAAAAAAGTCTCATGTGACAAAAATAAATAAAGAACAAACAAAAGAAAAACAGGAAGTTGAAACTAGAACAGTAAGTTTTGGAGAAGTTTGCCACATTTTTGTTGCGTAAAAATTGTTTTTTGAATTAATTTTTGCAATTCTTTTGATAAGTCTGGATTAAGGTGGAACATGAAAGCCAGGATAGACTGTAGATGGGAGAAAGGACAAAAGGAATATGGGAGGGGGCCCACTTACAACGTACTACCTGGTCCTTTGCTCGGGGGCATGAGGGTGGGGGGAGAGCCATGAATATAGAGGTTGGGGTACAAAATCAGATCATCACCACAAAAAAAAAAAAGCATTAGTTTCTAGCAAACATAATTTAAGTCATTGATGAGTCATATTTAGTCGACTTGTTTTTCTGAAGGAAAAATTACAAGCACATTGACAAACGTACATGATTTATAAGCAAAGATCGCGTTTTAGGCCGATTAAAGCGATATCTTGTGGTCTGGGCCGATACTTAGCGGTACGGCAATCGTATCAATTCCATTACCGCTACACCGTGACGTTACCGCAACCATGACCGAAACCGCATTTTTGAACCATGGCATTGATTATCAAGGACAGCGAGATATTGCTTGGGGATGGCTTTTGATACTCGCCCGCGTCCCCACTCCATTAACCCAGTTGTTTTCATTTTGAAAAATGAAGAATGGATGAGGGAAAAACTAACATGGCGGTTGTCATAGGTCTTAGTTATTTGTTAGAGATATTAGGAAAACAATATAATTTCTTGGTATGTGAGGAAACTCCATACTTTAGATGTCTAATAAACATGTGTTGGATATTTAGTATTCCCTTCATCCCAAAATAGTTTGAAGTCTTTGAACACTTTCCTTCAATGTTTGTCCTAGATTAGTCTGCACATTTCCATTTTTGGCATGGTCTAAGATAGGGGAGGGGGAGGGGAGGGGGATCTGCTACCCTTTCATTTACTAAACTCTTAGGCTCTGTCCTTTTCAACTTATTTAAGCACTCTAGTGTTTATTCTAGAAATGATCATATCCAAAAAATTCAGACCAGATAAGAACAAAAAACAACTATAATAAGTTCAGATCAAATCAGACGAAAAGAACGGATCCTTAGACAATCGTGTAAAGAATGTTCATGGTTTTCATATTATGGGGTGTCCCAAGAAATTGTCCTCTAAAATTTGTCGAAGCAAATTTCATGTTTAATATTGCATACTACCTTTACCTTTTTTACACTTGGTTAAATTAATTTCTAATAAAATCAGTAATTATTAGTACGACACATCTAAAGAAGTAGTTGATTCATCTGTCACTTATGCTACCACGACATGAATAGAAGGAAAAGGAAATTGTATTCGATTTCAAGTAGCTGTTCAAATTTGCTACTTCATTTATTGCAGGATTTGCCTTAGGTGTTACTGGGCTTGTTGCGAAACCTGCAGCTAGTGTGCTTGAAGCCACAGGAAGGACTGCACAAAGTATAAGGAATCGGAGTAGGCTTCATCGGACGAGACTACATCAGTTGCGTGTTCGTCTTCCCAGGTCCTTGACTGCAGACCTGCCCCTCAGACCCTATTCTTGGGAGGAAGCGATTGGTACAGCTGTGCTCTTGGAGGCTAATGATTCAAGATACAGGGATGAGGTCCTAGTAATGTGCAAATCGCTGAAGGTTGCTGGGCGATTCGTAGTTCTTTCTGAAAAACTCATATTGGTTATTGAATGTTCTAGTCTAGTAGATCTAGGCAAGCCAGAGTTTCAAGGCGTTGTTGCAGAACCTGACTGGAAACTGATAGTTGAAATTGCTTTGGAAAGTGTGATACTCCATGGTGTCGATGAAGGAGTTGTTCACATTGTTGGAAGCAGTTCAGAAACCCTTATGGGGCAAAATCATCATCACCACAGAAGAACTGGAGGTAGAACAAATCTATGGAGCAAACCTAAAACTCCACTTCCGCTCTTTCAGACAGACTTGGAATTTGTTTCCAAGGAAGAGGCGGAATACTTTCTTAGAGTTCTGTCGTCTTCAATTGAGCAGGGAAGAGAGCAGGGTTGGAAAAATGTATACCTTCTTCACCAAAGTAATTTAAGAAATTGATCCGTTTATTTCTTGTTACGTAAATTTGTACGTGTTTCCTGTAAATTTACACAGTTTTGTTTTTCTTTTCTTCCTCCCTGCCGATTACAGAGGATAGTGGGTGTCTCCAGCGTGCATTTACATTGTATATGTATAGGAACATGTAAATACTTTTGCACTTGTTATATATGTTGATTCAAGTTCTTAATATTAGCAAATTTAAATAATTATACTGGGTAGTACTTCCTTCGTCACACAATAAACTTCTCATTTCTCCAATGCACACAATTTAAGAAAGTAGTTGGTGGTGGGTTCTTTGTGATCTTTTAAATAATAAACTAGTATTTATGTCCAAGCGATGCTTTGAAATTTATATGAATTATACTTTAGTAATTGACAACTTAAATTTGGTGTAGAAGCATGTTATTAAAAAGTTATAACTTAGTAGTTTTATTAATATAAGCAATTAAATATTGTAACTTATGGTTTTTCATTGAAAACATTTAATATCATTATAAGTATTGATAAAAGAAATAACAACAATGTAGTAGCACAATGGTTAGAGCATTTATCTTCAATACTCGAGGTCGTAGGTTCGAAGCTTCTCATGGCCAGTTTGCACTTTTTAAAAAGAACATCCTTGAAAATAAGGAAGAGTGACACGTGGCGGATTGCAACATGTGCTTACGCTTTTTAATATATATATATAGATTATCATAGTTGATGACTTTAAAGAGTATTGTTTTGGTTTCTAGTATATAAAGTGGTGGTTCATTATTTTATACCTCACATATATTCAAGAAGTGGGAAGAACATTGTGGGACGGAGGGAGTACTATTTATGTATGTTTTAGGATTTTGCAACACAGACTGTTTGAACTCTTTTTTATGTAGTATTATTTTAATCACTAATATTGTCGATATCATTAGTAAAGGTTATCATAATATTATTTAAAAACTACATATTGAGATGAATTCATTGAGATTTATATGATTATTTTTCTCCTACATAATTCATAAATAAAGTTTATAAAGTTTGACCTTAAAAGTTCAAAGTTAGATTTGTAAGATTAATGAAGCGAAGAAATATCTTTTGAGAAAATCCAACTTTAGAAGTATATGGCCAACTTTAAATATATAGGATCGCAGAATCACGTCTTCACTTTTTATATGTTTTTTCTAAGTTTTTTATTTTTCCAATTTCAACTCGGATAGAAATATTAAATAATCATTTACCTAGTTACTTTATAATTGTTAAGTCATGCTTGATTTGTCCAATGAATTTAGGTTATCCACCGGTTAGATGAGGCCATTGATGAAGTGTTTATGTTCTTCTTCATGTGATGCTTTTTAATGGTCATTTCGAGTCATTTACATGCATTAAAGTAAAAGATATGAAATATGATCATTATAAGTGTCAATTCAACTTTAACTTTTTGAGGGACCAATGTAATTTTGCGATCTTTTTATAATTATAATATAGAAAAGATATCGATATATGAAAGAAAAAGAAAGAAAGAAAGAAATACATTTCAAGTCATCTAGAAGGCCATAATGGTTGGTTCATACAATAAGTTGGCGCTCTTGCATCACGCAAGGCCAAAAGCTAGTTTGTTTATAAAATCAGAAAATCTTGTTTAACAACCATTCCTCTCTCCATTCCTCCCTCCATTCCTCCCTCAACTCCCCCACCCTTATGTTTTCCATTCTCACTCACTCCTCATTTTCTCTGTTTAGTGTGATGGGGTGGGTTTTCAATTTTTTCATAACCTCTTCAAGAAAAATCTATCTAATCTTATTGTATACTTTGTTGCAATCAATTTTAAGAGAAAAGAGGCCTTTCTTCCCTTTTTTCCTGCTTAAGGATTCGAGAATCTCATGAATTATCTAACAATTATCACTAATAGTCAGTGAGGAGACCTACATTGAGAGTTGAGACGAGGGGTGACACTCTGAAATGAATAAAAAGGCTTTACTCAAATATGAAATATATGTTGATTATTAGTATGCAACCCCTATTGCTCAATTTCTAAACGTATAAGTAACATCCCCACTCTAAATTTTTGGGTCCTTCATATTTACCTGTGCTATCAGAAACAAATGCGGATTTTATGTTTGGCTTATGTAAAAAAGTAAGAACTTCTTCCAAGCAGACTATGAGTAAATGAGAAACAATTTTATAAGTAGGTTCTTCCTAACAAATGCCCTCAACACGTTAATTAACATTCAATATTAGTGTTAATTTTGGAATATATGTCAAAACCACGGATCGGTCGGTCAATTATTGTTTATGCTAGCATATTATTTCCACTTTTAGTTACCTTATCGAACATTTGCCTTATAATTGATACTTCCTCTGTCTTTTTAGGTGGTATATTTCACTTTAACATACTTGTCGAGACACATTTTGTATCATTTTCATCTTTAATTATGCATTTGTAAAAATTATAACAATTAGATATAAAAAATATATCATTCGAGACTAATCAAACCATGACTACATTTTTCCTTATGCCTAAATCACAAAGCCGGTCAAATAATGAACGAATAGTGTTATAATTCAAAGTGTAACACTTAAAGAGAAACGGAGGTAGTATTGTAGACCCGTGTGGGTTGGTATTGGCTCACATCTTTTGGCTTCAGTTTTTTGCAGAAGTGAATAAAGTTTGACCATACGATTTATTCAGAATGGAATAGATACATTGCAAGTACTACTTGTACTTATTATGATAAGATCACAAAACATAATATAGATTGGAGTTTCTTTTGAATTTTTCTCCTCGTCTCCTACATACTCTAGATTGGAGTATATTTTGGATCACAAAACATACTCTAGATTAGAGAATCTCAAAAGACATGATGAGAATCGATATAATTGCTTTCTGCACTCAGTTATACTTCTTACTTAAATACATATAGCTCGGTTGTAAACTTGACAGTAATAAGGTGCACAACAAGGAGTTCTGAAGCAGTCTTCTAGCACATTGGCACATTTGAGTCCTCCGTTTTGTGTCGCAAAACGATCTTTAAGTAGCTTCTCTAACACCACAATTTCTTCCTTAATAATGGCTGCCGGTAACTTCGTCTCTTGCTTAGCTTCACCAACAGTGGTCACCATTTCAATGGTGTTACTTCCCACTTCCGACCTTGCAACTGATGGACCTCAAACAAATGTTAGTACACATAGATCATTTATAGGACTATCAATTCATGGTGTAACAGTCGTGTAAGCTATGTTGCATGGACATAGAAGTTGAGTAACGGAAAAATATATATATGGGCACAGGGCACACTATTGGTATACTAATGTAAACGTTCATCTTATGTTTTTGTCGATGAATATCCATTTCTTGCATCCATTTTCATGCAATAACTTGTAAGTTTACTTGGTTCAACCAATACTGATAAGTTTTCTTTTGATCTATAGTTATCAAAGCATCATTTTCTATACTTTCTAAACTAAAAGGTAATTCGATTTATTAATGGTCAAAACTAATGATAATGGTAATATACTTCATCCAAACGTCCACAGTAATATTTGTTTATCTTCAAACATATCTTTCTCTTCATATATTTCCGTTACCACTTTAAATACTTCATCCGCTTTCTTTTAAATGTTACACTTTTCATTTTAGCAAGTTTTTGATTAGATGTTACACCTTCCTTTTTTACAAAGAGTCTATCTTTTTCCAACCACAAGGTCCCTACTTACTTTTTCTCTCTACTTCTCTTCTACCTAAAAATTGCCTAGAAGTGTGTGGAAAAAAAAGTGTAACATCTAAACTAAAATGGAGGTAGTATAATACTTCCTCCGTTTCATTTTAAATGCAACGATTTGACATAAAGTAGAGAGAAAAAATGTCAAATCGTTGCATTTAAAATGGAACGGAGAAAGTATTATTGTATTGCCTATTTAGTGTTAGTAGAACTTAAGTGCATAATTAAGGATAAAATTCATGTACAACAAGCATTAGTATGAGACTTCTTTTGCAAAGTTACATACTTCCTCCGTTTTAAAATAAGTGATACATTGTTGCTTTTGCGGATTTTAAGGCAAAAGATTATAATTGTGTTTAGTGTATAATTAATGGTGAAGTTAGTGGGTGTGGTCCCCTACCCCTTTTGAAGTTAGTGTTATTAGATGTTGTTAATGATGTGTTTAGCAAAAAAGTAAAGGCACATAGATCATTTTATAAGCAAAAAATTACCATATAAAGCATAAAACCAAAGTGTATCACTTATTTTAAAACACCCCAAAATAGAAAGTGTATCACTTATTTTAAAACGGAGGAAGTATATAATTATTCATGATCATTACTAGCACTAGCATATACTTATTTCTATTATATAAGAGAAGAGGTGGGAGTAGACAACAAAAAGAAAATAAAGGAAAAAAAATCTATAATTAAGTGCTTTAATAGTTAGATAATTAATCACTTTACTAATTAAGTTTTTAATCGTTGCACGCATCGCGTGTATATAAAATTAGTTAACTATATAAACAAACCATTAGCACACAAATAGAAAAACAGATGCAATCCATCTTTTCCATGCTAAACCTGGACGATTCATAATCTTAAATTTTACCTGAAGCAAAGAGCACGAGAATAGCTAGTATGGCCAATTTCTCCATCTTTCTTTTTGTGTGTATGTTTAAACTATGTAGAGTTGAGAGCTTTCCTTTCTTGGTGCATTTTCCGATCTATACCAGCTGCCTATTTATAATCGCTGCAATGATTTATTAAATCTAAACAAAACAAAATAATAATGTTATAGACCCACAAAATCACTATTCGGTAGAAACGTGATTTATGTGGTGTCGACATTATTGTGGACACGTTAAGATATGGACAGCGAGTCAGTGAGCCAGTTATCTATGGAGTACAATAGGTAGATCCTGCACACGGAACTATGGTGAGCACCATGCGCACGATGAACATTACCCACTGTCCAATGAACATCACCCAATGAACACACCCAATGAACATCAACCAATGAACAATGAGCGTCACTAAATGAACATCAGTTGGACATCACCCAATGAACATCACCCAATGAACATCAATTGCACATCATCCAATGAACGTCACCCATGAATGTCACCCAATGAACATCAGTTTGTGTTAAAAGAACACTAAGTTCACACACAAAGAACAATAATCAGTTCTCCAATGAACAAGACTCCAAAATTGATTTGAAATGAAAATTTTCAAATTTTTGACAATTTGAAAATGTCAACCAATGAACATCAGTTTATGTTAAAAGAACATTAAGTTCACTCAAATGAACAATAAAATAAATCAAAAGAACCAACTGGTGTTCATTGGGTGATGTCCAACTGATGTTCATTGGGTGATGTTCATTGTTCATTAGGTGGATCATTGGGTGATGTTCATTGGGTGATGTCCAACTAATGTTCATTGGGTGGTGTTCATTGTTCATTGGGTAATGTTCATTGGATGATGTTCATTGGGTGATGTTCATTGTTCACTGACTGATGTTCATTTAACTGACGCGTTTTGAGCTGTGCGCATGTAGCTCTACATGGTTCCGTGTGTAGGATAGAATTTGCGTATGGAGTACATAATTGTTTCGTTTCAAAAAGAAAAAATTTGTTTATGATAAGAAATCTAAGATAGAATACATAAGAGCATGTACAATGGGAGGGTTTTAATTGGTCTAATAATATTAAGACTAAGTCTTAAATAGTTTTACCATTGTAAAAACTTAGTCTAGTTTTAAGGGAGAAGGGGTTGGTCTCTACTGCCAGACCAACAGTGCCTAGGATGAAGAGCCCAAGCCAGTAAAAGCATGCCACGTTGTGGAGTGAGAACCAACAATGCTGGTTGGCCTTTTGGGTTGAAAAGCAGCAACACTGAAATATGGAGGAAAATAAATGAATGGAGTGCAGCGTTTTGAGGGGAAGGAAGCAAAAAGAAATTTAAATATGGTGTGAATACCACTGATCCATTGCTTTGCACTTGACACGTGGAAAGAAAAGCATGGGTTACTCTCCATTTCTTCTTTCATTCATTTCATTGAAATGATTCTCCACTTTAATAGTTTTTTATGGTAACAATTATTAAATTGTGTCAATAATTAAATAAAAAAAGTTACTAATTGCTATAAAATATTTTTAGCTATAAAATGAGTCTAAATTTGATATATTTTTTCACACTTCTTCTCCCTCTACCAAAATTATTCATATTCTTCAAATAAGTCAATAATTATTTATATTCTTCAAAATAATCTAGTCTATGTAAAAATAAAGATATTATAATTAGATTAGTAGATATAAAGATAAATAGACCAACTAAGACCAACCCACCCATTGTTGGGAAAAAAATGAGTTGGTGGAGAGTTAGTGGGATATGAAGGGTAAGAAGGAGGAAAGGAGAGAGAATGAGAAAAATGGTAAGACTAATAAGATGCTAGTCTTACCATTGTACATGCTCTAATGATTTGGGGAGTGGTTGTGTTGTCTGACTCAAGTTACGTACAATTTTGATGGTATCTAAAAAACTGAAAGACAACTACCCAGGTTTTGCAGAATAACAGGCGATTGGATTTGGAGTTGTGAATTTGTGATAGGGAATACTGATGTAAGAGAAGGATTTTTTGGCAAAAACCACCTAATATAATTGACCTTATATATATAATACATGTAGGTTTCACTACCAACCGGTGGTTTTGGCCGGAAAATCGCCAATTTTGACCGGAAAACCACTTTTTTGTTGCCGAAAAACCACTAATTTTAGCCGGAAAACCACTTCTTTGGCCGGAAAACCACCAGTTGGTAGTGAAAGCTATAATATTATATATATATATAAGGTAGTTAAATTTATAAAAAAAAATAGAAAAGGTGGTTAAACCAATAATGTCTATTATATTAGGTTGTTTTGCCAAAAAATCCGTAAGAGAATTATGTGTGTTAGGTAGAAATTGATTAATTTTTACTGATGTATCGGGGTAGCTTTTGTAGTAGCGAGTCCGTATGATAAGAATTAGGTGATGTGGGATCTCATTGACCGTAGCCCCTATTTTTGGATTACTATGTATAAAGGGCATTTTTTGTCTTTTACATAGGTCATTGGGATGGCCAATGGGAGGGCCCAAACAGTAATATATATTTTATTTGTCTCATTTTATTTGTTACACATTGAGTTTGTGCACTATTCACATTGCAACTTTAACTGTCTTTGGGCCTGTTCTGTTCAGCTTATTTTCAGTTTAGTTCAGCTCCAATAAGTTCAGTTCAGTTCAGCTCCAATCAGTTCAGTTCAGCTCCATTTATTATTATTATAATTATTATTAATAATTATAATAATAATAATTATTATTATTATTAATTATAATAATAATAATTATTATTATAATTATTATTCTAAGGATTGAACGAATTCGAAGGGAGGCTTAGTTGCGTATTGTCCTTCTGTCCAAACTTTATTATTATTATTATTATTCCCTATGTCCATGTATGATTCGGTGTCCTCATTCTCCAAGTGGCCGTAGTAGTTGGCTATATTGTCGTTAATTGTTATTTTACTTAAAGTTAAACTGATTTTCTAATAATATCGAATTGATAATAAAGGTCTCACGAAGTACACATTTCGATCACGACATAATAAAAATACTTGTAATTGTTAAAATAACATCATTCTTAATACACCTTTTGATATTTGAACTATTGCGAAATAATAATACTATCGAACATTACTAGGTTCACCGTCTTCATAATTTGTTAGTTCTTCGTGCTCTTCTTCTCCATAAATTTGCTCCATCAACTCGGCATTATCTTGGATTGATTTCCATATTTCAGAAGTTATTGTATCTCGTACACTATTCATGGCAGTTAGGTTGTTTTTTTATTGAGGTTAAAGTAGTAGAAAGGGAAAATATGGGTTTTATAATTAGGAAAGAGATACGTAGTAGGGTTTTTTTTTGATATCAAGGTTATAATTATTTTTTATAATTAATTTTTTTAATATAATTGTATTTTGTTATTATTATATATTTTTAATTAATATCTAATTTAAATTTCTTATTTATTTCTTAAATATTTCCAGCTCTAAGAAGTTCAGTTCAGTTCACCTCCAATAAGTTCAGTTCAGTTCAGTTGGGCTCCCATAAGTTCAGTTCAGTTCAGCTCCAATAAGTTCAGTTCAGTTCAGTTCAGCTCCAACAAGTTCAGTTCAGTTCAGCTAAAATAAGCTTAAGAGAATAGGCCCTTTGAGTTTATAAACGTAACGGAAAACATACTCAATAGGGATCTTGTTTGATTCATCTTAATGTGTACTTTCCAAATATATATTTTTTGCAATTTTTTCTTATACCTAATTTAAGATACTTCCTCCGTTTTTATTTAAATGTGACACTTTTAGATTCACGGACTCCTAGGCAATTTTTGGGAAGGAAAGAGATAGAGAGAAAAAAATAAGGGGACCCATGTGAGAGGAGAGAGATAGAGAGAGTTTATTGACCAAAAAAGAAAGTGTCACATTTAATTTAAAACTTCCTAAAATAGAAAGTGTCACATTTAAAAAAACGGAGGAAGTATTAGTTTTTGAAATCACATCTCGAAAACTATGAAAAACCAAATGTAGTAAATAAATTAGAACATATGGAGTATTTCATAGCATTAAATACATGCGGTAGTGCAAAATTATATACTTTAATAATTTTGTATCATGGTGTTTTGCATTAAAACAAAAGTTGATTGGGAGAATAGAGAGAAATTGACCGGTGGTTCAAATGGAGGAGAGAGATGGCGTTGGAAAGAGGAAGATAGGTAATCATGGGTATGACAGAGAAGGAAGAGATGAGATGAATTTTAAACAGAAAATATAAAAAAAATATACCAATTAGATTTTGCCATGTGGATTGGATAAGCTGCTAAGTAAATTATAACAGGTAATGAAGCAATGTGGGAAAATGCATCCTATAGTTAGGATTATATTGAAATTTTGGAATAATAGTTAGTTGGGATTAATATCGGAGAAGTATCCATATATTGAATTATTTCCGTGAGTTTTTTCTATCGAAAAATCCTCTACATTTAACTGTTTTGTAACTATAGACACGCATTCAAACGGAGCTTTAGAGCATGAACAATCATGGGCTAGAACCTCCCCATTTCACTCTCTCTCCTATGAAATGGGGAACCCATGGTTGTTGGACCCTTCCCATAATATGGGGAAGCCCTTTGCCAAGGGTTGGTTCCCACTTCTGAAGTTAACCGGATTGTGACAAGTGGCATGGACCACTTTTTATAAATGAATCTCAGCCTTGCAAAAGTTAGTGGTGGGGTATGGAAAAGTAGGAGAGAGAATATAAGGGGAACCCATGAATGTGGGTACTAAATTTTAATATGAAAAGGATAAATGAAAAAGTTAGTGGAAAGTGATGTGGAAGAATAAGGTGAGGAGAGAGAAAATAAGGGGAACTCATGATTGTGCATGCTCTTATGCGAGTGTGTTAGAGCTTTGAACTTTGTTAGAAAAGCAAGTGGGAGGAATCTGTGTGAAAGATTGCAAGCTAGTTAATAGGAGAGAGGCCTTCAGAAAATAGTGAGAAAATCTTCCATTAACCCACTCAAAATTAAAGGGCTGTAAAATAAAAATGGCTTCCCAATCATTCTTATGCAACATATATCTTAGTCTTATCCGCAAATTAGAGTGTGCAGGGAGGAGCACCATGAGCATGGTGCTCCATGCCCACGTCATCATGTACGTCAGCATGCTTGCAGTGTACATAGAACTTTTGTTAGTGTACAAAAAACTCTCATTGTACATTAACCCCCAAATGTACATCAGATTTATTTATTTTTCTCTCTCATCCATAATTGGACATTTTGAATTCATTTCCCTAAAACTTTTCCCTCCAAATATTCCAATTAACTTTTGCATATGTTTTTTATATAACTTTGTTGTTCACTATGATTACTAAACATGCTCATTTATTAGTTTCAAATGTTCATTGTATAATAATATTCAATTTCAAAAAAAATTGTTCCAATACAAGGATATTTGAGAAAACTTAGTGTCACCAAAAACTTAATGGGTGAACATATAGGTTTAGACAATGCACATCTGTATACAATTAGTGAAAATATGAATTATGGCCTTGTATATATGTGTAAAGTGAATGAACATTGGTAATTGTACAATAATTTACATGCAATTGTACAAAAGATCATAACTGAGTGTATATATGTCAAATAATGAGACTTGAATATATATATAATCGGCATTTGCAAGATATAAAATACAAGGATATTGTCTTGTTAACCCAAAAGAAAAATGATCAATTAGTAAGTAACTAAAAAAGTATTCTAAATTTCTACAAAAAAAAGGGAACAATGTGAAATGCTGCTAAAAAGAACTTGATTTCATTTATGATTCTTGACATTTTTCGCAACGCATGTCCCCGCTTGTTGACTTTGCTCTTGAGAATGTCAATGCAATATTGTGTCAGGACGTGTTTGATCCTATCAAACTGAACGCAAAATGTTTGTTGTGTTAGTAATGGGACACGTAGGTAAAGACATCTTACTTTTAGACTTAAAGAGTGAACATTTGGGGAACAATCATGGTACGTATGCTCAAAAAAGTGAACATTAAAGTAAAGATAGTGTTGTTCTTTTTTTAGACATAATGAACATATATGCATTTGTCTTGTACATAGAACAAGTATGTAGTGTACATATCACTTACTCTTTTGAGATTGAGGCTTTTTTTTCCTGTGCTTGGGCCTGGATACAAGGTATGGAATCCTTTATGAGAGTATTTACATATTATTAGATATAATGATTATGTAATGATTTGTAGTGTACATAATCAATAACATAGACGTTGTACAAATGGACAAAGCATATGTTGATATAGATAATGAACATATAAACATATGTATTGTACAATAAGAATATACTAATGTACAAAGAAACAAGAAGACTTGGCATAGTTTTAGAAATTGGTTCACTTTGAGCTGTGGGATTGTCATTGTACATATTGTTTTTATTAATGAACAACTAATAAATCAACAATGTACAAATAAATTAAACAAATCATAATAAAAGTACTCACTTGGCATCAGTTTCAAGAATTGTTTTCATCTCAGCTGTGGGATTGTCATTGTACATAGGAAAAATTGAACTTTCCCACCTTTTTAAAACAAGTTTTTCAAAACTCCCACCTTTGATTTTTTTTTTTTAAAACTCCCACCTTTAAAACACAAAACGTTTTAAAGATCCCACCTCTTAACAGATTCCGTTAATTAAAGTGTGTTGTGGGGCCCAATTATGTCTGAGGTTGTCTCTTTCTTGTTGAAGGCCACGAATTGGGGTTTTTTGTTCATTTGTTAAGCAATTGAAGGTCGAAATTGAAGCTCGAAATTGCAATTCAAGTTAGGGTTTTTGAAAGTTGGTGATTGCGTACCACATTTCAGAGGTTTCACTGCAAACCAACTCAATTGAACTCTATTCAAAAGTAATTAAAGAGACCTTTAACAAACCCTAAATATGAAAACATTAAGAAACTCAACAATTACTACAAATTACCTTAACGAATTGTAGTGAAACCTCTGAAATGTGGTGCGCAATCACCAACTTCCAAAAACCCTAACTTGAATTGCAATTTCGAGCTTCAATTTCGAGCTTCAATTGCTTAACAAATGAACAAAAAACCCCAATTCGTGGCCTTCAACAAGAAAGAGACAACCTCAGACATAATTGGGCCCCACAACACACTTTAATTAACGGAATCTGTTAAGAGGTGGGATCTTTAAAACGTTTTGTGTTTTAAAGGTGGGAGTTTAAAAAAAAAAAAAAAATCAAAGGTGGGAGTTTTGAAAAACTTGTTCTAAAAAGGTGGGAAAGTTCAATTTACCCTTGTACATATGGTTTTTATTAATGAACAACCAGATAATCAACAATGTACAACTTTCTTAAGCACATTCATCTAATGTATGAATTTATAGAAACAACCAACAACCATCAAATGTACATTCTTATTTCATTATTGAACAATCATGCTAACAACAATGTACAAATAAACTATGTATGAATTCATAGAAACAACCAACAACCATCAAATGTACGTACTCTAATTCTATTAATTTACAACTTCCTAAAGCATATCCATAACACCCAACAACCACCAATGTACATTCTAACTCTATTAATGTACAACTTTCTAAAGCATATCCATCAACTTTCTGAAAATTAAAATCCTTGTACATGCTAAATCAAAAACAAATTTATATAATGTACACTCACATATATATATTGTACAATAAAACCGAAGAACAACACTTTTTACATTTTTGGAATTACCTCTGTTTGGATGTTTGGCCCCCTTTTGGTTCTTGGATTTTTGATTTCAAAAGGTTGCTCAGTGGTACTTCTTCTTTAGATCTAAGAACGAAAAAGAAAGAAAACTTTAGAAAACAATCGCATCCAAGGAGCATTTTTTGTACATTAAAATGAGGAGAAACTTACGGCTGGAAGAATCGTCGGTACTGGATGACGGATTTGGAGTGGCTTTGGCAACGTAACTTCTTTGGTTGCTTTGTTTTTTATTTGCTTGTTTGTTTAATTCTTCTCTAATGTCCGTAATTGTAAAAAATTAATGCTACAATTCGAATATATGGTGTTTAATGAGAAATTTCAAAAAAAAATTGGGGAACTTTCGTGAAGGGGAGTAACCGAAATGGGGATTTTTGAGTTTTTGGAGTTTTGGTAATGGAGGTTTGGAGCTTTTGGAGAGAGAAATTGGAGAGAGAAAGAGAAATGATGGAGAGTGAGGAAGAGAAACCACTGAGCATCCTTTTAATGTTCAACAGTAACCTGTCAAATCAGTTTTTTTTTTGAATTTTTCGTGTACACTGGTGAACACTCAATGTACACTGAGCAGCGCGCCCAACTTAAAAGCACACGTTTTGTTTAATTTTGGCTGCGTTTTGGACAAAGAGCACATGCTCATGGTGCTCCTTGGTGTATAATCTACTAATTGAGCCTTACCTGATCTTGTTGAATAGGTTGATTTCCTTACCTTTTGGTTGCTTCTTAGCATTGAAACATTAAAGTATACTACTTTTTTCAAGGAAAAACTTTATTCTTCATCAACATACATTTACAAGAGTTCAAATTTTGTTATTTTTGGTATGATGATGTTTTGTTAAATTGATCAACTGATGTTTGTACTTAATTGTATAAGCAGAGTAGATAAATTAGATTCTTGATTGTACCTCATCTCAGTTTTTCTGCTGTAGTTAAGAAAAAGAACCCTACTAGATTGATACTTCTCGCGAAATCGATAAGGAGAAATTTACCTCCTTAGAACCTCAAATGGGTAATGACTAATGAGGCTTGGTCTCATGAACTTGAAGCATATAGCCTATAGGTACGCAAAGACGATTTCAAGCAAGGACAATCATGTAATATGTTACACTAAACGTATACTAATATATAAAAAAAAACATGTTATAACTATCCAATATCAAAATGAAAGTAATGAGCTTACAACTCGAACTTCTTCATGGATAAATTAATATTTCCTATAGCTTCGTTTTTATCCGGTAAAACACTTCGAAGCACTTCTCTTACATCTCTCTTACTATAATCCGCGTCATTATACTCAAACTCGTCATCATAAAATCTTTTGTGAACTTCCTTCAAAATGCTCAAAACCCTAGCAAGCTCTTTATCCATTCCCCTTGCTTCTTTCACTCCCTTTGCTGCTTCTTCCAACGGTATAATATATTGACCAATTCTAACAAGATTCTCCTTCCCTGATGTACTCCAAACCGATTCAGTATCGTCGACAATCAAAATAACCTTTTCATGCGATAGCACGATGTCTAACACCTTCTGATTCTTCTTCACAAAATGTTCATAGCAAATCAAGCTAGAAAATCTCGATGGGCCTTCTTCATAATCCAGTAGCTTAACCACTTTTGTTGCATATTGTTCTTCACTCATAGTGTAGACCGACAAATCGAACATTGAACTAACTTGTTCAAGGAATTCACGTACTCCTGGCCTTAACTTTACCACAATTGCACCAAAGAAAATCCAGTACACTTCATCCATGGTTTGGATGTGTTCCGCCTCTTCGGAGGTGAGTTCGTCGTAGTATGCTTTTGCATGGACCAGAGTGTGGTCTAAGTCAAGAACTAGATGGAGTTTCTTACGGCTTAGGAGACTTTGTAAGTTAACATCTCGACGATGCTGAATCTCTTGTAGGGTAAGATTTAAATTGGGTTCGAGGTAGCCGAAGGGCAGAGTTGTCTGATTGCCGCATTCAACGATGGATTGGTCGCGGTTTATACACTTATCTTTTATAGAGGATGGATGAACACACTGCAAGCTAGTGCTGTCATCATACTTCACTTCTGCCATGGAAAACTAAAGGCCACAAAACACACGGAATATCTGTTTGCAGAAGTAATAACTCACATTAAATAAAAATATCAATAAGCTAGGTGTAACACTAACAAAATTTGAACCATATAAGAGACCCCCTAATTTTAATACTATAATTAGGCAATAACCCAAACCAAATAGAAAGAAGAATAAAATGGCTTATTTAAAAAAGTGATGAACGTAAGTTAATCTAATTTTAATATAAAGTTAGACCGCCTCTTGTGATAAATTTTGTAATTACTAAGGCCATATCTATTTTCTTTCCAATTCCACTTAGACTCTCTCTCCTCGACCCTCCTGCTCCAACTTGAAAGAAAAATTAGGATCTAAGTGTTTGGGTTGGAATTTCCAAATGATATGTTTTGGGCTATTTAGAAGATGGTTAGAATTGGCCCAATTCTAATTCCAAATTTCACAACTTCCCAACTACTGCATTTGACTCGGTACATAATTGCAAATGAAATGCTGGTCAAAAACATAGATCCTATTTTTTTGCAAAAAATAATGTGTAGTTAGTTGATTTCCGGCTAATAGGATTGAATTTTCGAATAATTGTTGGCATGTTGTGATGCAAGCAGAAGTAACATTTCAATCTTTGGATGTATTACTTCTTCCGTCTTATTTTAGTTGCTACATATGGAAATTGAACATTATTCTCGTTACAACTTTGACTAGTTTATATACGTGATAAAAAACAAAGTCATGACAAGAAAGAATGTGCTTTCGCAATTTTTTCCTATTCCTAATTTGAAATACCATATCTTAAAAACTGCAAAAGAAATAGATGTAGCAAATAACTTGACAAGAAAGAATTACTACTAACTATTTAACATATATATTCATGAATTTGAAGCAACAGCGAATACATGATTTTTGGTAAAGTACATCAATTCCACTTTCTAACATCAATATCATACTAGTAAACTAGAAAATATTCTAAGCAAACTTAATAAATAAGTATTTAATTAAATTGAGTACTGGATTAGCAGCGAGTAATTCCAAATCCATCGTTTTAATTAACAAAAAGAAAGCAATCAAAATTAAATCAAAGAGGCATAATACAATTAAACAGCATTGAAATTATTAAAAAAATTGAAAAAAAAAAAGAGATTAAGCTATTAATATAAGAAACATGAATATAGATATAAAAGAACCCATTTGACAATGGTTACGAAGTTAGTTGTATAACTTACAAGTTTACAAGGATGATTGAGGATGCATCGGCTTCTAATGAGGTGCAGATGAGACCCTGTGCATTTGTAGAGTTATAAAAGGGAAAAAAGAATGGGAACCTAACAATTGGAATTTTTGAAAAATGCCGTATGTAAGGATATTAATGGAAGAAAAAGTGTGTGAAAAGAATTTAATAAAAGAAGATGGTGGCCTAGTGGGTTATCAATTAAATACTCAAGGCCCGTCTTCAACTTGTACATATTACTACCTAGTATATCACTTGGTCAGTTCAGTTCAGTTCAATTTAATTTCAATCAATTCAGTTCAGTTTAATTTAATTTCAATCAATTCAGTTCAATTTGCATTATTCAATTCAATTCGCTTCATGCAGTTCAACTAGATTAGATAAAAAGAACATGCCCTCAAACTGTTAAATTGATTAATCAAAAGTTCAAGCAAAGATTCCAATTTCCAAAGGGAAAATAAAATATCTTAATAAATATAAATATATTCAAATTATAGTTTTTAGACTTTATACTCCCTATGTTCCAAATTTTTTGTTATATGTTGATTTTGAGCAATATTCATTTTACCACTTTGATTGTCTTTAATTTTATATATGTAACGGTAAACATATTCATGTCGGATCTTATTTGATTTGTCTCAATGTGTGTGTTTTTCAAATGTATAATTTTTGTAATTTTTTTCTATACCAAATTTGAGATATTTGGTTTTGAAATTGTATTTTGAAAAGTGTGAAATAGTGAATGTAGCAAATAAATTGGGGCATAGGTAGTATTTACTAGCCAAATTGCCAACAACTACTTAATAAATACTTCATCCGTCACACAATATAAGTCCTCTTTCTTTTGGGGAGTCAAACTTTAAAATCTTTGACCAAGTATACTTATGAATATATACAATAAAACATACACATGTTGGATCTTGTTAGAATCGTCTTAATACGTATTTTGATAATATCAACTTTTTAGATTTTTTACTAATACGAAATTAAAGATATAGAAGGTCAAATGTGCATCTTAGAGACTGGTGCAAAAAAAAATAGGACTTATATTTTGTGACGGAGGGAATATCATTTTTGTACAACTACCTAATCTAAAGCGTTTTTAATACAACATAGAATATAGTTATACCGTTAACATAACACTACCAAAATCGTTAATATTTGAATTTTCCATCAAAATTCCAGATTCCTCCAATTACACGAACCCTAATTTTGACAATTTTCAAAAACACTCAATTGCATGAACCCTAATTTCATTGAATTTCCAAAAAAACCATATTACATGAACCCTAATTTCATCGTTCTTCGAGTGGGGAAGAATCACTTCTTTTATCAATTGACTTTGGCTTTTTAATTCCCGAAACTTCAAAACTAATTGCTTCAAGAAGCAGAGGCGTTTTCTGGGACTAGCTTTCACATTTAAACCGAATGGTTTACTCTGTTTATTTCCTCTATCCTTAGCTTATTATTAGTAAGTTGTTTTGATGGAACAAGTTTATGAAACAGATTCATAAACTTTATACAAGAAACATGTGCTTCTAATTTTTTTTTGACAGAGCATTACAGTCCTAAAGAACAAAAAAATTAAGATAACATAATAGGGCTAGCTCTAATTGCTTCACCTAACTAGATAAACCATAATTTTTACACCAATATAATTAGATATACCATCATTTTTATATACTTAAGACAGTCATCAGCTTGAATATAAAGCTTGTACATGCTTAATGAAGTCTTATGCATACTTAGAAGATCAACATGCAACACGGTGCAAGCAGTTGATCTCCACTTTTATCTTCCTTTAGAGCTCATAAACCATGCTAACTTTAAGAAATCGCTTACGAGGAATATCAAACAACAGCTTATCAGTTTGTCTTAAATTCCTCTTCAAAAAATTGAACGCCAAATCGATCACAATCTTCTTACCAATACTAGCTTCTTTATCAGCCATTACTTCGCTCTCACCCATTATGTATACAACCCCTGTACGCCCTGCATTATCGACTACCTCAATTTCATTCTCCAATAATGCCTCCTTGGCCTTTAACATATTTTCATCATCTTTGTCATCATTATCCGGGTGAATATTGTCCTCATCATCGAGCAACTCTACACTTTGAGGTTGCTCGGTATGAGTTTCAACATTATTGACATTAACCCAAAAGTCGTCTCTTATAAACTCTTTCAACCTCTCGATTAGCATAGTCTCAAAGGATTGTTCCTCAAAACAATTTTCAGCATATCCGTACCTAACAACACACCTGAATACATTAAGCTCCCTTGGGTGAACCCTACGGAACAAAAACCGTTCCTCTGGAGGCACTGTGCTGATTGGCAGTGACTTGACTGATGTAAAAACAAGCACCGCGTGCAGAGCAGGGATGTTATCTGCATAATGCTGAAAAATCGGAGGGACTCCATGAACAAGCTCAGAGTAAAATATTGCTAGCCCTGGAATACGATTGAAGTTGCTTCGATTGGCTATCTCCCTAAGAGTATCTGTTGAAACTTCATTATCCCTCTCATAGTAGTACTTCTTCCGATACACATAGTTCCAAATGAACATTATTGTAAGAAGGATGCTCGCAAATGCAATGGGGAAGTATCCACCATGAGGGAATTTATACAGCACTGAGCTCAAGTAGAGTAGCTCCACCGACATAATACAACACACATACATGATCACTAATAGTATGTGTCTCTTCCAAATTACTAGCATAACCAGAACCATGAATGATGATGTGATTGTTTCAGCAAACACCACTGCAATGCCTGGCATATGTAAATTATTAGTTGAAAATTTTCTATAAACAATCTAACCAAGTAAAGATGAATAGAGTAACAAGCAGTATAGCGTACCATAAGCATGACCAATTTTCTCACTGGTTCTGAAACCAAGCGTGACAAGTACACTAGACATCATGAGGATATAATTAAGTTCTGGAATATATATTTGGCCTTCCAACGTTGTAGACGTGTGTACAATCTTAACGCGGGGGAAGCATCCTAAAGAAAGGGATTGTTGAGTGATTGAAAAAGTTCCGGAGATCATGGCTTGGCTGGCTATAATTGCTGCTAGAACAGCGATAACAAACATTGGCCAATACATTGGACCTAAAAAAGGTATGGATTATGAATAATTTTAGCTCCATGACAAAAACAAATGTGCTAGAGAATTGAATTGATATGAAGGATATTGATTTCACCTGGAATGGCATTATAGAATGTGTTACTAACTTTATCTTGGTGCAAGCGGAGAAAAGACGCTTGACCAGAGTATGTTAACATTAGTGCAGGATATGCAACTGTAGTCATACTTATTTGGATTGACGTGACGGAAAAATGTCCCACATCTGCAAACAATGCTTCAGTTCCTACGACAACACAGCATATTAAGTTATACGTTGATCAGAAAATAAAAGAATGACCACAATATTTTGATGCATTTATGTTGCTAAACTTATGATATACAAAATTCTAATTGCATTAGGAAAAAGAGGTACGTGTCGAACCTGTGACACAAAGGACTACTCCGCCAAGAGAAACCCAAGCATCTTTGCCATTCCTTGTGAAATATTGGACGATGTACCATGGATTTACAGCTTTGATAACTGTAGGATCATATTTGAAAAAATTATAGACACCAATTCCAGCATTCAGTATAAACCAAATACTGACTATTGGAGCAAAACTATATCCTACTTTATCAGTCTCAAAGTATTGGAGCAAAACTATATCCTACTTTATCAGTCCCGAATCTTTGAGCTGAGAACAGAATAATCAGAATGCCAACTGATATCCAGACCACCCTTCCTTCAAAAGAACAAATCAAACAAAAGAGTTAGTCAATCACAAACACAATAACTTTAATTTCAACCAAATAAACATTAATCTTGACCATCAAAAGGTGATTAATCAAGTCCGACACCAAGATTTCCAACAGGTCTTACAAAGAGCTCTGTGTACGTTTTTCATAGTTGTTTGAGTAATGAGTTGATGTGAATTACGAAATAAACAGGATCATATATGAATATTTCAGGTGCAAATTAGTGTATTGCATCAATTACAATCTCTTTTGAGAAATTATTGTAGGTAGCTCTTGTATGTAAGAGTAACATGCTTCCTTAGCTGGTATGCCAAAAGTTTTTGCTTCTTTATAATGTTCAGGATTAATTGGCCTTAACAAGCTTACCCTCATTAACCTATGATTTTATAAAGAGAGCTTTGCTTATATACATTTAGCTCGTCCACAATTTGAACCCAACCATCCATTTTGGGTTAATACTCCTTTTGGGTACCACTTCTTTTTTCTTCTTTCTTTATTTTTAGTAAGTAGTTTCAAAAGATACATCCCAAATGTTAGCGATTTCCAGGGGTGGCTTATAAACACCTCCAATACAACAGTCCGTACCACTTTGAGGCCTCGTTCTTTTCAATTTATTTTCAGTCTTTATCAGAAGAAAATTCAGATAAGTTCTAATAAGTACTAATAAGTTCAGATAAGTAAAAATAAGCAAAAATAAGGTTTGAGCCTCTCACAATTATTAAGGTTTGATCCCTCACAATTATTAAGGTTTGGATTATAAGTTATAATAAGTTCATATAATTTCACATAAGTATAAACAAGTTGTAAAAAAAAGGACCTTTAAGTTTCAATTTTTAGAAAAAAACAAGTTTTATAAAAACAGATCAAGAAAATGGCTTAAACTGAAAGTATGGTGGGATAGGGAGTAACAGAACATATTGTTATTCACTTGGACAAGAGTACAGGACCAAAAAAATGAAATTTAAAGATCCAAAAAACAAAAATAGTAATTAAAAAAAGGTACAAACAAAAATAATGCACATGAGACTTCCCAAAAATAAAAATACAACAAAAAAATGTACATTAGCGTGAAACCGGGAATGGGGGCATTTGTTCTCATGATTTTAAAGTTATAGGATCAAATCCTATTAGAGGTATTTTAGAGGTGGGGATTCACCTTATATTTCCCCTACTTCTAAGTGTGGCTCGTAAATACTAAACCAATAAATTGAGCTAGTTAAGGTCTGATCAAGGCTCTTGGCAAAATCTAAAAACAAACTTGATTGTGCGCATGAGGTGATTTTAAACCAAAGAAAAGTTCTTTACATGCGCGACGAGGGACAAAGGCACCAGTCTATAAGCAAAGACTTGAATTCCTCTTATAATTCGAATATCTAACACTGTAGATTTGTACACAGTACAAAACAAGAGTATACCTTCTGTAAACACAGGTGAGGCTTCTTTTAGTCCTCCAACAGCTGATAAAACTGAACAGTAAGATATCAAGTATGTCAACAAAAGAAACTTTTTTCATGAATGCAACTCATTAAAAAAATTGAACTTTTTTATCGCACGCATGACTAAGTATCATATTAAGACGATCTAAAGTATTAACAAAGTTATACATCTCAAATGTTAAGCACCTCCAGTACAATAACTTTCTGGTACCACTTCGAGTTTTCAATTTTCAACTTATTAAAACAAAGGATTAAGTTTGGAGGGAAAATACCAAGTGGTATTTGGTGTAGTGGAAATGATTGTACCCTTCCAACTTCAAGGTTGGAGTTCAATTCCCACTAGGGGCACTTTGAGGGTAGGGATTTCCCTTACCCTTCCCCCCTACTCTCAAGTGCCTGGTCCAATAGAATCCAAGCGGGATTCGGGCCACTTCTCCTTACCAAAAAAAAAAGTTTGGAGGGAAAATGAATAACAAAACCATAATTTGGAGGCCTGGGGCCCACTTGACCATTCATTAACGTAGTTAGGCAAAAATTGTTAAGTGGTGGAAGTTTATAAGACATTTGAAAAACTTAGGTGAAAAGTTATAAAAAGAATTTAAAAAGTTGGGAATTTTTAAAATCGTGATAAGTTAAGGTAGTTTTGTACCATTTTTGAACTTTTCATATTAAGACAATATAATGTAACAATGTTACTTCGATAGAAGAGTCGAACCTGAGATGGAGGGAGTGAGGACACCATCTCCAATGACCAAGGATGTCGAGAGCATAGTCACAAGCAAAAGAATATACTTGGAAATTATGCTATTTTCTAAGAAGGTTTTGAGCTTCAATGACAAGCCTAATTGATTACTTGGCAATGTGAGTTGGTAATTCGACACCTCTAAATCTTCAGGTTGTTGACTTGGTAGTAAACCCACCTTAGCATTTCGGCATAGAAGAGAGTATAAAGCAAATGTTCCACCTATGTATTTACATATCAAACACATCGAGTTACATGCATTTGCCTCAAAGGATTTATCTTGAACTAGACATTATATGAAACCAATAATCAACTCGAGATAATTTAACGTGTTTGTAGTTACAAAATTTATGGAATATAGAAAGTGATAACATATTCATACGTACCTTTTCCGTTGTCGTTTGCTCTCAAGACAATGAAGACATACTTCATCAAGGGTAGCAAAGTGAGGGTGTAATATATTAGAGAAAGAACCCCTAATATATCATCATTATCTTTGACTCCTTCGATAAAGGTGCTCGCAAAGACATATAATGGTGATGTACCAATGTCTCCGTATATTACACCAATACTTTGAAAAGCCAAAGATAAAAGCATTGCCCAACTTACATCCTATTTACCATATGATAACCCATTAAATTCAGTCTGTAATAAGAATTATTATGGAGTAGTTAATTAACTTAGAAATGAAACTAAGAGGTCAAATAGTATCTTTAAGCTTGAAAATTTATTAGTATATGTTATAAAATTGTGCATGAAATATATGCACCAAAAAAGAAATAAGAAATCATTTTCATATTATAACAAGATACACAAAAGAGAATAATACCTTGGAGCCATGACTATTGTGGACTTTAACATTAGCGGATTCAAGATCAAACGAATCATAACGACGAAGTTTTGGCTTCCCATTGTTTTTGTTTTTGTCATTTTCTTGCTTATTAATGTTGTCATCCTTTGACATTTCTGCAGAGAAAAGTGGTTTTTTTTTGCTTATTAGATTTGCACAATTGCACTATAAGAAGTAATGAAGTTCATGGGTTTTCAATTTATAGAGGTTGTTTTAAAACAAAAAAAACTCAAAAAACACACACGGTTTTTGTTAGGCCTGTTATTTTCACTTTCGTTTAGCTCATTCATTATTTGGCCATGTTTGTTGATAAATATTATTACCATTATTATTATTATACAAATCTAATTTATTTTACTAATTATTGTTGAAATTAATTTGTTGTTGAAGCATAATAGAATGTCAAAGGAGGTTGTGTAAATTGTGTAAAATTTTCCAATGTTGCAATTAATATGGAACTGATCAGGTATTTTTATTAATTACAAATTAATTTTGTTCAATTTAATCAAGTTCGATTAATTCAGATCACTTGAACTGTTTTCAGTAAAAAAAAACAGACTCAGCCACATATGTACTCACATTAGCCATTCAGCCGTTCTTCAGAGTTGGAGAATTGAGACTAGTGAGTTTTGAGGGGAATTACAAAGTTAGGACTTTGGATTAATTAACTTATTATAGCCATCCATTAACATTTGCATTGACCATATTAGTTCTATATTTACTTTCACTAGTTTAAATAAAGCAAAACAATTTGGGTGCTTTGTATGGTGCATCACATTCGAGTGTATTATTGGGTTGAACAAGGAAATAGGTTGAGGTGGGTTGTTAAGTAAAGTAGCAGCACGTAATTAATTAATTAATGCATTTGCCTCAAAGGATTTACCAGCTATTCTTCCTAGAATAGATGCTAAATTTGTAGGAGTTTAGATGCTTAGAGCGGAATTTCAAAAATCATATTCTTTACATCTAACCCAAGAACAAATTGCATAAATTAACATGAATCAAATAATATATAACAATATATACCTTTGATGCATGAATCCACACAGGGCCGGTCCTGACATTTTGTAGGCCCTGGGGCGGAAAAAAAATTGAGGCCCCGAATAATAATTTTTATATGAGAAAAAATTGACACTCTTTGTAATAAGTTTTATACAAGATAAATTAAAGTTATTAAAAGAGGCGGTCTAACTTTATATTAAAATTAGACGAATGTAAACCCATGACTTTATTCAAAAAGCCGATCACTTTATTTAAAAAAGGTGCTTTATTTTGTTCTTTCTATTGAGTTTGATTGTTGCCTAATTTTAAGTTAAAACTAAACGACCTCTAGACCAACTCCAAGAAAAATTAGTGTTAAACGAACTAAATCTCTTACAAATTTATTTGTCTTATAGACGTATTTTTAAAGTTTCGATTTTTACTAATAATTTTTTTGCAAATACATACCGACAATATTAATAAAGGAAAAATAACTTGGTTCGCACTTATTTGGACTTATACCTTTATATATTTTCTTTAATGTTTCCTTGATTATATATTAGGTAATGACACACATAAAATTTTGATATAAATTTGTCTCCACTTAAAAGTATCACAAATAATAATAAAAAAAATTATTAAAAAACCATGAATTAAATAACTTCAAAATCTAAACAAAAAAAAGTCCAGTCAAAATATCAAACTAAAACATACTGATGTAAATAAAAGGAAGAAAACGTGAAAAGAAGAAAAAAGAGAGATAGTGAAGGAGGCCCATCAACCATGAGGTCATTGCAAAAAGATATTGGTTGATACGGTACTCGAGCTGCTGCCGTTGTACTCAATCTAATAAGAGTTGAGCCAAGTCTGCTACTACTACCGTCGTTTCACGTCAAATATCTCAGGTGCAAAAAAAGTATACAACTTTACTTTAATTAGGGGGCCCTTTTTAGCCTTGGGTCCTAGGCGGTTGCCCCACCTGGCCTACCCCCAGTGTAATATCCTGAATTTCTAAACTATATTATTAGTCTTAAAAAGTATTAATTACTTTATAAACTATATTATTAGCGAAAATACGTGTTAATTAAAATTTTTGAGTTTTATTAAATTATTGATTTTTATTACGATTTTATTTCCAATTATTTTAAACACACTAATTATTTTGATATAATATTATTTCCATTATTAATTTAATTAGTTAGTATTAAAATTATTTTAAACAACTACTTTAAATATTTATTTCATTAAAATGTTATTTCATGTACTAGTATAAACATTATGATGTACAACTTTTTAAAAGTTTGATTGCTACTCATACCACTTATCACTTATCACCCAACTCAAAGCTCTTATCACCCTCATCATCACCTTCCTCCTTCACCCCACAACCATTAATGGTTTCTCCAAAATCTCAAGCAAGCCATAAACTCCCACTTGCAAAATCAGAATTTTCCCACTTGCAAGAAATCAGATTTTCACTCAAAAATCTGATTCACTTACACATTTGAGTCAAACAAGCAATCCCTCTTCAACCTCCATACTACCCTCATCAATGATGCTTGACCATTCAAACTAAAAATCAGATTTTTCCCCTCCTATAAATACCCAACTCAACCCACTCAAATAATCAAGCAAACATCACTCAAGGTTTGCTTCACTCTCTTCTTTCTCTCCTCTAAATTTCTGATTTTAGTTTTGAAAAATAAAATAATAAAACCTCCATTAACACCACATCAAGCTCCACCATTTAAACCACCGCAACCAAACTCTGAACCACCCGCCACTGCAATCCGACCGCCCAGCCACCGCGCCACCGCTGCTGCCGCCGCGCCCCAGCAGCAGCAGCCCAGCACAACACATCTCCCCCCCCCTGCTTTCGCTGCTGCCACAACGCAGCCCAGCCACCCAAAACCGCCACCACCACCTTGCTGCCGCCAGCCACGCACGCCCAGCCAACAGACCACCGTGGCCACCAAGGTCGCCGGAATCCGGCAGCCATCCCACTCCTCTGTTTTTTTTCCTCTTCTTCCTTCCACTTCTACTGCTTCTCTATTTCCTTTCATATTATTTTTGTTTTCACTTAACAAATAACTCAAAGCCTACTCCTTTTATCTTAAATAGACCCAAGCCCAATCTTACTCCCTCCCAAATCAGATTTTTAATTCTAAAGTTAGCCCAACACTTTAAATAATTGACCCATCCTTCTTTGTTAGTTGTTTTGTTTAATTAAAATAAAACTTTCATTTTAAGTTTATTATTACTATTAATGTTTATATTAACTTTTCGTAACTTAAAAATATTTCTAAGTTTCTAAAATATAATAATAAATATATTGAAGTTGATTTTCTATGTTTATTTAAATTATTTATAAACGTTTAAGTTATATAAATATTAAAGTTGAAATAAAGTTTAAGTACTTAAAATGATTTTTATAAATAAATTTGAGAAACTTAAACTTCGATTTATAAACTTCTTTAAATAATAAGTTTCTTTAAGTTATTTAAATTATTCAAGTTATTTATTTATACAATCCTAAGGGGTTGTTTAGGAAACTAACTTTAGATTTCGCTTAATTGTAGAATCCGATTGCGTAGACGAGGATTTCCAAGAGTGTTGATTCGTTCGTGATTTAGTTTCAAGCACGCTTCAAGAGGTTTACCAATGTTCATCCACAACGTAGCTCCCGTAGTATAAATAAAATGATTTAATCTTGAGATTATGTGAATTAATTATGTGATTATGTGTGGTTAACTATGGTTATGAATTATAGAGATGGACTATGAATTATGATTATGGGGTTTGGATTTATGATTGTGAATCATACTTACGGATTATGATTGTGAATTTCGGAATATGGATAATGGATTATGGATTATTGATTATGGATTATGAGTTATGAACGATAAACTAATACGACAATAAAATGATCCATATGGATGTTATTAACGTTATCATTAATATTATATTATTAAAGGATATTATTATTATTAAATGATTGGCGATAAAGTTGAAATCATTGTTATTGTTATTGTTATTGTTGTTATTATTATTATTATTATTATTATTATTACTATTATTACTATTATTATTATTAAAGGATATATAAGTGAAGTTATTACTATTATTGTTCTTGTTGTTGTTTGTTATTGTTGTTTGTTTGTTGTTGTTGTTGGTGATGTTGATTTTAGAGATGGAACCCAGTGATAATTGTGATTACAAAAGGAACGTTGAAACACTGTGTATGAATTAATGTTATGACGTTGGATTGACCATTATTGTGATAGGTGGTTAACGGGACAAGTCCCGACCTATACACACATATTCTGTTATTGAGATAGGTGGATAACGGGACGAGTCCCGGCCTATACTCACTCGTTCTGTTATTGTGATAGGTGGATAACGGGACGAGTCCCGGCCTATACACACACTTTCTGTTATTGAGGTAGGTGGATAACGGGACGAGTCCCGGCCTATACTCACTCGTTCTGTTATTGTGATAGGTGGATAACGGGACGAGTCCCGGCCTATACACACACTTTCTGTTATTGAGGTAGGTTGATAACGGGACGAGTCCCTGCCTATACTCACACGTGTTGTTATCGTGATAGGTGGATAACGGGACGAGTCCCGGCCTATACACATACATATCATGTTTGTTCTTATAGTAAGTGGATAACGGGACTAGTCCCGGCTTACTAGCGTTATCTTCCTTCTATTTAAGTAATTGGATAATATTGAAATGTGAAGTTAGTGTTACTTACGTGCTTAATAATTGTTCATACATGTTATGCTTTTCAACTTGACTTATATATTACTTTCAACTATTTGAAGTTAAGTATTTTTACGGGATGAAGTTGGAATTACTCAGTTTATCTGATTTTTGGGAGCTTGTCTCTCTTGTCCTTTTCAATGTTTATTTGCAGGTGGGTGATCGAGGGAAATTATGAGAGATCAACTAGAAGTTGTCATCCACCTAGTTTAATGTTTTGCTTCCGCTGGAACTCTGAAACTCGTAGTATTTAGTAATTAACGAACTAGTTTAATTTGGTTGTAAGGATTTTTAATTTAGTTTGGAATGAATATGTTTTGGTTACTTAGCCTTGCACTTAATTCCAAGGAGTTGAGTGCGGCAGTAACGCTCCATTCGAATCGAACCCTCGTTGATTTCCCCTCAAACGAGTTTTATTAATATAAAAAGGGTTCGGTTTGGGCGGGGTGTTACACCCAGGGCCGGGCCTGAATCCACAAAAGTACTAGCTTCCAAGTGAGATCTTGTAAGAACGTCAAGCGTCGTTCCTCTAGTGTTGGTCCACGAACAACGGTTAGATCACCACGTATGCTAGTACGGAAAGAGGGAACTTTTCACTCCTTACTTTGTATGGTGTTTGGCCAAAAGATGATGTTGTTGTATCTCATTTGTAACCTCTACATCAATATATAGAGTTGTTACAATGGTGGTTTCATGAGGCTTAATTGACCACATAATGTCATACATTATGAGGCTTAATTAGGCACATAAAGCCACTCATTAATTATGAGTCATTCGATCAACAAGAGTTACAACTCTTCTCATACCATCCATATGACCATCCAAAATGGATTTGGATAAATATCTAACCTTTGTTACAATGTGTGACCTCATAGGACCCAATCAATATTAGTAGTTAGCCTAATCTCATTAGTCCAACAAACCGTAATTTAGCTTCTAGCAAAACGTTACGGTCTCCTAATATGATTGAATATATTATCTCTATAAACTTGACCAAGTTACTTAGATTATTACACTTGATCGAAGGACAAAATCCTTCAATATCCCACTTGTCTAAGAACAAGTGTGTAATCTTCAAATTCCTTAAGTCACTTAATGTCCAACTTGATGATATGCTAACATCCAATGTCAACAGTATCACTGTTCAAGTCGATTCTAGAAATCCGAGTTCGAACTGTCGAAACAAATGATTAACTCCTTAATTCATTTGAGCACGGCCATGCATTTTTCCAGTTATCGCTCTTCAAGAGGCCAAGACACCAATCCTAACTGTTTAGGAGGACTTATCCATTCTTGCATAACCAAAACTCCCACCCAATTCCTAGCAATTCCGATCACTGCCTTTTTAACCTCCTTTTACGGCACGACGTTTTGCAGCGTCACAAATATACTAATCCTTAAGCGAGAATAGTGTCATATTCATGTCAAAGGAATCCACTAAATATAGTGACGAGATTCTCAAAACACTTTAGAGAGATCTCCGTGGGTCTGTCCGACACGTATCCATTATACATGTCTATGTAAATGACTAGACATCTCCATGTCCCCATAGCCCATGAAACTGTGCTATCAATCATCTTACAATCTAGTCTCGAAACTGAATCATTTACGTCCAATTTAACGATTCGGACTAGGGACTTAGATATACTATAACTCCTGTTCACCAAATAGGGTTTCATTTGTCAAATCACGTATTTGACAAACCTATCAAATGTTATAAAATATCTTGGACGTTTTATTTAATACTAAACCAAGATTAAATAAGATCATAAACCTTTATTGTTAAACATAATGAAATCATTATAAAGATCAAATATAATTGTGAACTAATTAAAAGTAGATAGCGCACAATCAAACCCACTCTCCTATATGCTTAACCCCTATAGCCCTAGTGTGACTCTCATGCTTGGGCTGAGGCAACGGTTTAGTCAACGGATCAGCAACATTTTGATCCGTATGAACTTTCCTAACTATTACATCCTTTCTCTCAACGATTTCTCGGATGAGATGAAACTTCCTAAGTACATGTTTACACCTTTGATGTGACCTTGGTTCCTTAGACTGAGCAATGGCATGATTATTATCACAGTGTAAAACAATGCCATCTGAAATGCTAGGTACTACTCTTAGCTCAGAAATGAACTTCTTCATCCAAACAACTTCCTTTGCTGCATCTGCCGCAGCAATGTACTCAGCTTCTGTTGTAGAGTCTGCGACAGTGCTTTTCTTTAAACTTTTCCAGCTCACTGCCCCTCCATTTAGACAAAAGATGAAACCAGACTGGGATCGGAAATCATCTTTGTTAGTTTAGAAGCTCGCATCTGTGTAACCCTCAACAATTAACTTAGTTTCACCTCCATATACTAAGAAATTATCCTTAGTCCTTCTTAAGTTTGAGATAGTACATATTTTCATTGAACACTGGTTTTGCAGTTACTCAATAATGAAACTTTAAACCTATACAAGAGTACTAGAACATAAAGTAAAGCACTAGAAAGCATAAAGAAAGGAAAATACAAGTAAAGGAAGGTTGGATTCTAACATCCTCCCCCACTAAAGATGTCGACGACCTCGTCGACTTACAAAATAAGTCAAAAGTACATCAATAAGTTTGACTCTATTCTTCAGTTGATGTCGTGGCTGGTAATTTGATTCTGATGTTGGCGCGGTGACTGATGTTGCGCGTTGAATCTTCAGTGTCTGGGTGATAAGGCTTGAGACGACTAACGTGAAAGACCGGGTGAATCTTCATCCATGTCTGTGGTTCTAACTTGTATGCAGCCTTCCCAATTCGCTTGGTGACGCAAATGGGGCCTTCATATTTTCTAATGAGTCTTCTGTCTCTACCCCTCAAGAATTTCAGTTGTTCGGGGAGAAGCTTGACCATCACCATATCTCCAACTTCAAACTCTAGTGGTCGCATGTTCTAGTCCGCCCACTTCTTCATGCGCTTCGCCGCCTTTTCCAGGTAGGCGCGAGCAATTTCTGTGTTCTGCTCCCACTCTTTTGTGAACTCAAGAGCTTGTCGGCTTCTCCCGTTCTCCACTTCCTCAATTGTGTGAGGTAAAAGGGGTTTTGACCTGTGCACACTTCAAAGGGACTCTTGTTGGAAGCAGAACTTTTTCTATGAATTGAAGCAAAGTTGTGCTACATCAAGCAATCTGACCCAATCTTTCTGGTTGGCGGTCACAAAGTGACGTAGATATTCTTCCAGGAGGTCGTTGAATCTCTCAGTTTGTCCATCTGATTGAGGATGATGACTTGAGGACATGTTTAAACTTGAGCCCATCATGTGAAATAACTCCTGCCAGGAGATATTGGTGAACCTTGCATCTCGATCACTCACAATGCTTTTTGGCAAACCCTAATACTTCACTATAGGCTTGAAGAACAAGTAGGCAGTTTCTTCGGCACCGCATGTCTTCTGAATGGGGATGAAAGTAGCATATTTGGAAAACTGATCCACTACAACCATAGCTGCTGAGAACTGATCAACTTTTTGGGAAGGCGCTAATGAATTCCATCGAGACACTCTCCCATGGCCGAGTAGGCACAAGAAGTGGCTCAAGTAATCCCCCATGCTTCTATTCCTCCACTTTGTCTTGCTGGCACATCAAACAGGTTTTGGTGTAAGTCATCACATCTTCTTTTATTCCAGGCCAATACTAACCCTGCGAGAGGACTGAGGGTTCGTTGCCAACTAGGGTGTCCAGCACACAATGTATCATGACACTCCTTCAAGAGCATCTTGCGGAGTCCTCCGGCTTTTGGGATGAACAATCTATTGCCCTTAGTGAAGTTAAGGTCATCCTCCACCCAGAATTTCCTTGTCTTCCCCTCTTCGATCAGTTTACAGATCATGCTTGTCATCGGGTCTTCGTGCAAGTGACTCTTTACTCGATCTCTTATTGAGGTTGTCACGCTGCTCGCTGTCATTGGACCTATTCTCTGGAAAGCTGCAAGGTCAGCTCGACGACTCAGTGCGTCGGCTACTTGATTCTTTTTACCTGCTCTATATGTGAATTCCACATCAAACTCTGCGAGGGACTCCTGCCACCTAGCTTGTTTCCCTATGAGCTTGGGTTGGTTCAGGAAGTGGCTTGCAGCAGTGTTATCTGTGCGGACAAAAAATTTGGAGCCCAGTAGGTAGTGTCACCATCCTCTTAGACGATGAACGATGGCAAGAAGTTCTTTCTCCTGTGTTGCGTACCTTCTCTCGGTAGCATTCAACTTTCTGCTTTCATACGCTACAAGGTGGCCTCCTTGGAGGAGTACCCCACCTAGAGCAAAGTCTGAAGCGTTTGTTTCCACTTCAAATGTCTTTGTGATGTCCGTGAGCGCCAGCACTGGCTCCTGCATCACAGCATCTTTAAGTTTCTGGAAGGCTTGTTGCTCGGTAGCTCCCCAAACCCAGTTCTGTTCCTTCTTCAATAATTCGGTAAGCGGGCATGTCATTGCCGAGTAACCTTTGATGAAGCGTCTGTAGTAGTTGGCAAGCCCCAGAAATGAACGAAGTTCTGAAATGTTCTTGGGCGCTACCCAATCTTGAATGGCCGCACTTTCTTGGGATCCATCTTCACTAGTCCTCTCCCGACTAGGTGCCCAAGAAAGCTAATTTCCTTTTGTGCGAAGGCACATTTTTCCCGCTTCACAAACAAATGGTTTTACTTTAGCTTCTCAAACACTTTCTCTAAATGCACCAAGTGATCAGTCAGCTTTTTGTTGTACACAACAATGTCGTCTAGATAGACCACCACAAACTTGTCAAGGTATTCCCGGAAGACCTGATTCATTAACGTGCAGAAGGTTGCTGGCGCATTTGTTAACCCAAACGCCATGACCAACTATTCAAATGCCCCATATCTAGTCACACATGAAGTATTTGGCTCATCCCCTTCTGCAATACGAACTTGGTGGTAACCCGATCTCAGATCCATCTTGGTGAAGTACACAGCTTCGCCCAACTGATCAAACAAGTCCACAACTAGCGGGATGGGGACGAGATTCCGGATTGTCGCTTTGTTCAATGCCCGATAGTCTATACACAATCGTAAGCTTCCATCTTGTTTCTTTTGGAAGAGGACAGGAGCGCCATAAGGTGCTTTCGAAGGGCGGATGAACCCTCCTTCTAGCAATTCCTCTAACTGCTTTCTTTATTTCACATGATCAGGTGGTGCCATCCGATACGGAGCTCGAGCAGGAGTTTTTGCCCCAGGCAACAACTCAATTTGATGGTCCACGGTTCGCCTTGGCGGTAACACTCTTGGGAGTTCATTCGGCATGACATCCTCGAACTGTGTCAGTAGATTCATCACTTCGAGGGGTAAGCTTTCAGTAACTTCATCCTCTTTCTTTGTCAATGTCGCAATGAATGTTGGTTCGTTGTGCTTGAGACCCTTCTTTAACTGCATTGCTGAAAGTAAAGGACCCTTATGCTTCTCTTTCCCCGAGGTTGGGGAGGTTCTCACTAGACACGGTTTCTCACCCGCTACTAACAAGGAACCCAAATGTGGCATTGGGACTGCCTTGCTTGCTCTCAAAAAGTCCATTCCAAGGACAAGGTTGAAGTCATCCATGGGAGCTACTGTGAAATCCAGTCGACCCTTCCAGTCTCCAACTTGTGTGCCGACGCTCTTAGCAACGCCCTTGATAGGTTTGACAGCCGAGTTGACTGCCTTAATACTTCCCCCATCTCGAGAGAGTTTCAATCCCAGTCTTCTTGCTTCGTGTTCAGTAACGAAGCTATGTGTTGCTCCTAGGGGTGTTCATTTCGGATTATCCGATCCGATCCGATCCGAAATTTCGGATATCCGAAATTTTCGGATCGGGAGAAGTGCGATCCGAATCCGATCCGAAAATTTTGGATATCCGGATTATCCGATCCGATTTTTATGGGGGAAAAAAGTGTAAAATCAAATTTATTTAATGGAAAATATTTCGGATATTTCGGATCGGATCGGATAATTATCGGAAAAATATCCGATTTTTTAAACATTTTTCGGATAATTCGAATATTTCGGATATCCGAAAAAGCCAAAAGGGTGATCCGAATCCAATCCGAAAAATTTCGGATATCCGATCCGAATTATCCGAAACACTATATTTCGGATCGGATCGGATCGGATCGACCGGATCGCGGATCGGATCAATCGTATCGGATATTTGTGAACACCCCTAGTTGCTCCAGTATCCACCAGAGCACGAGCTTTCTTGCCGTTGATGCTAACATCCACATACATCAGATCTGTTGCTTTGGGTTTGGCCTAAATCGCCTCCATTCCCATTGCGTACAACATGTGAACGGCACCCAACTTTGCTGGCTAATCTTCGCTGAGTTCAGCATCATCTGCCTCATCATTGTGTCCCGGCTCTGCAGACATGGTAGACAATTTCTTTTGTAGGCTATCAATTTCCCCATTGTGGCGGCATTCGAAACACTTGTGCGGTCCCCAACATAGTATGCAAGATAGGGGTCTACTTCCAGTTGAAGACCCAACCTGACAGGTTTTGTTGTTGGAGAAAGATGAGGCTCCACTTTTGCGCGAGTCATCACCCCAATTCCGAATCCTATTCCCGACACTATTTGAGCTTGCTTGTAAGCCCTCAGCGTTGCTCTTTGGAGTATTCGTTGTTGATGAACTAGCTCCTTTCTTTGGAACGGATGCCTTCTCATTCGTAGAGTAATCCATCAATCTCTCGGCCGCAGATATGGCCGACGATAGGGTCTGAACCTTCTGTCGCCAAATCTCTCGTTGTGCCCAATATTTCAGCCCATTGACGAAGTTGAATAGACGATCCTTCACTGCCATGTCTTTTATGTCAAGCATGCATGCGGAATACTCTTTCACATAGTCACGGATGGAGCCCGTATGCTTGAGGTTAGTCAATTTCTTCTGGCCAGGAACTCAATGTTCTCTGGGTAGAACTGGGCCACAAGATCTTTCTTGAACTCCTCCCATGTGTCTATCTTGGTCGTCTTGGCCTCAATCTCAGCGTACTTGGTGCACCATCACAGCTTAGCATCGTCGACTAAGTACATGACCGCAGTGTTTACTTGGAGGTTGTCATCCAGTTGACAGATTCGGAAGTATTACTCCATGTCAAAAGTGAAGTTGTCCACTTCCTTCGAATCTCTAGCCCCACCGTAGTTTCTGGGTTTCGACGGCTTAATCCTTGACGCACCAACATTTCCATGATCTCGACCAACGGCTCGAAACAATGTTTCGAGCTTCTCTGTCGTGGCCTCATGCAGGTTGTGGAGGGCACTGAGCTCCTCACGAACCGCTTGTTTCTTAACTAGCATTGTTTCTCTTTCATGCAACAGGTCAGCGACCGTTTCTTCCAACCAAAGGAGTCTCTCCTCCATGGTGTACAATGTTTCATCTGCCATGGTGCTCGCTTGTAGAGCGTGGCTCTGATACCAACTGTCACGGTCCGAGAGTTTGTACGCTCGGGACGTGCAGCACGCTCTTGCCTATCTAGGGGCAAGGGCGTAAGCCTTCTGCGGAATGGGACAACGGGGCTCGTGGGTGCATGAGCAACAAGGTGATTGAAGGGCATTCTTGGCTATTGGCGACAAGAGATAAGAGAAGAGGGTCGAACGGGGCGCTCGTGTGCACAAGGCGGGCACAAATGGGGCGCTCGTGTGCGCAACGCGGGCACGAGCTAGGCCGACGACGGGAATTCTTATATCACGAAATTGGGAGGGATGCTTTCAGACATTGGGGGCGGCTCAAACTGAGGCGGCCTAAACAACAACAATGTGGAAAGCAAGCATATAGATGATAGGAGGCTTTAGTTGTGAAGAAACATTTCATTAATCATCTCCCCCTAAAGAGGCTTAAGTTAAAGAGGCTTAAGTTTGAGATAATACATATTTCCAGTGAACACTGGTTTTGCAGTTACTCAGTAATGAAACTTTAAACCTATACAAGAGTACTACAACATAAAGTAAAGCACTAGAAAGCATAAAGAAAGGAAAATACAAGTAAAGGAAGGTTGGATTCTAACACAGAGACTCTTGCTTGCCTATATGGCACTAGATTTCTATGCACGCGATGCGTGCAACAACAATTTTATTATGAAATTTCATAATTTACAGTAGATAATTTTATAGATAGTCGGATCTTACTACCTAAACTTTTCATGTTTTTAGAAACTCCCTTCTTAATGATTTTTAAAAATTCCACTTACCATTTACAATTGGAAAAATTGCCTAGAATAATGCAACCTTTTGGCCATTCGCAAATAATAATGCAACCTAAAGATTATTCTGTAATAATGCAACCTTTATACCCCATTTATTTTAAACAGGATAAATGACCGGTTACCTGTACCATAGGTAACTTTTATTTAAAACTTTAAATTCTAAATAATAAAATTTAAAAAAAAACATTAAAAAACCTAAACTAAACCCAGCCCCCACCCCCTCGCCGGATTTCCAACCCCCTCGCCGGTGACCACAAATCCAACCACGTGCTTCTGAAAACGGCCTAAAACAACACCCATCCCCTGTTCCCCTCTTCCCCTCGTCGGTGACCACAAAGCCACCACCTGAGGCGGACCAAAACCGCCTCCACCAACACCCAGACCGTCGGCGAGGTACGAATGGTGGTTTGCGTGATTTGGGAAGGTAGGACGATGGTGGTTTGCGTGAACGGGGAGGAGCGAAAGAGGAATGCGTGGTGGTTTGCCGGTCAGAGGAACGTGCGTGCTTATGGGAGTTAGGCTCGCCGACGGTTTCTGGTTGTTTTGGCGGTGACGCGGTGGTGGTTTCGTGGCTGGGGGAAGGGAGGAGGGGAGGGGTAGTTGTGGGTTCGTGGCAGGGGAAGGGAGGAGGGGGTGGCGTGGCTAGGGAAAGGGAGGAGGGGGTTTTTTTTTTTTTTAATCTTTTTGTTTATATATTTTTAAAAAAAATATTTATGATAAGCAATAAGCAAACGCCACGTGTCCCAATTAACCTGTTCTTTAGGTTTAATCCGGTTTTACCCCATTTAAAATAAATGGGGTATAAAGGTTGCATTATTACAGAATAATCTTTAGGTTGCATTATTATTTGCGAATGGCCAAAAGGTTGCATTATTCTAGGCAATTTTTCCTTTACAATTTTATAAAAAACTCCCACCACTTAACGGTTTTTGTCAAATTTCATTAACAAAACCGTTAAGTGGGTCCGACATATACATTTTGTTAACAAAATAATACTTGAAATAGTTGCAATTCTTTCCTAATAGGTGTAATTCGTTTCGAATTTGCTCTAAATTTGTTAAGGATTTGCCCTTAAATTGATGAATTTGACTTCAATTTCAGCGTAAACTAATACTCCCTCCGCCCCACAATTTTCTTCCCACTTCTTGAATATATGTGAGGTATAAAATAATAAAGTGGGAAGAACATTATGGGACGGAGGGAGTAATAAAATGCATATGTGGGGCCCACTTAACGATTTTGTTAACGAAAAATTACACAAATCATTAAGTGGTGAGAGTTTCTAATGAAATTGGCAATGATAGGTGGAAATTTAAAAGAAAAATTCATTAAGGTGGGAGTATTTAAAAACGTGAAAAGTTCAGGTGGTTTTGAACAAAAAATCATAATTTTATTTGGATACGATGTGTGTTTTGGCTACTGTAATATGATAAAATGTGAATGTACACAACATATCTTGTTTTCAAGCTAAATTCATTTTGACTCATATTTCTTTGAAAACATCCCTTACTCCCTACCATCAACTACAATTTTTGTTATATAGTACCCGGTAAGGTATTTTTTGCTCATTGTCCAAATGAGAAAAAATTCAAAAGTACTTGAAAATACTTTATCATGTTTCTCACTTATGCTAAAATACTTTATGATGAACAATCAATTACTCATGTATTTGATCAAATGTGCCTTCACTCATGAACAATCAATTACTCATGTATTTCAAAATAAAAAAAATTCAAAAATATTTAAAAATATAGCAAAATGGGTGTCTATCTATAGATCTCAAGAAAACATAATCGTTGATATTTTTTTTAATTGTTTTTACTTTGTAGATTTTTAGATATTTTATTTAGAAGTTTTGAACCTCTTTTATTAAAAATCTGATGGCTAAATTTGGAAATAAAACTTAATTACTTAATAAGCTCATTGATTTATTTTATTTATTTTTCCTTTTTTTCTTTTTGGTGTCCACCCCCATCTCTTCACTTATATAATAGAGATAAGCTGGGCTCTGCAATAGGGTATAGACGAATTTAAACCGACTCACAACAGTTGGTCATAGCTTTACAATAGGAACGGGAAAGATATATAAAATATGGATTATAAAGGAAATTAGGAAAAACGCGAGGCAGATGACTTGGTGCACGGTCCTTAGAGTCCTACGACAAGAAGTTCAATCAGCACTTGACCTAGTTAATAAGTGTAAAAATTAACTTATTTTCTTTTAGTTATGATTTGTAGTTTTAATTTCATGGATGTCAAAAAAAAAGTTGATTTTGTTAAACTATGGCTAATTTACACGTCCTTCTCAGCTCTCAATCCTCTAGAGTTGAAATCTGTGGAGTTTCTTTAAAGTTACTAATATTTTATACAGAAAAAATCCAAGAGCCACAATAATAAAACTATTTTAGATTAAATAAAATACATTAACTTTTTACAATTGTTTGTAGAAAACAAACCCATAGTTGTGATTAGTCACTATGTTACAGCAGTAGAACACCAACACAGTTCATGTTATGTTAAGGGTGTTCTACGAAAAACTAAAATCAACGTCATGCAAAAGGGCCTGTGGAATTGGAGAACACTACCGTGTCGGAACTCCATAGGGGTATGTCCGGTTCGAATAAGCGGGTCAGGCACTTGAGGGTAGGGGGGAAGGATAAGGAGAATCTCTACCTAGGGTAGGTCCTGGGACGGGGCAGGAGGGGCGGCTGCCCAGGGCCCATTAATTAAAATAAATATCAGCGAATAGGAACAGGCTAAACATTAAACGCCTGATAAGTTTTGTCAAAGTAAAGCTGCAGCTCAGTTGGAATGATGCTCTATGTCTAGATTACAGAGTAAGGGTTCGACTCTTTCCACCCCTTATTTTGCGAAATTTCCACTTGAAACTTCGCATGTCCCAAGCTCTCGTCACTCCTTCAACTCCTCACCTTGATTTTATACTTCCTCCATTTTGATATAAGTGATACAATGTCACTTTTACGGTTTTTGAGGCAAAACTTGTTAAACTTGATTAGGTAATTGAAAGTGGGGAGTGGGGCATTTAATTAATAACATAATCAGCCACCCATCCACCGCCACAACCACCACATAACCACCACCCAACACCTCCACCCACCCTCTAAACCATCCCTATTTCAATAGCCCCCATTTCTCTCGCCGGCTAAATCAGCCACCCATCCACCCTCGAAATCAACCTATCACCCTCACCGGCAAAATCAGCCACCCTTCCTTGCTCGATTTCTCATCGTCGTCTCCTTCTTCTCGAAGCCTTCTTCTCGTCGTCGTCCTCCATGCTTGTGTTATGTTGATATTTCACCATGTTTTGACCCCCATTTCATTACTAAAACGATACATTTCATGCGTGGTTCCGCTATATTCCGCTAGATTTTACTCTTGTTTGTAGTTTTGTGTCTTTTGAGTTATTTCAGGAACATTAGAGCTATTTGGAGGTGGAATGGACCATTCTGGAGCATGTAGATGATCGTTAGAGACTCATGATCGCGTTCGAGTTCATTTGGATGCATTTAGAGAGTCATTTGGGATCCGTTCAATCATGACCCGATAGGGTTTGACTTGGACCCGATCGGGTTTGACCATGGACCCGATCGGGTTAGACTTAAACCTGATCGGGTTTGTGTCGAATTTAGTCCTTTTCGGACTCCTATCTTTATTTTATTAGTAGAGTATAAATAGGTTTCGATTAGCAATTGTAACCCATTCCTAACAACTCAGTTTTAGACTCTTTTATTATCAAAAACTCTTAGTTTAGCCCTAATTACATTGCTTTGGATTAGTTTTGAAGATCAAAGACATCAGATTTGTGAAGTTTAATTGAAGTACTCATTAATTCAAGTTTGAATTCTTCTCTATTCTCTTTTGCTATTTCTCAATTATGTTTTCAATTATGTTTATAGTTCTTATTGCCATGATTAGTGAGTAGTCTTATTTCTAAGATTGAGTTGAGCCCTAGCATGGATTGATTACTTTATTCTTTTAATTCCATGTTATTGAATCGTATGATTAGGGTTTGACAAGTTTTTTTTCATTATCAATTTGCATCATCGTTAGACCTAGTTTTTATTATCAATGAGAGTTGGAATTGAAATTAGGGATTCTTTGTAGCATTGTTGTTATTTCATCAATTGAATTCGCCAACGAAAGTTGGGATTCAATATAGATTGGCTTGTCATTGATCGAGATTCTCACATGAAAATAGTGAGAATTGAGATTGAGAATTTCATTTGACATTGATTCTTAATGCTTCTAATTTTGTTTGTTAGCCATGAAAATAGGAAACATGCATATGAGTTAGGCCTTTTGTAGTCACGAAAGTGGTCTTAAGGTAGTTCTTTTCGAAAGAATGTCATCTCTCCTAAGGTTCGATTCTTTAATTGGAATGTAAGTTGTGTCTGATCAATTCATGTTAGTGGTGATGCTCAGTCTTAGTACTTTCTTATCATTGTTATCATCGTTATTGTTATCCTTCTTATTAGTTTAGAAATTAGTTTGATAGTTCTTGTCATCGATACAGAATTGTGTAGCTATTTCATAGTCTAGAGTCAACTAGTGTTTAATCTTACACCTCCCTGAGTTCGACCTGTTAGTGCTACGACACCATTCACTTGCGGTATTAAAATAAAACCCTAACAAGTTTTTGGCGCCGTTGCCGGGGAGGCTACGGATTAGAATTAGTTTGATTCTAGATTTAGTAGACTACACCTTTTCCCTTTGTTTTTCTTTTCCTTTTGTTGTTTAACTTTTCTCTTCTAGTACTTGTTTCTGAATGCACAGGCGCTCGAGATCAGTAGATAATCTATACTTCGACCCTGAAATCGAAGCCACTGCAAGAAGACGCAACGCAGAAAGAAGAAGAAAACAGTTAGAGGACAATCAAAGAGAGACAATGGCTCGTCCTCTCAGAGACTATAATATGCCGGGTGTTACATCAACATCTAGCATTGCCAGGCCTGCTGTAGAGGTCAATAATTTTGAGATCAATATCGGGTTGATTCAGTTCATTCAGCAAGATCAATTCAGTGGCAATCCTACAGAGAATCCAAATGACCACATTAATTCTTTTCTGGAGAAGTGTGATACAGTGAAGATAAATGGGGCCTCTGAAGAAGCAGTTCGACTTTGGTTATTTCCCTACTCATTAAGGGATAATGCGAAGGAGTGGTTGAAGAAACAAGAAGCTAATAGGTTCACCAACTGGACTGCCTTGGCCACTGCTTTCGGCCGCAAATACTTCCCATCAGGGAGAACTGCCAAGCTACGAAATGCAATCACATCATTCACTCAAATGGATGGTGAAACACTCTATGAAGCTTGGGAGAGATACAAAGATTTCCAGAGGCAGTGCCCACACCATGAGATTCCTAGTTGGCTTATCATTCAGACATTCTATAATGGTTTAGCTAATGAGGACTGTACTTCTATTGATGCTGCTTCTGGTGGTGCACTAATGGCTAAGACCGCTGAACAAGCCCTAGAGTTGATCGAAGAGATGGCCACTAACAGCTATTATTGGTTCAGTGAAAGGTCATCAACGAAGAAAGGAGGCAGATATGAGGTCGATGCAATAACTTCTCTATCTAGTAAAGTTGATGCATTGACTCAGCAGATTAAACAAATGTCTGGAGGTGCTAGTGCGGAGATGAATGTTTTTCAAGGGAACAATGCTACTAGGTCCGCTAAAATGAGTATCATGGAACAAGAGCAAGTCAATGCTCTATATGGTAATGTTAGACCTATGAACGACCCATACTCAAATACCTACAATCCAGGTTGGAGGAATCATGAGAACTTTTCTTGGAGCAACAATCAAAATCAAGCACCACGACATTCCACTCCTCCAGGTTTTCAGCAAAGGCCACAAGGTCAATCCTCTCAACTACCTCCTAAAAAGTCTTACACTGATACTTTATTAGAGAAGCTTCTTGCTAATTCAGAGGAGACCAACAAAAAGTTCGACATAATTGACGCCCACAACAAAATAGTTGACACTCAAATAGCTCAGCTAGCTCAGCAAATGTCCCATGTGACCCAACAGATAGCCCAACTTCAGAGGGCACCACTCCAATTTCCGGGGCAACCAGAACTGAATCCAAAGGGTCACCAAAATGTTAGTGCAATCACCTTGAGATGTGGGAAGACTTTGAAGGAACTAGAAAAGAATTCTAAGGGTCTAAATGATGTGGTTGCTAAGGAAGATGTCATGAAAGAAGTTGAGAAAGAACAATCGAAGCCAACTAGAGAATATCTGGAGCCGGAACCTTTCCCTCATCGTTTGGCCAAGGCTCGAATTGAGAAGAAATATGGCAAGTTATTGGAGTTATTGTAGGGAATGCATCTCAACATCCCTTTTCTTGAGGCAATTGCTGAAATTCCTGCCTACGCTAAGTTCTTGAAGCAGCTTGTGTCGAGTAAGAAGAAGAACATTCAAGAAGCCTCTACTGTGGAGCTTTCTAAGGAGTGCAGTGCTATACTTTTGAATCAGATCCCTCCTAAACTGGGTGATCCTGGAAGTTTTTCCATTCCTTGCTCCATAGGGGATGTGAAAATCGAAAGGGAACTCTGTGATCTTGGGGCTAGTGTTAGCATTATGCCTAATAAAATATTCCAGAAATTGAATTTGGGTACTCTAAGCCCCACTCGTGTCTCCCTACAGTTAGCTGATCGGTCTGTCAGATACCCTTTGGGTGTTGTGGAGGATGTACCTCTCCAAGTTGGTGAACTTACTATCCCTTGCGACTTCTTCGTCTTGGAGATGCCAGAGGATGCGAAGACCCCAATCATACTTGGTCGACCATGTCTTGCCACCGCAGGAGCTTTAATTGATGTGAAGAGTGGCAAATTATCTCTGACTGTGGGTGAAAGCAAGGTAGAATTTGAGCTCCATACTACACCGAAAGCTCCCTCTTTGGGAGATACTTGCAATGGAATTGATGTTGTGGAGAAAGCGGAAGACAAGGCCCCTGATCCATCGCCAGTGGTGCTACAGATGGATATCATGGCTAAGGGGTACTCTAAACCCCCCGATGTAAACTCTGGCCAGAAATGGTGCAAGAAGTGGCTTAAGAAATGTTCGGATAAAAAAGTAAGGAGAGGTGCAATTCATAAGGAGAGTAAGCAAGAGCTTTGCCTATCTCGCCCTTCAGATGCCGATTGATTAGAATGACAATCGAGCTCATTGACTCTAAACGAGCGCTTCTTGGGAGGCAACCCAAACTTTGTATGTTGTCTTTTCTTTCTCTTATTTTTCTCTTACTTTTGTACCTTTTGGAGTGTATGTGAGAGAGTGATCTAATGTGTTGGTGTGAGAGAAATAATATGCAGGGACTTAAACATGTGAATCGACGTGTTTTGATAGCAATTTGGTTAGATTACTGAACACCCAATCAAGTTTGATGCAGCAAAAGTGAAAAATAGGACACTAGGAGTGCGAACCTGAGCGTATTTGGAGCAAAAATGAGAAAATTTAGGCAAACCCGATCGGGGCCAATCACAACCCGATCGGGTTTGGGTGCCGAAATTGCAACATGGGGAGGCAGGAACTTTTTACATTCGAAAACCTGATCGGGGCCAACACAACCCGACCTGGTTCATATACAGAGAAAGAAGAACCTGATCGGGGCCATTGAAACCCGATCGGGTTACTGTCCAGAATTCCAGTTTTGTTATGATCGAACTAGGACCCGATCGGGTCCAGACTCAACCCGATCGGGTTTGGGCCAAAAAAAAAAAATTTGAAATATTTCGAAAAAAAGAAAACTCAAAAAAAAAATTGGGCCTGAACTTATGTTTCTCCATCCTCTCTCGTTCCCCACTTTCTTTTCTCTTCCCATCATTTTCACCTCCACCTTCCTCCTCAAGAATTCCCCCGCCTTCTCTCTATGTTTACAACACCTTCCTCTCACTGGTGGTGGTACTTATGACTATGATGGCCAGTGATCGTTCGCGATCTTCTGACAAGCACTAGGATAGTGCTTGGACTGGCTTGGAGGAGACTTGATCACTGCCCTTGTATATATACTTGGAGAGGTACATTTTCTATTCTTTTATTTGAGTCTGCATATTTAGTTATTTATTTCATTAAATGCATTGTCGAGTCGTGCATATAGCTTAGCTTTATTTTTGCATGCATTGAAAATATATATATATATATATATATGCTGATGATGTTGGAGTGGATTGGTTGCTTCCCTGTGCCCCATGATGTCTAAAAATGATGAATTTGATTCTTTATCTGGATAGTTGGGCATTTGGATTGTGATGTTGTGATCTGACCTTTGATTACCTTGACCCTGAGCGAATTTTGATGATAAAACGCTTACTTTGACTGCATACTCGATTAGGTTAGACTGCGAGGCCTTGTTCATGCCATGGATTCATTCTTTACCAGTCTATTCTTGTGTGTTAGTTCCTCGTAGCATTTTGATCTTGATTTTGGCAATGTACTCGTTGATTTCTGATGACTTTTGGATATATGCTGTGATAGAGGCGTTTCTCTTGTTTGATTCTTGAGCCCCAGAGTTCTCTTTGTTATGGATTTTTTTCCCTCTTAACCCCGCTGAGCCTAATGATTGATTTTTATTACTAAGCCACATTACTAGCCTATGGCCTCTACATTAGTTATTTTTCCCAAGCCTAGCTTGGGGGAGCATTTGTTAGGTTGGTTTTGGGTTGTATGATTGATCGTAGGGATGAGTTGGAAATAACATGTTGGTTCAAGGAGTTTGAATAAAAAAAGAAAAGAAGGAAAATGAAATGAAAAGAAAAAAAATGATATGTTTACATGAAAAAAAAAAAAAAGCGCGAATACAAATTGAAAAAAATGTTCTATGTTCTTTCTTCGCACTACATTGAAGCAAATGAGAGAATCGTGTTTTTAATGAAATGGTTGCTTGGTTACTTTATGAGACTATATAGATGGGTTTGTTTTGGTTTTGTCGTTGATGACGTGGGAGATGGTTAGACCACATTAGTCTTGTTACTAGTGTTTTATGCTCCCCCTCTCTTGACTTTTGCACCACAATTCCTAAATATTTCCCTACCTTTTATCCCGAGCCCCATTACAACCTCTAAAAGACCTCTTGAGCATGTGTTTAATTGCTTATTGGATTGATGTCGAGTCAATTTGCCAAAGTTAAAGAGTATATTTGCTATAGAGTCGACTTGACTAGGTTGAGCGACATTGCACCCCCTAAACACATGAGAGTGTGAGTTGGGAAGGGCTATTATGGTTAGCTTGGTGAGCGTTCGGGCACATCTTATGCCTTCCACAAAACGAGAGGAGCGACACCCTTGTGAGCACCTATTCGAGACTTGTATGTCATGTGAGGCAGTTGTGTTTGACTATTTGCTTGGGTGATTGGTGGTTGGAGTGATTTGAACAGTGGAGCTTGAGACTTGCCTACTTGAATGATTTGAATCTTGAAAATTTTGAGCTTTAATTCTTATCTTAGGGGGTGAAGCAATCATACTTGTATCCACATCATGCTTTGCTTGAGGACAAGCAATAGTTCAGCTTGGGGGAATTTGTTATGTTGATATTTCACCATGTTTTGACCCCCATTTCATTACTAAAATGATACATTTCATGCGTGGTTCCGCTATATTCCGCTAGATTTTACTCTTGTTTGTAGTTTTGTGTCTTTTGAGTTATTTCAGGAACATTAGAGCTATTTGGAGGTGGAATGGACCATTCTGGAGCATGTAGATGATCGTTAGAGACTCATGATCGCGTTCGAGTTCATTTAGATGCATTTAGAGAGTCATTTGGGATCCATTCAATCAGGACCCGATCGGGTTTGACTTGGCCCGATCGGGTTTGACCATGGACCCGATCGGGTTGGACTTAAACCTGATCGGGTTTTGTCGAATTTAGTCCTTTTCGGACTCCTATCTTTATTTTATTAGTAGAGTATAAATAGGTTTCAATTAGCAATTGTAACCCATTCCTAACAACTCAGTTTTAGACTCTTTTATTATCAAAAACTCTTAGTTTAGCCCTAATTACATTGCTTTGGATTAGTTTTGAAGATCAAAGACATCAGATTTGTGAAGTTTAATTGAAGTACTCATTAATTCAAGTTTGAATTCTTCTCTATTCTCTTTTGCTATTTCTCAATTATGTTTTCAATTATGTTTATAGTTCTTATTGTCATGATTAGTGAGTAGTCTTATTTCTAAGATTGAGTTGAGCCCTAGCATGGATTGATTACTATATTCTTTTACTTCCATGTTATTGAATCATATGATTAGGGTTTGACAAGTTTGTTTTCATTATCAATTTGCATCATCGTTAGACCTAGTTTTTATTATCAATGATAGTTGGAATTGAAATTAGGGATTCTTTGTAGCATTGTTGTTATTTCATCAATTGAATTCGCCAACGAAAGTTGGGATTCAATATAGATTGGCTTGTCATTGATCGAGATTCTCACATGAAAATAGTGAGAATTGAGATTGAGAATTTCATTTGACATTGATTCTTAATGCTTCTAATTTTGTTTGTTAGCCATGAAAATAGGAAACATGCATATTAGTTAGGCCTTTTGTAGTCACGAAAGTGGTCTTAAGGTAGTTCTTTTCGAAAGAATGTCATCTCTCCTAAGGTTCGATTCTTTAATTGGAATGTAAGTTGTGTCTGATCAATTCATGTTAGTGGTGATGCTCAGTCTTAGTACTTTCTTATCATTGTTATCATCGTTATTGTTATCCTTCTTATTAGTTTAGAAATTAGTTTGATAGTTCTTTTCATCGATACAGAATTGTGTAGCTATTTCATAGTCTAGAGTCAACTAGTGTTTAATCTTACACCTCCCTGAGTTCGACCTGTTAGTGCTACGACACCGTTCACTTGCGGTATTAAAATAAAACCCTAACAAGTTTTTGGCGCCGTTGCCGGGGAGGCTACGGATTAGAATTAGTTTGATTCTTGATTTAGTAGACTACACCTTTTCCCTTTGTTTTTCTTTTCCTTTTGTTGTTTAACTTTTCTCTTCTAGTACTTGTTTCTGAATGCACAGGCGCTCGAGATCAGTAGATAATCTATACTTCGACCCTGAAATCGAAGCCACTGCAAGAAGACGCAACGCAGAAAGAAGAAGAAAACAGTTAGAGGACAATCAAAGAGAGACAATGGCTCGTCCTCTCAGAGACTATAATATGCCGGGTGTTACATCAACATCTAGCATTGCCAGGCCTGCTGTAGAGGTCAATAATTTTGAGATCAATATCGGGTTGATTCAGTTCATTCAGCAAGATCAATTCAGTGGCAATCCTACAGAGAATCCAAATGACCACATTAATTCTTTTCTGGAGAAGTGTGATACAGTGAAGATAAATGGGGCCTCTGAAGAAGCAGTTCGACTTTGGTTATTTCCCTACTCATTAAGGGATAATGCGAAGGAGTGGTTGAAGAAACAAGAAGCTAATAGGTTCACCAACTGGACTGCCTTGGCCACTGCTTTCGGCCGCAAATACTTCCCATCAGGGAGAACTGCCAAGCTACGAAATGCAATCACATCATTCACTCAAATGGATGGTGAAACACTCTATGAAGCTTGGGAGAGATACAAAGATTTCCAGAGGCAGTGCCCACACCATGAGATTCCTAGTTGGCTTATCATTCAGACATTCTATAATGGTTTAGCTAATGAGGACTGTACTTCTATTGATGCTGCTTCTGGTGGTGCACTAATGGCTAAGACCGCTGAACAAGCCCTAGAGTTGATCGAAGAGATGGCCACTAACAGCTATTATTGGTTCAGTGAAAGGTCATCAACGAAGAAAGGAGGCAGATATGAGGTCGATGCAATAACTTCTCTATCTAGTAAAGTTGATGCATTGACTCAGCAGATTAAACAAATGTCTGGAGGTGCTAGTGCGGAGATGAATGTTTTTCAAGGGAACAATGCTACTAGGTCCGCTAAAATGAGTATCATGGAACAAGAGCAAGTCAATGCTCTATATGGTAATGTTAGACCTATGAACGACCCATACTCAAATACCTACAATCCAGGTTGGAGGAATCATGAGAACTTTTCTTGGAGCAACAATCAAAATCAAGCACCACGACATTCCACTCCTCCAGGTTTTCAGCAAAGGCCACAAGGTCAATCCTCTCAACTACCTCCTAAAAAGTCTTACACTGATACTTTATTAGAGAAGCTTCTTGCTAATTCAGAGGAGACCAACAAAAAGTTCGACATAATTGACGCCCACAACAAAATAGTTGACACTCAAATAGCTCAGCTAGCTCAGCAAATGTCCCATGTGACCCAACAGATAGCCCAACTTCAGAGGGCACCACTCCAATTTCCGGGGCAACCAGAACTGAATCCAAAGGGTCACCAAAATGTTAGTGCAATCACCTTGAGATGTGGGAAGACTTTGAAGGAACTAGAAAAGAATTCTAAGGGTCTAAATGATGTGGTTGCTAAGGAAGATGTCATGAAAGAAGTTGAGAAAGAACAATCGAAGCCAACTAGAGAATATCTGGAGCCGGAACCTTTCCCTCATCGTTTGGCCAAGGCTCGAATTGAGAAGAAATATGGCAAGTTATTGGAGTTATTGTAGGGAATGCATCTCAACATCCCTTTTCTTGAGGCAATTGCTGAAATTCCTGCCTACGCTAAGTTCTTGAAGCAGCTTGTGTCGAGTAAGAAGAAGAACATTCAAGAAGCCTCTACTGTGGAGCTTTCTAAGGAGTGCAGTGCTATACTTTTGAATCAGATCCCTCCTAAACTGGGTGATCCTGGAAGTTTTTCCATTCCTTGCTCCATAGGGGATGTGAAAATCGAAAGGGAACTCTGTGATCTTGGGGCTAGTGTTAGCATTATGCCTAATAAAATATTCCAGAAATTGAATTTGGGTACTCTAAGCCCCACTCGTGTCTCCCTACAGTTAGCTGATCGGTCTGTCAGATACCCTTTGGGTGTTGTGGAGGATGTACCTCTCCAAGTTGGTGAACTTACTATCCCTTGCGACTTCTTCGTCTTGGAGATGCCAGAGGATGCGAAGACCCCAATCATACTTGGTCGACCATGTCTTGCCACCGCAGGAGCTTTAATTGATGTGAAGAGTGGCAAATTATCTCTGACTGTGGGTGAAAGCAAGGTAGAATTTGAGCTCCATACTACACCGAAAGCTCCCTCTTTGGGAGATACTTGCAATGGAATTGATGTTGTGGAGAAAGCGGAAGACAAGGCCCCTGATCCATCGCCAGTGGTGCTACAGATGGATATCATGGCTAAGGGGTACTCTAAACCCCCCGATGTAAACTCTGGCCAGAAATGGTGCAAGAAGTGGCTTAAGAAATGTTCGGATAAAAAAGTAAGGAGAGGTGCATTCATAAGGAGAGTAAGCAAGAGCTTTGCCTATCTCGCCCTTCAGATGCCGATTGATTAGAATGACAATCGAGCTCATTGACTCTAAACGAGCGCTTCTTGGGAGGCAACCCAAACTTTGTATGTTGTCTTTTCTTTCTCTTATTTTTCTCTTACTTTTGTACCTTTTGGAGTGTATGTGAGAGAGTGATCTAATGTGTTGGTGTGAGAGAAATAATATGCAGGGACTTAAACATGTGAATCGACGTGTTTTGATAGCAATTTGGTTAGATTACTGAACACCCAATCAAGTTTGATGCAGCAAAAGTGAAAAATAGGACACTAGGAGTGCGAACCTGAGCGTATTTGGAGCAAAAATGAGAAAATTTAGGCAAACCCGATCGGGGCCAATCACAACCCGATCGGGTTTGGGTGCCGAAATTGCAACATGGGGAGGCAGGAACTTTTTACATTCGAAAACCTGATCGGGGCCAACACAACCCGACCTGGTTCATATACAGAGAAAGAAGAACCTGATCGGGGCCATTGAAACCCGATCGGGTTACTGTCCAGAATTCCAGTTTTGTTATGATCGAACTAGGACCCGATCGGGTCCAGACTCAACCCGATCGGGTTTGGGCCAAAAAAAAAAAAATTTGAAATATTTCGAAAAAAAGAAAACTCAAAAAAAAAATTGGGCCTGAACTTATGTTTCTCCATCCTCTCTCGTTCCCCACTTTCTTTTCTCTTCCCATCATTTTCACCTCCACCTTCCTCCTCAAGAATTCCCCCGCCTTCTCTCTATGTTTACAACACCTTCCTCTCACTGGTGGTGGTACTTATGACTATGATGGCCAGTGATCGTTCGCGATCTTCTGACAAGCACTAGGATAGTGCTTGGACTGGCTTGGAGGAGACTTGATCACTGCCCTTGTATATATACTTGGAGAGGTACATTTTCTATTCTTTTATTTGAGTCTGCATATTTAGTTATTTATTTCATTAAATGCATTGTCGAGTCGTGCATATAGCTTAGCTTTATTTTTGCATGCATTGAAAATATATATATATATATATATGCTGATGATGTTGGAGTGGATTGGTTGCTTCCCTGTGCCCCATGATGTCTAAAAATGATGAATTTGATTCTTTATCTGGATAGTTGGGCATTTGGATTGTGATGTTGTGATCTGACCTTTGATTACCTTGACCCTGAGCGAATTTTGATGATAAAACGCTTACTTTGACTGCATACTCGATTAGGTTAGACTGCGAGGCCTTGTTCATGCCATGGATTCATTCTTTACCAGTCTATTCTTGTGTGTTAGTTCCTCGTAGCATTTTGATCTTGATTTTGGCAATGTACTCGTTGATTTCTGATGACTTTTGGATATATGCTGTGATAGAGGCGTTTCTCTTGTTTGATTCTTGAGCCCCGAGTTCTCTTTGTTATGGATTTTTTCCCTCTTAACCCCGCTGAGCCTAATGATTGATTTTTATTACTAAGCCACATTACTAGCCTATGGCCTCTACATTAGTTATTTTTCCCAAGCCTAGCTTGGGGGAGCATTTGTTAGGTTGGTTTTGGGTTGTATGATTGATCGTAGGGATGAGTTGGAAATAACATGTTGGTTCAAGGAGTTTGAATAAAAAAAGAAAAGAAGGAAAATGAAATGAAAAGAAAAAAAATGATATGTTTACATGAAAAAAAAAAAAAAAGCGCGAATACAAATTGAAAAAAATGTTCTATGTTCTTTCTTCGCACTACATTGAAGCAAATGAGAGAATCGTGTTTTTAATGAAATGGTTGCTTGGTTACTTTATGAGACTATATAGATGGGTTTGTTTTGGTTTTGTCGTTGATGACGTGGGAGATGGTTAGACCACATTAGTCTTGTTACTAGTGTTTTATGCTCCCCCTCTCTTGACTTTTGCACCACAATTCCTAAATATTTCCCTACCTTTTATCCCGAGCCCCATTACAACCTCTAAAAGACCTCTTGAGCATGTGTTTAATTGCTTATTGGATTGATGTCGAGTCAATTTGCCAAAGTTAAAGAGTATATTTGCTATAGAGTCGACTTGACTAGGTTGAGCGACATTGCACCCCCTAAACACATGAGAGTGTGAGTTGGGAAGGGCTATTATGGTTAGCTTGGTGAGCGTTCGGGCACATCTTATGCCTTCCACAAAACGAGAGGAGCGACACCCTTGTGAGCACCTATTCGAGACTTGTATGTCATGTGAGGCAGTTGTGTTTGACTATTTGCTTGGGTGATTGGTGGTTGGAGTGATTTGAACAGTGGAGCTTGAGACTTGCCTACTTGAATGATTTGAATCTTGAAAATTTTGAGCTTTAATTCTTATCTTAGGGGGTGAAGCAATCATACTTGTATCCACATCATGCTTTGCTTGAGGACAAGCAATAGTTCAGCTTGGGGGAATTTGTTATGTTGATATTTCACCATGTTTTGACCCCCATTTCATTACTAAAATGATACATTTCATGCGTGGTTCCGCTATATTCCGCTAGATTTTACTCTTGTTTGTAGTTTTGTGTCTTTTGAGTTATTTCAGGAACATTAGAGCTATTTGGAGGTGGAATGGACCATTCTGGAGCATGTAGATGATCGTTAGAGACTCATGATCGCGTTCGAGTTCATTTAGATGCATTTAGAGAGTCATTTGGGATCCATTCAATCAGGACCCGATCGGGTTTGACTTGGCCCGATCGGGTTTGACCATGGACCCGATCGGGTTGGACTTAAACCTGATCGGGTTTTGTCGAATTTAGTCCTTTTCGGACTCCTATCTTTATTTTATTAGTAGAGTATAAATAGGTTTCAATTAGCAATTGTAACCCATTCCTAACAACTCAGTTTTAGACTCTTTTATTATCAAAAACTCTTAGTTTAGCCCTAATTACATTGCTTTGGATTAGTTTTGAAGATCAAAGACATCAGATTTGTGAAGTTTAATTGAAGTACTCATTAATTCAAGTTTGAATTCTTCTCTATTCTCTTTTGCTATTTCTCAATTATGTTTTCAATTATGTTTATAGTTCTTATTGTCATGATTAGTGAGTAGTCTTATTTCTAAGATTGAGTTGAGCCCTAGCATGGATTGATTACTATATTCTTTTACTTCCATGTTATTGAATCATATGATTAGGGTTTGACAAGTTTGTTTTCATTATCAATTTGCATCATCGTTAGACCTAGTTTTTATTATCAATGATAGTTGGAATTGAAATTAGGGATTCTTTGTAGCATTGTTGTTATTTCATCAATTGAATTCGCCAACGAAAGTTGGGATTCAATATAGATTGGCTTGTCATTGATCGAGATTCTCACATGAAAATAGTGAGAATTGAGATTGAGAATTTCATTTGACATTGATTCTTAATGCTTCTAATTTTGTTTGTTAGCCATGAAAATAGGAAACATGCATATTAGTTAGGCCTTTTGTAGTCACGAAAGTGGTCTTAAGGTAGTTCTTTTCGAAAGAATGTCATCTCTCCTAAGGTTCGATTCTTTAATTGGAATGTAAGTTGTGTCTGATCAATTCATGTTAGTGGTGATGCTCAGTCTTAGTACTTTCTTATCATTGTTATCATCGTTATTGTTATCCTTCTTATTAGTTTAGAAATTAGTTTGATAGTTCTTTTCATCGATATAGAATTGTGTAGCTATTTCATAGTCTAGAGTCAACTAGTGTTTAATCTTACACCTCCCTGAGTTCGACCCGTTAGTGCTACGACACCGTTCACTTGCGGTATTAAAATAAAACCCTAACAGCTTGATTTCAGGAAGCCTTGTTCTCGTCGTCGTCCTCCTTCTTCTCGAAGCCTCTTCTCGTTGTTGTCCTCCTTCTTGCTCGATTTCTCGAAGCCTTCTTGTCGTCCTTGCTCGATTTCGGCTCGACTTTGGCTGGGTGGTTCTTCGAAATTTTGGTTGGTGGCTAGGGTTTCGATTTGGTGGTAGGTTGAGGGGAGGGTGGCTAGGCTTTTGATTTGGTGGGTGGCTAGGGTTTTGATTTGGTGGGTGGTTGGGTGGTGGTTCGAAAGGTTTTCGTTTTTGTGGTAGGTTGAGAGGAGGGTGGTTCTGGTGGTTAGGTGGTGGAGAGAGATGGGGAGGGTGGTAGGTTGAGGAGAGAGAATAATTAAGTTAGTAATAATTAATTTTTATTAAGATTATATAAACATGGTTCAGTAGGTTTAATAAGGGTAAAATTGCAATATAACACACTAAAACTACCAAAGAAGAAAAAACCCAAAGTGTATCACTTATTTCCAAACACTCATTTTTAGAAAGTGTATCACTTATTTCCAAACACCCATTTTTAGAAACTGTATCACTTATATCAAAACGGAGGAAGTATTTTGTTCTTTCTTATGCTTTAAATATCTCTACATCTTTATGATCTCATAACTCTTTTACATTCCAAACTCCATTCTTGGTTTTGTTTTGGTTCTCTTTCCCGTTTTAAACATCTCTAGTTTTTTTTCATTTGTAACACACACTTTACCTAGAATACTACCAGCCTTATATGCATGCTATGCGTGCGAAACAATAACATATAAGGATTTTGGAGAAATGAAAAAATTTAGCTAAAAGATTGACAAAAAATTTTTAAAAAAGGAAAAACTAAAAAATTACCTTCAGCTTATCTCTCTTGATTTATTTAGTTTAGTGTTTTATTTTATTTTTTAAGTTTGGTTTCCATCCCCCTTTTCCCTTATAATGTAGAGATTACTGACATATTTTTAGTTCTCGGAATTCTCAAGTCACAGCTTTTTATGGTTATATGACCTAAAATTAAAAGATGAAATACTGATAATAGTGGATATGTGGCTTTAGTTTTGAATTGTATATTTATGGAATTAAATTAATTAATACTTAAATCGATATTACAAGAATGAACGGTCTAATTAATAATATTACATATTGAAAAACATTAATGTTGACCGCTTTTATCAATGATTTTGTATCAAGATGTACTTGGAGGCAATTTTTATTGATGTTTTTGAGATTGTGATGAGCTTTTTTATTTGTTTAACTTAATTAAAACAATGTAAAAGGATTCTTATATTACAAATTCCTTTAAGCATTTGTGCATTTTTAAAAAAAGGTTTAAGGGCCCAATTTAAAAATTTCGCCCTGGGCCCAAAAATTTTCAGAAACGGGTCTATCTCTACCCTCAAAGTGTCCCTAGTGGGGGATTGAATCCCCACCCTTGAAGTTGGAAGGGTACCTTCCATTCAACTAGACCAAGCATTGCTTGGCATTTCTTCTATCCTTATTACTTTTTTTTTTTGATGGCCTATCCTGACTACTTATTAGTAACTTGTTTTGCTGGAACAACAATACTTATAAAACAAAAACAGAAACAGATACATACACACACTTTGAAATGGCAGCACTTGCTTCTCTTGATTATATAAAGGGAATTACCATAATAATAAAGAAGAACAGAAAATGGAAACAACATAATGATAGAGCTACTCTAATTGTTTGACCTAACTGGTTAAACCATAATTTTCACACCAATATAATTAGACATACCATCATCTATATCCTCAATTGCATTTTAATACACTTGATTGTAACGTCATCAGCTTAATTAAAAGCTTGTAGCATGCCTAATGAACATCTTAATGCATACTTTAGAAGATGATCATGTTGCACAACCTAAGCAATTTATCTCCACTTTTATCTTCCTCTAGAGCTCATAAATGATCATGTTGCACAACCTAAGCAATTTATCTCCACTTTTATCTTCCTCTAGAGCTCATAAACCATTCCAACTTTAAGCAATCGCTTACGAGGAATGTCATACATCTTATCAGCTGGCCTTAAATTTCTCTTCATAAAATTGAATGCCAAATCAATCACTATCTTCTTACCAATACTAGCTTCTTCACCAGCCATTACTTCGCTCTCACCCATCATGTGTACAACCCCTGCACGCCATGCCTTGTCGATTACCTCAATTTCAGTTTCCAATTCTGCCTCCTTGGCCTTTAACTTATCTTCCTCGTCGTTGTCATCATCATCCATATGATAAATAATGTCCCCATCTTCGAGCAACTCTACACTTTGAGGTTGCTCGATTTGAGTATCAACGTTATTGACATGAACCCAAAAGTCGTCTCTCATAAACTCTTTCAACCTCTCGATTAGCATAGTCTCAAAGGGTTGTTCCTCACTATGAGTTTCAGCATATCCGTACCTAACCACACACCGGAACACATTAAGCTCCCTTGGGTGAACCCTTCGGAAGAGAAATCGTTCCTCTGGAGGCACTATGCTAATTGGCAATGACTTAACTGATGCAAAAACAAGCACTGAGTGCAAAGCAGGGATATTCTCAACATAATGCTCAAATAATGGAGGGATTCCATGAACAAGCTCCGAGTAAAAGATTGCTAGCCCTGGAATACGACTGAAGTTGCTTCGATTGGCTATCTCGCTAAGAGTATCTGTTGAAACTTTATTATCCATCTCATAGTAGTACTTCTTCCGATACACATAGTTCCAAATGAACATTACTGTAAGAAGGATGCTGGCAAATGCAATGGGAAAGTATCCACCATGAGGGAATTTATACAGCACTGAGCTCAAGTAGAGTAGCTCCACCGACATAATACAACACACATACGTGATCACTAGTAGTATGTGTCTCTTCCAAATCACTAGCATAACCAGAACCATGAATGATGAAGTGATTGTTTCAGCAAACACCACTGCAATGCCTGACATATATTGGTTGTTAGTTGAAATACTAGCTAGCCAAGTAAAAATGAACCGAGCATGAACTGTGATAACTTACCATAAGCATGACCAATTTTCTCAGTGGTTCTGAAAGCAATTGTGACAAGTACACTTGACATCATGAGAATATAATTGAGTTCTGGAATATAAACTTGGCCTTCGAACTTGGCAGATGTGTGCACAACTTTAACACGAGGGAAGCATCCTAAAGCGAGGGATTGTTGAATGATTGAGAAAGTCCCAGAGATCATTGCTTGGCTGGCTATGATTGCTGCTAGAACAGCAATAACAAACATTGGCCAATACATTGGACCTAAAAAAAGTACGCAAAATAAATAGTTGAATCGATTAGCTCCTGAACAAAAACCATTGCTCTTTTGAAGTGAATCGAGAGGTATTGCAATTTGAAAAATATGGTGGAATTGACATTCACCTGGTATGGCATTATAGAATGTATTACTGACTTTATCTTTGTGCAAGTAAAGAAAAGACGCTTGCCCGGAGTATGTTAACATAATTGCCGGATATGCAACTGTAGACATACTCATTTGGATTGACCTAACAGAAAAATGTCCAACATCGGCAAACAATGCTTCAGTTCCTGCAACAATACATCATTTTAAGTTATTCATTGAACATAGGAACCACAATATTTTTTTTAATGCATGTATGTCTACACGTTACCGCTGAACTTATGATGTACAAAATTCTGAAAAGTGCGCTATAGAAAGTGAACTATGTGACGAACCTGTTACACAAAGGACTACACCACCAAGAGAAACCCAAGCATCTTTGCCATTCCTTCTGAAATATTGAACGATATACCACGGATTTACAGCTTTGATAACCGTAGGCTCATACTTGACATAATTGTAAACACCAATTCCAGCATTCAGTATAAACCAAATACTGACTATTGGAGCAAAACTATATCCTACTTTATCAGTTCCGAATCTTTGAGCTGAGAAGAGAATAATCAGGATGCCAACTGATATCCAGACCACCCTTCCTTTAGAAGAACAAAGCCAAAGGAAAAAATTAGGAACAAGATTCATATATCCAACATAACTTCAATTTTAACCAAATAAATCATGTACTTTCCCTTTTCTCACCTTATAAACAAAAATGAAACCATTGATAGGTGATTAATCAAGTCCGACACCCGGTTTTAGAGCTCTAGGAATAGTTATTTGGTAACGAGTTAAATTAACAGACTATCAATGCTGATATAGGTATGTTTGGTGTGATTTACGAAATAACATAGATCTTAATACATATGAAGAATTGGGAAGCATTAGTGTATTGCATCAGTTATAATCATGTTGTGAAATTGTCATATGGAAGTCAATTGGTAGCTCTAGCTGGCCTACTTTTCTTAAACAAAATATGATAGATAAAAACAATGCACCGCAAATGTGGTATACAGAGCAGTAACAAGAGTCTTTATTTGCTCCTTGTGGGAGAAATAAAAGTTTTCAAAGAACCTCATACAGCTATGTGTGATACAGTCATACAGGCACCAGTCTCTTAACTCCAACTATTAACAAAGTACGTATAATTTATAAGAGTCCTCTACCTTCTGTAAACACGGGAGAGGCTTCTTTTAGTCCTCCAACAGCTGATAAAACTGCGCATCAACATACCGAACTATGTTAACAAAATAACTTCCTCGCGTACATGGAACTTTTGAACAATTAACATCATTTTATCATAGGCATATACTCATCATCTTAGGACAATCTGGCTTTATTCATAATGCATATATAATGTATCAAAAATGTTACTTTGATAGAAGAAGCGAACCTGAGATAGAAGGAGTGAGGACACCATCTCCTATAACCAAGGATGTTGAGAGCATAGTCACAAGCAAAAGAATATACTTGGAAATTATGCTATTCTCTAAGAAGGTTTTGAGCTTCAATGACAAGCCTAATTGATTGCTTGGCAATTGGAGTTGGTAATTTGACACCTCTTGATCTTCAGGTTGTTGACTTGGTAGTAAACCCACCTTAGCATTTCGGCATAGAAGGGAATACAAAGCAAATGTTCCACCTACATATTTACATATCAAACTAATAAAATCACATCTTGTTGATGATTATATATTTCATACAGGAGATAAATCTCTAACTTTAGACTCCCCATCTATTATTGTAGATGGGATTATGGATTTCATATAGTCATATATCTTAGATTCGACATCATATAAAAGAAAATGATAAACTCCTAAAAAATGTAAACATTACCATTTATGTTAAGTATGAATGTAATAGGTCATAAATAAACATGACCAAAAATTCAACCAATTGTAAAATTTTTTGTTGGAAATACATGACATAATTATTTATAGAAATAAGAAGGAAAAAACATATATTTATACGTACCTTTTCCGTTGTCATTAGCCCTCAAGACAATGAAGACGTACTTGATCAAGGGAAGCAAAGTGATGGTGTAATATATTAAAGAAAGAACACCCAATATATCATCGTTATCTTTAATTCCTTCGGTAAAGGTGCTAGCGAAGACGTATAGAGGTGATGTACCAATGTCTCCGTATATCACACCAATACTTTGGAAAGCCAAAGATAGAACCATTGCCCAACTTACATCCTATAAAACACAGAATAGACCATTAGATTCCAATTGTATCAGAAGTTTTAGGGAGTATATCATAAGTTTTATCCTCCAAATTAAACTTCATTTCTAGTGTTTTTCTACTTATTAGAAAAGCTAAAACTTTGAGCAATCTTATTCTATCATGAATTAAACTTGCTACTGAGCTGCCTCTAATTTTTTAGATCTAATTCTATCATTACACAAACTGTGACTTAGATCAAATGTAGTGAGCATTAGAAGAAGGCATCCTCTTTTGTCATTCATTTTGTGTTAATCTTTGCAAAGTTGAGCTCACCCTTTATATACTATATACTCTATCACGCCCCCTCACATGAGAGCCCGGCGGGCTAGAAGTGTGAATGAAGTATAGGTCTCCCTCATATCTAGTGCTATTATATTCTACTTGAAAGGAGGGACGATGGATAAGATTTGTGTTACACTAGCTCTGATATGGTAGTTGAACCCTTGAAGGCCCAAGATTAGTTTTATACCCTATCGAAATTATGTAATAGATTGAAAGGGTCCTGATATTAAACTAGCATAATGGTTATAAGTCAATTTCCGTGAAGACGTTCCAATCAACTAACACCATTTTAGTCGAATTATCAGTTTTTTATTAAAAGTATAATTATTTTTATAATATTCGGGAAATAACTATAAGGAATTAAGGCTCTTTTTCTTGCATGCAAACTTCTTAATTGTACTCTGAAAAAGTATATTTTTTTAAAGAAAATTCCTAACTAACAAATTATGGTTTCTAAGAAGAAAACATTGACACATCGTAATATCGAGTTGGACATTACTTTTGCCTTTTTGGGGGTGTTTTAGTTATTATCTCACAATAAATAAATAAACATTATCCCACTTTTTTATGTAAACCCATGTAAATTGGTTTCTAAAATATTTATTTTTTAATCTTAATCAAAGAAGTAGTGGATAATTATCCTATATAAACTACTACCTCCGTAACAAATTAAATGCAACAAATTATTTTGCACGCATTTTAAGAAAGAGATTTAAGCGTATGAACGAGCAAATTAATCAAAATAATTTTAACACAAATAACATATAACCTCATTTTTGCTTTAATAAAATTATTTTGATTAATTTGCTCATTTACACCCTTAAATCTCTTCCGTAAAATGCGTGAAAAATGGTTTGTTGCAATAATTTCGTTATGGAGGTAGTAATTAAAATGAGAAATACATATTTGGAACATCGAATATGGAGCAAAGGACATTAAATTGTGTTTCTTGGGTATGTTTTAGAGCAAATGCATGAATGGGGCTCCCCATAATTTCTCTCTCCTCACCTTATTCTTCCACATCATTTCCCACTAACTTTTCAATCTACCCTTCTCATTTCACAATTACATACTTCCACCCATGAGTTCCCCATTTACCTTCTCTTTCCTATCCACTACCATCTATCTTCTACTTTTTCCTATGCTACATGTCAACCTACTATTGATTTTTTATTTTGGGAAGGTTCTCTTCACAAGAGGCACTTCCTTAATTGGGGAATCTCCCACACTCATGAGGTTCCTCTCTTGAGGAGAGAGAGTGAAAAAGAGGAGGTAGTTTTTTACCAATGCAGATGCTCTTAGCTATCAACGCAAGCCGACATAAAATTAATACTTCGACGTATACAGTAAAAAATATTATCTAAAACTTAGGGCCTGTTTATTTCAGCTTAATTTCAGTTCAGTTCAGCTCTAATCAGTTCAGTTCAGCTCTAAGTTCAGTTCAGTTCAGTTCAGCTCCAATCAGTTCAGTTCAGTTCAGTTCAGCTCCATTCTTTTATAACCATTTTGTTAAATATTATTATGTTGGTCTAATTTATTTTACTAATTGCTCTTATTATTATTATTATTGTTATATTATTATTTATTTTTATATCATTATTATTAAGTATTATTATTATCTGTATATTATTTTGTTTATTATAGCTTTATTCATTATTATTACTATTATCATTAGGGAGGAACATATTTTAGGTTAAAAGCACAAATAAACCCGCGTTTTCAGCCCATAATCCAATCAAATCATGTCAAAACGGTTTATGGTGTAATTTTGCACGGTCCGACCCAATAATGTAATACTAAATATTAATATATAATTAAATCTAATTAGTAAAATAGTAATATTAATTTAATTCTTAGATATTATTGTTATTATATAATCATCATCAGGTATTAATATATTAAGACAAAGACTATAAAATAATTATTAATTATCATTATAACTATTAATCATTATTATTATTATTTTATGATTATAAATATTATTTTCTTATAATTATCATTTAAAAATATCCAAAATACAATTATTATTATTCATTAATAATTATTCATTATTATTACTTATCATTATTGTTTGGGCCCCTTCCAGTCATGGCCCACCTAATCGGTAAAATGACTAAAATACCCTTAGGGGCAAAATTACCATTTTACCCCTAAGGATCCCACAGGCTAGAAAGTACAGGCCTTCAGTCAGGCCCACTGACTAAAAGGCTTTCATGACATCATCATCTTCACCAGATGACGTCACCTCAGTACTACCTATAAATAGTATTCTCATCTGATCATTCAGGTACGTTGTTCCATATATTGCAGAGCATTTACTTATACTACTCTCTCTGATTTCTGAGATCAGATCTGACTTAAGCATCGGAGAGCCGATCCCGGGAACATCCCCGGGGTAGTTCACGGTGCTCGGTTTTGCAGGTGCCCGAAATTCGAAGACCTTGGACTTATTTAGTTACTACCCTAGCTGGAATTGGACTTCCCCGAATTACAAATTCACTGTGTTTCTTGTACCCGAAACAGTTGGCGCCGTCTGTGGGGAATTAACATAACAGCTACATTTTCGAACACCATGACACGAGGACAAGGTAATCGCGGTACTGCTGCTCGAAGAACTGCTTCTGAGAACGCTCAGACTACTCTGCTGAACCAAGGAGGTGCTATCGTGGAGGACGAGACCGAAGTCCCAGAAACTGGAAGCCAGGCTGACAGGGCTATCGAAGCACCACCACCAGCAGTAACTTACTCGGATCTTCGACAACTCGAACTCCGAATGGAAAGACATATGACTACTGTCATGCAACAGCTCGTTTCAGTAATGAAGACTCAACAGACTACTCTCCCTGACCGAGGGACAGACCTGGATCAACCACAGGCTCATCGAAGGGCAGCTCAGCCAAAACGTGCCCTAACCGAGCATGTTGTTGGTGGCCCTTCGAGAAAGGTACCTGCTGCTTCGAAAGGAAAATCTATCATGTCACCAAGCCAGGATGATGCTCAACATATCATACAACAGAAGCAGATGAGGGGTAAAAACTTCGACGCCCGGGAGATCATCGAAAAGATAAGAGAACAATCCCAGGGAGGGAATTCGAAGTATTCAGTGGCCACGCGAACCACAGAACAATCTTACCCCGTGACTAGCCGTCACACTCTAAGAATAGTGAACCCACAACAGATCGAGGAGCCCGAGGACGTAGCTGAATCAGGCTTTCGAATGGGTTAATCAGTGCCACACAAATCACCATTCAGCCAACACATCATGGAGACCCCTAACCCGGGCAAAGTCAAGATTCTTGTGATAGAGCACTACTCAGGGATCACGGATCCTACTGACCATCTGGCAGCATACAAAGCTCAAATGAGCGTGCAGACGTTCTGTGAGGCGACGTGGTGCAGGTATTTCCCGACCACCCTCAAAGGCTTGGCCCTCAATTGGTTCACAAGCTTACCAAACGGCATCATAACCAGCTTCTCGGCCCTCGAAGCTCTCTTCTCTCAACACTTCATAGCAGCAAAATGTCACAAAAAGACTAGTGTTCACTTGATGTCAGTTTCCAAGCAGAAAGGGAAAATCCTGAGCTGCTACATCAAACGATTCAACGAAGAGTCCCTCAAGGTCTCCGACCTCCAGGATGGAGTTGCTGTTACGGCCTTGATGAACGGCCTTCATTCTGGGCGCTTCAAGTTCGAGCTCGCCATGAGAGAGACCCTCACTTTGGCCGATGCCATGAGGCAGGCACAGAAGTATATCCAGGCGTCAGACATCTGTAAGAATGTTCATGAAGAGGGAGGCAACAAAAGAAGAAATGAGCCATCGAATCAGAAAGACATGGCAAATAGGCTAAAGAGACATCGACCATCCGACGGGGGTCATGACCCTCGCTTCAATGTTAACCGGAGAGAAATATACTTAGACATAAAAGGGAAATCTGTGTTGCCTCGACCTAACCCAATCAAAACGTCGAGTTATCGCAGAGACAAAAAGCTGTGGTGCGAATACCATAAAGACTGTGGTCACACGACCAAGGACTGTAGGGAATTGAAGAAAGCTCTCAACAAGTTGGCTGATGAAGGGAAGTTGAACAGATATCTTAAGGAACCTCAGGGTGATCGAAGAAGAGATAAGGGAAAGGAGAAACAAACTAGGAGCGATGAAACCGAAGGCTATGTAGGCGTCATAGCTGGGGGCTTCGCTTCAGGAGGCCTAACCGGCAACGCAAGGAAGACTCACCTATACCATCTAAAAGATGGCGAGAGAATGAAAAGGCCGAACACTCCTACCATGGTGTTCGGAGAGAGTTCGAAGGAGATACAGACCCCCCATGATGACTCTCTGGTCATCGAACTAAAAGTGGCCAACCATAGGGTTGGTCGAGTGTTAATCGACAGTGGGAGCTCGGAAAACATCATTACTTGGGAATTTTTGCAAAAGCTAAAATACGAAAAGAAGGACATCAAGGCCATTGACCAACCTTTGGTCGGATTCGGAGGGCAATCCGTTCACCCCTTGGAGTCATCAATTTGCCTAGCCGGTTTGGTGACAAGAGAAAAGGACGATGCCTTCCAATCAACTTTTTAGTTGTTGACATCGACCTCCCCTATCACATCATCATAGGGAGGCCCACATTAAATAGAATAAAAGCTGCAATCTCGACCTACCAGCTCCTGTTGCAGTTCGAAGCAGATGATGGGACAGTTGGAAGGTTGCATGGGGACCAAAAGTCTGCCCGAGAATGTTATGTCAATAGCTTGAGAAGAGGTAAGCCAGTCGAAGCAAGCTCAGGAAAAAGGAAAAGAGAAGAAAAAGAAACTGACAAAATTTCACCTCCACCATTGGGTTTGTTCTATAACGAGAACCCAATCAATTACAATCGACCTCAGCCGGTCGATGAAGATGAAGAAATACAACTCGGACATGATCCTAACCGGACAGTTCGAATTGGCAAGGACCTTAACCAGGTCGTTCGAAAAGAAATTGTAGATCTCCTCCAAGAGTATCAAGAGGTGTTCGCATTTTTAGCTGATGAGATGACAGGGATAGACCCCTCGGTCACCAAACATCAGCTGAACATCAAGTCAGAAATCAGGCCCATCAAACAGAAGTTAAGACATCAGGGTGCTGAAAAGAACAAGGCCGCAGCTGAAGAGGTGAAAAAGTTGCTAAGTGCTGGGATGATAAAAGAATGTCAATACACATAATGGTTGTCGAACGTAGTACTAGTTTGAAAGCCCAATGGATCATGACGCATGTGCATCGATTTCACCGATCTTAACAAAGCGTATCCCAAAGATGATTTTCCCCTCCCTAAGATCGACAAGCTGGTCGACTCCACAGCAGGACATGCACTTTTTAGCTTCATGGACGCGAATGCTGGTTACCACCAAATTCCCCTCGTCGAGGAAGATCAGGTGCATACCGCATTCATTACGAGTTCCGGGATTTATTATTTCGTTGTCATGCCGTTCGGACTTAAGAATGTTGGGCTACGTATCAGAGGCTTGTAAATATAATGTTCGAGAAACAGTTGGGGCGCAATGTTGAAGTCTATGTTGACGACATGATAGTGAAGAGCAAGCTAGTCGAGGATCATGTCCAAGATCTGCGGGAAACTTTGTCTATCCTACGATCTTACAACATGAAATTGAATCCTAAGAAATGCGTCTTTGGTGTTCGAGGAGGGAAATGCCTAGGATTCTTAGTGGATGAAAGGGGCATCGAATCTAACCCTGACAAAATAGAAGCCATCATCAAAATGAAGTCTCCTCGAACCGTGAAGGAGGTTCAAAGGCTCATAGGGTGTATGGCTTCCCTAGGAAGATTTCTATCAAGATCAGCCGACAAGAGCTTACACTTCTTCAATACATTGAAGAAACCATGCTTCGAATGGGACTGTGAAGCAGAAAAAGCCTTTCAACAATTGAAAACCCACTTAGCTTCATTACCGAAGCTTGTATCACCCTTGCCGGGAGAGACATTATTCGTTTATCTCGCGGTATCTGAAACCGCTCTAAGTGTTGTGCTCGTTGCCAAAAGAGACAAGCTACAACACCCAGTATATTTTGTTAGTCATGCCTTTCGAGGGGCTGAGAGTAGATATCCCCCGTCGGAGAAAATGATATATGCCCTGGTGATGGCCTGTCGAAAATTGAAGCCTTATTTTCAAGCTTATCCAATCAAAGTACACACTAGTCAGCCACTCAGAAAACTCAATGAAAGTAGAAATCACTCTAGTCAAGTTATCGAATGGGCTAATCAATTGTCAGACTTTCGTCTAGAGTTCGAACCAAGAAGAGCAATAAAAGCACAAGCCTTAGCTGATTTCATTGCTGAGTGCCCAACCGAAGTCGAAACTGCCACCCTAACCGGGACATGGCAACTCTATGTTGACGGCTCTTCATCCAAAGTAGGTTGCGGAGCCGGTCTATTGATTATAGACCCTCTCAAAAATAAAATGGAATATGCAATAAAATTTGACTTTGCTGCTTCAAATAACGAAGCTAAGTACGAAGCCCTTTTGATGGGATTAAAACTATGCCTCTCGAATGGGGCTAATGAAATAACGGTCAAGACAGATTCACAGTTGGTCGTGGGTCATGTCAAAGGAGAATTCGAAGCAAAGGAGGACAGTATGAGGATGTACCTAGGCAAGGTAAAGGAACAGCAACAAAAGTTCATCAAGTTCTCAATACAACACATCCCACGGTCCGAAAACCAGCAGGCATATGCTTTATCTCGAATGGCCAGCTCAGCATCTGGATTGGAACCTCGAACCATTTCTTGGGCGGTGTTGTATAAACCAAGTATCAACAGCCAACTTCTCATTTGCAGCATAGACCGCTCGAACAATTGGATGCAAAGCATCTGCCTATACTTCGAACAAGGAAAATTACCAGAAGATGAAAAGGAAGCAGAAAGAGTGCGACGCCGTGCAAGTTGGTTTTTGTTGCACGACCACCTGCTATACAAAAAGTCCTTCACACATTTCCTTTTAAGATGTGTGACGCTCGAAGAAGGCCAGCAGATACTTCGAGAGATACATGAAGGCACCTGTGGGAGTCATCAGGGGGCTCGAACTATAGCTGGTAAAGCTCTTCGAGCAGGGTACTATTGGCCAACAGTGATGAAGGATGCCAAGGACATGGTCAAAAATGTCACAACTGTCAAGTGTATGCCCATGTACATCGACAGTCAGCCTCTCTTCTCACTACAATGCAAGCTGTACTACCATTGGACCAGTGGGGGATGGACATCCTCGGGCCCTTCCCAGTAGCATCTGGGGGAAGAAAATTCCTATTAGTAGCTGTTGACTACTTCACCAAGTGGATCGAAGCTGAACCCTTAGCCACCATCACAGATAACAAAGTACAAGACTTCATCTGGAAAAACATAATCACTCGTTTTGGCATACCTCGAGCACTCGTATCAGACAACGGTCGACAATTCAACAGTGGTCCTACCAAAGCTTACTACGCTCGATTTGACATACAAACAAAATTTTCTGCTGTCAGTCGACCGCAAACCAACGGGCAGGCAGAGGCAGCCAACAAAGTCATCCTCAAAGGGCTAAAGAAGATGTTAGATAGAGCGAAAGGGTCATGGGTTGAAGACTTACCAGGAATACTATGGTCAGCTCGAACCACGGTAAAAGAGGCCACTGGTCATACGCCTTTTAACTTGGTTTATGGAAGTGAAGCTGTGCTGCCAGTCGAAGTAGATATCCCCTCACCGAGGATAACATTCTTTGACTACGGGCAAAACGAAGAAGAAAAAAGCGTCAACCTCGACCTCCTGCCAGAGACAAGAGGAAATGCACTGCTCAAATCAATAGCTCGGAAGGCTAGAATGACCAGGATGTACAATCGAGGGGTCAAGGAAAGAAAGTTCGAGGTCGGAGACCTAGTCCTTCGAAAGATTGAAGCAACAGAGAAAAAGATGGACCTTGGCAAGCTAAGTCCAAATTGGGAAGGACCATATCGAGTAACGGAGGTTATTCATCCTGGAACATACAGACTCGAGAACATGGATGGTGATCCTTTGTTTCGTCCCTGGAATATCGACAACTTGAGGAAGTTCTAAGTTTAAAGCCAACCACAACACCTTAAGGGGCTAATATGACAGCAAGATAGATAGTTCTTGTACTACTTCGACCTCGCCGTTCTTGTTAAGTTGTTGTGATAAGCATAGGAATAATTGTAATGATCTTAAACTTGTAGATCTTGCCGGTCCAAACAGACTTGTTAAGATTATGAATGAAATATGACCCCACCGGTCTTTCAAATTTGTCATCTATTTTAGTTATGCATCATGTTCGAATTTTTTAGTACCTAACAGGTTCAAAACGGATTCATGACCTCACCGGTCTCGAATTTCATTAATTGATGTGACTCCTCTAGGGAGGGCCTTCGAATTTCTATGGACCCTCTTTGAGGGTGCTCGAACTTTGTCATACTAAAAAGACCTAGCAGGTCAAAAATAAATACCAACGCATGAGACCAGATAATCAAAAAGTTCTCTTTTCATTCCATTTAAAGAAAATTATAAGCTTCACAGAATGAAAAGCTGAGTAACTAAGTTTCAAAAAAGCAAAACACAAGTGCTGAAATTACAATGTCAAGGGGCCTCAATATCAACATCTTCCTCCTCAGACGAGGACTCAGATGAGGAGCTTGCATCATCAGCTTCACCCTCGGGCTCGTCCTCGACCGCTTCAGAGGCAGCCTCAGCTGCTTGAACTTCGCTTTCCTTTGCAGGAGAAAGGTCGGCAGGGGCTTCACTTTCAGCGGCCTCAGCGACCTCCTCAGGGACAGAGGAGGAAGCTTCACCAGCTCCTTGTTTTCCCTTTGCCTTCTCCTTTTCCATATAGGCATCCAGGGCCTTCTGCTCATACTCGCCATACTTGGTCAGAACTTGTTGGAAATCCAGTCCCGGAGCCAAGTCTTTCAGAGTCTTCTAAAAAGCCCTGGATTTCACCTCGAGCAGATTGAAAGCCCTCGACCATTTTCTGATCAGCAAAGTTCTTGCCCTCCTGCTATCGCTTCCAGCGGCGGATGTACTTGTCCCTCTTCTGCTTTAAGTCCTTGACGGACTTATCATATAGCTGCTGCAAGTCATCTCGCTGAGCCTGAACCCGATGAAGCAGCTCCTTGTGGCCCCTCAGCTGCCCCTCAAGGTCAGCAACCTCTTTGCGTGAGGCATCGAGCTTCTTCTCAGCAGATTTAAGTTGGTTGGAAAGCTCATCTCTGTTGGTCATCAGACTCGTCCTCTCGCTGTTAAAAGCCTCGAGGTTGTCAGCATTCAACCTCTTGGCCGCGTCAAGTTCAGCCTCGAGAGAGCAGACCCTTCGAGAAGCCTCCAACAGCTCCTGTTTGCACTTATCAAGCTCCTCGGCCAGCTTACCCAAATCACGACCTTCCTTTTCAGTAAGGCAGGCCATTCGAATAGACATTTGCGACAACAAGCAAAGAAAAGGTTAAGTAAAAGTTACAAAAATGGGATATGGACAATAAGAGAAAACAAAAAGGCTCACCTGTAACCAACACTCATTGAGCGCCTCGATCTCCTTCACTGCACTCAGCTTAGAGATATCCTCCTTATCCCCGGGCACCAACAATGCCTCTCGAACTCGTTGGTAACAAGCTCGAAGAGCCTTGCGGCTGGCATTCTCGATGCTTACGGCGCCGGACTGACCGTCGACGTCGTCAAGCCAAGAAGTTTTGGTCTTCTTGACCAGGGGCTCTTCATTCTCCTCCTCAGCTAGAGGACTTGAACCCGCACCAAGGTGAAAACTAAGATCTGGTATTGACGGATCAATAGAGGGAGAGGTGCGGGTCTTCCTTTTCAAACCCTCAGGAGCCTCGACCGCTGGAAGAGGGGGGTCAGGCAGAGTAGCAGGAGGAGCAGGTAAAGGCTTTGGGGTTACCGATTTCGCCTTTGGCTTATGTTTTGGATTCTGCCAAAGAAAAGACAAGTTAGAAGAAGCGGATAAAACCAAAATCCAACAAAAAGGGTGATCGAACTTACAGCAGGAGGTTTGGGAACTTTGAGTTCCCCCGAATTCAGCAACAGCCTGGCCATGGCCGCCATGCCACTCTTAGCGGTATTCTTCTTCATCTCGTCGTCGAGGTTATTGAAAGCAAGCACTACAAAAGCAGAAAAGTAAGTCAAAAACGAGTTGTTATCACAAACATAAGAAATAGATAAGTGATAGACCCCTACATTGGTCATATGCCGGGGACATACCGAAAGCCGACAGGAAGTGCTCGTTGGCTAAGTCCTTATCATTAGGCAGCCAGTGATCAGTCTTGTATTTTTGCTTCCCATCAATATGAAACGACGTGGTTTGACAGTGAATGGCCACAATAGCCTCCTCGGCGTCCATTTCAGGCACATTAAGATTCATGCCAAAGTTAGGAGGACTATCGGACAGAGTCACGGGTATATCCCACGGTTGATCCCCTCGAAAGATGAAAAGAAACTCCCCTCGAAAAAGAGCGTGGTTGGTTGGCATCTAAGTTGTGACCTTATATGATTTCTCATCTCTAAGGCCATCTTTGATCATTATGAGGTGCCTGGCCTGAAAAGAATACCAACCCGGCCCATGGCGAACCTCGGAAACCTCGTTTATTCGGAACATATTGCGCCAAAGGCGCAAGGACGGACGCACTCCAAGCATGCGACAGATACACAAAATTGCAAATATTATCCCAACTGAGTTGGGCATAAGCTGACATAAGGCTATGTTATATGCCTCCAAAATCTCTTTAAAAAGCGGGTGCAAGGGAAAATGCAAACCCAGCTCGAAATACGATTTATATACACCGATGCATCCGGGGGGGTGGTGACACCACCAAGTCCGTGACTTGTGGGGGATACATAACATAGGGCAGCTTTATATGGTACAGAGTCGACAAAAACGACGGCCCTTCTTGAAGGTCCTTTCGCCACTTCCCCGTTGACCAGTGGCCACTCATTCCCAATTAAGGGCAGGGCTCGATATAGCCGGACGTCGAAGTCCCCTCATTCGTCATCTCCATTATTTGCACTACACCAAGGGAAAGGAAAGAATCTAAGTAACTCCTCTTAGTAGGAGGGAAGGCTATCGTTACTTTATTAGGATGATCTAAAAATTCCTCAGGCCCCTCGAAATCCTCCTCACACTCCTCTTCTTCAATAGGAATGGCGTCGAGCAAAATATCGGAATTCGGGACCCAATAAGCTATTGATACAACAGGAGCCCCATCTACCCATGTTTCTACCCAAGCATATAAGGAAGGGGCAAGGCATATGGGGCACTCAGTTCGAAAACAGGGTTCATTATTTATATTACAGTGACCCCTATCGAATTTATTAAAAGCAAGGAAAAGAGTCAAAAATGAGATGTCATACCTGTCGAATTACACAAAGGAGGTTCCTCGCTCTCTTGACACGCTCTGAGCAGAACACAGGGAGCAAAAGGCTTCTTAAAAAGGGAGAGAAAATTAGAGAGAGAAAGTAGAGAGAGAAATTGCAAAGTGAGTAAATGAGGAAAGAAGTGAGGTATTTATATCTCACCAACCCTGAACAGTAACCTCTCTAATGTGAACAATAACCCAACATGGGAGTTTGTGCCAGAGGATAGAAGGAGGTTTGTTTCAATACGGTATTTATACGGTTCAAACGTATAAAGAAACAGTCAAATACGGTTGACTACCCAAAAAAGTTGACTTTTAAACGTTGACCCTCACCGGGCCTACCTCGAAGAAATTCAGCTATACAACACTTCCCTCACCGGGGCTACCTCGAACTCTTCAAAAGGATAAACCCTTTGATTGAGTCACCTCGAGCAGATTCAAGGATGTTCTTTGAATCCATACTTAGAAATATTTCAGAGTATGCCAAGCCCTTCATAAGGCATCCCCTTTCGAGTAATTGAGTATTGAACTCGATTAGCCCTTACCAGGCCACCTCGAAATCATCCAATTGAGTATTGGACTCAATTAGCCCTTACCAGGCCTTCTCGAATTTATCAAAATTGAATATTGGAGTCAATTAGCCCTTACCAGGCCTTCTCGAATTATCAAAATTGAGTATTGGACTCAATTATCCCTAACCAGGCACCTCGAAGAATTCAAACCATCCAAAAGTGGATGTTTATAATTTCATTGAAAACCCTAAAGAGGGCGTTCGAATTTGTCTTTCATGGAACCATTCCAAGTAATGGCGTTCGTATTCTGTTATATAAACAACCAAAAGTGGGTGTTTATAAATCTATCTCGAACACCCTTCGGAGGGCGCTCGAGTTTTCATAGAACCTCTTAATAGGAGGGTGCTCGAATTCTATGAGCTATTCTCCTAGGAGGGCGTTCGAATTCTCATTAATCCTGAAGTGAGGGTTCTCGAGAACTATTAGCTGTTTCCCTAAGAGGGTTCTCGAATTCCATGACCAAACCTACCATAGAGGGCTCTCGAAATTCAAACAATAAAAGAGTGTGTCTAAGCCTTTACAACCCCTTTTAGGAAGACGCTCGAATTCTATGAGCAATTCTCCTAGGAGGGCGTTCGAATTCTCATTCAACCCCTCTTAGGAGGACGCTCGAATTCTATGAGCAATTCTCCAAAGAGGGCGTTCGAATTCTCATTCAACCCCTCTTAGGAGGACGCTCGAATTCTATGAGCAATTCTCCAAAGAGGGCGTTCGAATTCTCATTCAACCCCTCTGAGGAGGACGCTCGAATTCTATGAGCAATTCTCCAAAGAGGGCGTTCGAATTCTCATTCAACCCTCTTAGGAGAACGCTCTAATTCTATGAGCTATTCTCCTAGGAGGGCGTTCGAATTCTCATTCAACCCCTCTTAGGAGGACGCTCGAATTCTATGAGCAATTCTCCAAAGAGGGCGTTCGAATTCTCATTCAACCCCTCCAATGGAGGGCGTTCGAAGTTTCATTGAACCCCTCCAATGGAGAGCGTTCGAATTCTCTTTGAACCCCTCCAACTGAGGGCGTTCGAATTCTCTTTGAACCCCTCCAACTGAGGGCGTTCGAATTCTCTTTGAACCCCTCCATCTAAGGCCGTTCGAAATCTCTTTGAACCCCTCCAATGGAGGGCGTTCGAGTTCTCTTTAAGCCCCTCCAGTAGAGGGCGCTCGAACCCATGTTAAAAACCCCTCCTGAGGAGGGCGATCGAATCCACATTTAGTTCCTAAACATAGGGCTCTTGAATTCCTGGGATGAGGACGCTCGAGTTCTTGGGATGAGGACCCTCGAATTTTATGAGACTTTGGGGCACGTCAAGTTTAAAGCAACCAAAGCAGATTATTCCGCTCCACATCGCAGTTTCATCATGATCTGATACTACGACATTGAGCGTGGGGCTAATGTTTGGGCCCCTTCCAGTCATGGCCCGCCTAACCGGTGAAATGACTAAAATACCCTTAGGGGGCGAAATTACCATTTTACCCCTAAGGATCCCACAGGCTAGAAAGTACAGGCCTTCAGTCAGGCCCACTGACTAAAAGGCTTTCATGACATCATCATCTTCACCAGATGACGTCACCTCAGTACTACCTATAAATAGTATTCTCATCTAATCATTCAGGTACGTTTTTCCATATATTGCAGAGCATTTACTTGTACTACTCTCTCTGATTTCTGAGATCAGATCTGACTTAAGCATCGGAGAGCCGATCCTGGGAACATCCCCGGGGTAGTTCACGGTGCTCGGTTTTGCAGGTGCCCGGAATTCGAAGACCTTGGACTTATTTGGTTACTACCCTAGCTGGAATTGGACTTCCCCGAATTACAAATTCACTGTGTTTCTTGTACCCGAAACAATTATAATTATTATTTAATATTCATATTATTATTGTTTAAATATTATTTATATATTTATTAAATTCAATTCAATTCAATTCAATTCAGTTCAGTTCAGTTCAACACCAATCAGTTCAGTTCAGTTCAACACCAATCAGTTCAGTTCAGCACCAATCAGTTCAGTTCAGTTCAATTCAGCTGTTTTCAGTAAATCTAAACAGGCCCTTAGAAGTAGCAACATAAGCTTAATACTCTTAGGTAGTTGGCAACTTGGCATCTTGGCAACATTTAAACTGATGTAGCCATGTAGCTAAGGGCTATATATTCAAAGTTCAATCCAAATTAACCTTCCAGATCAAATCCGACTATGTACACGGTACGCCCCTTCTTGTATCATCTTTTTACCAACAATGTTTTTTTTAGTGTGCGGCTAAACACAGCCCGTATTTACTAGCTCACAGCCCGTATACGTATAAATACGTGGTATAAAAGTCTAAATTGCCCCTCTTCCTTTACTCACTTCCTTTTTAAAAAAATTTTATAAAAAAAATTGAATTTTCACGGAACCGGATTGACTTTCCGGTACCGTGTACCGGAAATTCCATCCGGTTCCGTGAAATTATCAGTTTTGACGGAACCGGATGGAATTTCAGGTACACGGTACCGGAAAGTCAATCCGGTTCCGTGAAAATTCAAATTTAAAATTTAAAAAAAAATTTTGAATTTTTTTTAAAAAAAAATGGATTTTTACGGTACCGGAAACTCCATCTGGTTCCGTGAAAATTCAATTTTTGACAAAAAAAAAATTAACTTTTTATAAAATAATTTTTTTTTTGGATTTTTTTTTAAAAAAACCGGACATAATTATATTTAATAAGGGTATTTTGGACAATTTGCTATAAAATACGGGCTGTGAGATGGTAAATACGGGCTATGTTTAGTAACACCCTTTTTTTATCACTAGTGACAACTTTTTTGTCAAGAAAAAGGTCAATTAATGTACTTCCTCTGTTTTTTATTAGTTGTGACACTTTTAATTTCACGGACTCCTAGACAATTTTTGGAGAGCAAAGAGATAGAGAGAAAGAAAGAAGGGGACCCATGTGATAGGAGAGAGATAGAGAGAAAGATTTGCCCAAAAAAGAAAGTGTCACAATTAATTCCAAACTTCCTTATATAGAAAGTGTCACATTTAATAAAAAACGGAGGAAGTAGTATTTTTTTTGAAAACATAGTTATTCATTCTTCAGAAAAGCTTAATTACACCCAGTGCACACGCTCTTAATTAGTTGCACCGGGTTGGTAGATGGTATTATAGAGATGATACGCATACACTCAGTGTATATGGGCCACACATACACTGGGTGTATGTGTTACTACTAAGATCTATATTGTTACTAAAAAAATTACAAACTTATAATTGTTTGAACTTATTTTGTTAATTAACGATATTTGAATTTACATAATACATTGACGATTGAAATACTATATTTTGAATTGGATTTTATTACATGGTATGGATGAAAATATAACATTATTTTTCTACAAACAAATTAAATAATTGAAAACGACAGGAAAATTTAGTAGAAATCAATAATAGTAAATGATGAAGATGAACAATATGAAGCTAATATATGAATAAATCTGGAAAAATAATATTACAATTCTTTTTTTTAGTTTTAAACAAATGATTCTTACAAATCTAAACAAAGAAATCTTCATAAAACAGATCTTTTAAACAAAGATAAAGTAAAAATCATTAAAATAAAATTATTTGTCAAAATATTATAAATTTTTTATTTTTTAGTAACAATATACATTTTAGTAGTAACACATATACCCAATGTATGTGGAGCCCACATACACTGAGTTTATGTATAGGCTTTCTCATGGTATTAACTTCATATAATAAGCTTCATTGATAGGAGACTAGGAGTATATAGTAAAATTACATACAATATGTGGATTTCATTTTAATGGAAAACCTACCAACAGCAGCAACTCCATATAGTGAATCAATATACAGATAGTGGACATTATTTTAATACTTTAACATGCATGAATATTTAGTTTGTGTATTATATAGTGATTTTTGTATGGTAGAATGAGATTTTCATGATAAAGCTGGATCTGGTTCACAATAAATTTAGTGTGAACTCAGTCCATGCAAGACAGATTTTTCGTTCTTAAGGATCATGTTCATTTCCATATCAGTATGTACACAAAAGCTAAGTAATAACATTATGAAATAAATGAATTCTTTTTATCAGGGAATTGATTTATTACTTAAAATGGAAAATTGAAATTATGTGAAGCACGGAGTAATATTAATTTGAACTCTAATTTAAATTTATTTAATGAATAAAAGGGGAGAATAATAAGGTGATGAAAGGGGTAACGCTATATGTACATCTTTGGACTGCATATAGTATTTTTCAAGGTGAAAATTATAACAACGATATAATAGGCCAAAAAATTTAAAGTTAAGTCAAGGTTAAAATATCTCATATTCTGGGTGCAAAAAGAAATACAAATGGTTGTGATGTGGATGAGTTTTCAAGTTTAGGTACCATCATTCAAGATGTTAAACATTTAAATTCAAGATGATATCCATACAATTACACTATTGCGCCCTCTTAAACTCTATCTGTTTATGTGCTTGAAAATTTATTAGTACACATAAAAAAGTCATGTCGGAAAATTTTGCACCAAAAAAACAGTGTGTCTACGAATGCAATGTTGATCAAAATTCATCTAAACTTATTTTGAGATATGTCATGGTAAACAAGATACACAAGAGAGAAATAATACCTTGGAGCCATGACCATGGTGGCCTTTAACATTAGCGGATTCAATATCCAAGGAATCATAACGACGTAGTTTCTTCTTCCCATTGATCTCGGATTGATTATTTTCTTGCTTATTATTGTTTTCATCATTTGACATTTTGGTATAACAAAATGAAATTTTATAAGAGTAAATGAATTATTATTAGGTTATTAGGTTTGCACTAAGAGATGGGAAGTAAATGAAGTTCATGAATTTTATAGAGGTGTTTTTCTAAGCTCAATAAACACACACGGGGCCCACACGATATGCTCATATTAGCCTCTCTTCAGGGTCAGAGAATTGAGACTTGTGAGTTATGAGTCCAATACGGGAACTAGATTTTGCCAATACTCAAATAGGGTATTAACTGCAATTCTCCAAATTTGGACTCTGTCCGTTCTTCAAAGAACTGTACAATTTTGCCATATGGACATTTTTAAAGAAGTGGACATTTTCCCTTTATTTTTTTTAGAAAGATTTTAATATATTTTAATAATGGGGATTCCCCTTTTTGATGTCATTGTTTTTCCATCCTCTTAATTTAACTTTATGTATCTTTATTTCTCCGATCTATATTTGTTTTTTGTTTTCACCATTATATATATATTATTCGTAATTTTTCCCTCAGATAGTAAATGACCACTTTTTTTAAGTACTGGAGGGAGTACTTAATAATAATAACGGAAGAAGTACTATATTAATTGTCTTCTTCTCTCGGAATAATGATTATCATTGTTCAACGTGCCTAGGATTGAACACTAATCTTATTCTTAGAGCAACTCTCTAAAGAAAACTTTAATTATTGTCTTTCCTAGACTCCATCAAAGTAGAGGAATTGTAGACATCTAATTTTGTCATTAATTTACGAATTTATTGCTCTTTGACTTTCACCTTCCAAGTTCCAACTTTTATTTTGTTTTTTGATGGCATGGTTTCTAATTTTTTTTATTATTATCTTTATTATTATTATTATTTCATCTCATAAATCTTTCACCTTCCACATTAAATTCTTGGTTTTTGTTTTGTTTTGTTTTGTTATCCCCTTTAAATATATCAACTTTTTTCTAAATTCATGGCACGCAATTTACCTAATTAATTATTAGTTTATTACTTACATATTTCTAGCTCTCATAAATCTCGCGTCACAATTGCTTATGGTTATATGCCTTAAAATAAAAGGAAGAAAGACTATTAGTAGCAAATTTGTGGCTTTGTTTTTGAATTGGCATATTATGGAATTTAATTAATTAAAAATTTGATGAGATGTCACAAGAAAAAATATATGGTCTAATGTTATTACATATTGAGTGGCTTTGTTTTTGAATTGGCATATTATGGAATTTAATTAATTAAAAATTTGATGAGATGTCACAAGAAAAAATATATGGTCTAATGTTATTACATATTGAAAAAACATTGATGTGAACCCTTTTACCAATGATATTTTATTGAAAAATGCTTGGGGGCAATGGTTCTTTATTAGAATTAATATTCTTGATTTTGTTTATTGATGTTTTGTAGATAGTGATGATTATGTGTTTGTTTAAAATAATTAAAACAATGTAGAACGAATATTATATTACAAATTCCCTTAAGTATTGGTGCATTTTGTTGTATGCCGTTTGTCAAAAAAAAAAGTATTGTCGCATTTTCACCACAAAAAAAAATTCTCTATATATTAAGGACTCATTTTTAAGTTTTGCTCCGGGACAAAAAATTTCAGGAACGGGGCTGCTCAAATACCCCTGAGAATTCATCAAAATCCATGATCTGTCTTTGTGCAACAAGCTATTTCAAAAGACAATTGTCACCAAATAATTATGCTTAAATGTAAGAACTTCACATGTATACGTAGCTCTCGATTTCATCTTTTTAATGGCATATTGTCTCCGCACAGGCCTCAGCCCTGGGTCCAATGATCAATGGCAAAGTATGGAGTTCTGCTGCCAGCTGGCAGGACGTGGTGGTCTGCTGGGCAGACCCCATACAAACATAATGGATCGAAGTTGAGCCCGTTTTCTCATAATTGTTACAAGCCTAAGTGTCTTTTCATTCTTATTTTAGCAATTAGAGGCCAATAGCCCTTGTATATGGGCTGGTCTAGTTTTAAAAAAAGCTAATAGCAGTTTAATATATTTTCGGGCTATAAATTGAACCTTTTAACGATTTTTGCAACATACGAATTTCCAACCCAAAACTTCTACACTCAAAGAATCACAAGATATCGTGAACTAGGCCAGACCGGGCCTAACAGTTTGAACGGCGCATACCTGAAAAGCTCACTCGGAGTTCTAGTTAGAGAATCGGATATGATTAACTACTTCCCTACTGCTTCATGGGATGGGAGTCCTTCCTCTCCCTATCGGTCTAGTTACTGCGTACCTCTTCCTTAACAAGAGTGCCCGCCCTTTCTTTCAAGTAGGGCACTTTTCTATACGCCAGGTTTGGCCAAGTTTTCTGCATCTGATCTACTAGGATCATTTCCAAGGGCCTGATCCAGTTTGGTCCTTGCGTTTAGGGGTGCCCCTACACGCTAGGACCAAGTTTGGTTCCCTTAATGAAGAAAGTAATAGAAGTAATTTTCCTTGGTCTTGGATTAAAATTTCTAGACCCAAATTCTTGCTTGTGCAGATGACTAACACCACATAATTAGCAGTTTGGTTCTACACAAACTTTATGATATTCATACGGTATGGAAAAACTAGGTAATATCTTATCCATGGGCGATTTTTTAATGTCCAATAAGATCTACATATAAAATTCCAATGCTATCGTTTATTATCTTCAAATATTTAGGAGAAAAATCTAATTTTCGTGGCTTCTTTTTTAGCATACAAGTATGTGTGTTTTGCACATAGTATTAGTTTTGTTTGTCAGCGTTCAGATATTAGTTATTCCTTCTGATTAAGAGCTTAAGCCATGAGCCAAAACCATTCATTGACCCAACCCCAAAACTATTTGACCCTATTCAGCCCGTTTGACATGTCAAATGGGAAGAATCTCAGTCCAATATTATGTTAGTATCAACAATGACTACTGTCCATATCCGAAATGAAATTCTCTCACCAGTAACCCTATTCTATTTATAACATCACCTAGCCATTTCACAACTAATAATAACATCAACCTAATTGGAACCTAACTTGTTTCAACTCAGAGCTGTATAACAAATTAACAACTTATCAAGGGCCGAAAAGTCAAGTTTTGTATTATTCCCCATTTCACATATGTTAAGTACCACAGACCATGAACACCAACAGTCACAAAGCAGAAATTGATGTAACTATCAAAAACTGCGTGAAGGGGAGAACAGATAGACGACGACCACAAATCCCAGATAAACGATATATCATAAAATTGTTGCACTGAATCGCCACTTAAGTTCGACAAATACAATAAACTCTAAAACTTCCAAAGGAGTAAAACATAGGCTAAGCAGTGATAAAACAAAGAACAAAAATGAGTTTTCAAATATTAATTAGAACCATCAACATTTAAAGCTTGCACATCTTCCTTGGTTGATGCAAAACTAAGGACACTAACTGTGCACTCCTTACTGGCCACACTGGGCTCTCTGCTTCTGCCACAGACGATCCACAGCACTGTCAGCATCACCCTGAGCACGAACAAAGCCAGAGAGAGCAAAGGTAGTTGCGTTCCCGGTGTAAACACCCCTGTCATCTAAGTGACCGATGTTTATTTGGACTGAGGCATGGTCCTTGGCAGTGATCAGCCTGTTAGTGGCCGAACTGAACAACACACATGAACAATGACAAGAGTCAATTATACAAGTTGACAATGTACGACTATAACCTAATAGAAAGCAAAATAGCATAACTAAAATGTATATGTACCATTTCCTGGGAATGTAAAGGTCAATGATATCTCCCTCATCGTTCTGCATCTTTGCTAAGTTTTAAGGCGATCACAAAACAACGCAAATACCTGCTTCATCCAGCAACATATTCTTAATCACGTTAAAATTGTCAGCAAAATTATAATTCATACGCAATTCACAGATAGGCAACATGGATCAAAACTAGTACAGCTAAAATTATAGCTCAACTCCACCACTCTATGGGAATTTACATTTTACTTCCTAGATTACTGCCTTGCCATTAGCAGAAGCTAAGCGCTATCAAAAGCACGCTAAAGACAACTTTCAATCAATTTATAACATCTTAGACAAACAAAAAAACATATAATTTGAACAGACCTTAAACCCTAACTTCATCGCGTGCATATAAGACCTAGTAATATAAACATCTTAGCAAGACTGATGAAAAACATCTTAAATCAACCAGCATTACATAGCACCAGACTCTTTACGGCATCAGTTGACAGATAAATTGATGTAAAGCCGAACAATGCGAATTACATAAAGGAACTGAAAAAATCTTATTAGAGAGGACGATTTTAAGATAAATATTACTCCAAATTGCTAATTAATGAATCAAACCTAATCATGGTCCACAATTGACTATTATCGCAATCTAAATAATTTTCGACAACATAGAATAAAATTATTCTTCTACGAAATCGTATCAACAATCAAAATACTTGTTCAACTAATTCATGAAAGCAATATAAGAACAACAAGCTTAATTAAGCGAACGTGATAGAAAAACAACAAATTCGGAAAAACCGTAACTAAATCAAAACCTCAAATATTGAAACTTAACAATCAAATTTAGGTTCTACATTCATGAAGATCTATTCAATGATGCAAAAAGAACGAGTGATTGAAGGAAATCGAAACAAAAAAAGATGAAGAAATGAGGAAAATTACATACCGGAATAGAGGAGAGAGAAAACCCTAGAGTGGAATGGAGGCGGGAGCAACAGCAAGAAACAGAGGAGGTTTTAAGGCCGAAACTAAGGTTTATAAAAGGGGCGTGAACTGGGTCAATTTTATTTAACCTAGAATTGCATAGTTGGGCTTTAATTCTTTTTTATTTTGTCTGCTTAGGTCCATAAGGCTATTTGTGAAACCAAGCCTGCTCCATTATTGGAAAAAAAAAAAAGACTATTTGTGAAACGTGTTACGAACACCATCCTTAGCAAAGGCCACTCCGCACGATTAGATTTACCATAACAATGATGTGGCGAAATAACCCATTCCGGGCGATAAAAATAAAACAAATCCTTGCATTTTTCTATTAACAGTGTGTTGAACTTTCTTGTAACCCACATTTCTAGCTGGCCCGGCCCGTATTTGTGGGCAGGTTAGCCGGCCTAGGCCCACTAAGAAAAGCTTTTATACCCTCGTGAAGCTCCATATGTGTTAAGTCTTACCCATTCCTCTTGTGGGTATGCCTATCTAATGAGAATTCAGATAAGGTTGTGATGAGTTTTATATGTTTCAGGATCTATTTTACTTTACTAACGGATTGATGCTTTTGTTGTGCTTGTTAGAGTCCATGCAGATTATCAAATGGGTCTGGTTACATCTTGGTGAAATATTCCTAACATTCGTATCCTTCACCGCTTTTCTAATCCATATGCCCCTCAAAAAAGACGAGTTTATTCAAATATATGATTTTCCCTACTAAATTCACTAGGGCTCGGTTTGGTCGAACTGAAAACATTTTTAATAGAAAATGATTTTTCATAAAAAAAAAAATTCAAGCAAAAACTTAATTGTACAATAGTTGCAAGTTGACAAGTGTCATCCCATTCCATACACTGAAATATAATTAGGGGGCGTTTGGTTCACATAATTCAGGTATTAGGTATGGGTTTGGAATGAACTAAACCCATACCATGTGTTTGGTTGGAGATTTTATGATTTTGAAACCCATACCTCAAACTCATGAGGTATGGGGTTTAGAAACCCTTGGGGGGAGGTGGGTATGGCTCATTCAAACCCCCTAGGTATCAATTAACAAAAAAGACTAACAAATATTGCAGTCAATAAGCTCCTTCAACGTTCTTTCGTGATGTACCATAAAGACTCAATATGTAATTTTTTTTACTTTTCTCTAATTATGAGTTAATTAAAATAGCTTTGATGGTAGAGATATTTTTTTCTTCTTGTAATCATATAATTTTGCAATTTTTTTCTTTTCATTAAATTTGTGTTTGTATGATCTTTTTTTTTCTTTTACCTGTTAGTCTTCATCTTTTAAGAAACACAATCACTAACAAAGGAGTGTAGGCTATGATTATTTTTTCGTATCCTAAACTAGTTTTTTTTAAAATTTTCCTTCACGAACCACATTCATATGATGATCTTTTTCTTCTCAATTTGCCACACTCACAAGTATATTCATATATAAATATTATTTTTCTCAATTAGCTAATCATCAAGAACCATGTTTATATGATTTATTTTTTATCAATTTTCTAATCACCAAGAATCGTATTTATATGATTTTTTTCTTATTTGGCTGTTCACCAACCATTGAATACATATGATATATCTTACAAAAGTTTTTTTAAAATTTTATTTTCTAAGCTTGTGCGAATTTGTAATATTATTTTGTAGCATGGTTCCTAATTTGTTGGTCTTGGAAAAATATAACCAAAATTCACCCTTATCAATGTAAATATTATTAGATAATATAAAAAGTAGAGGGGGAAAATTATTCATGATATATGTAAAATATTTTTTATTTGATTCTTGATTTGAAAATGTTTTAAACCAAATAATTAGTAAGGGTATCACTTTCATTCTAAAACTGAACCAAACACATAGTATTAGGAATCAAGTTCCAACCCCATACCACCCTGGTTTAATTCCTGATTCCAAACCCATATCACCTTGTGAACCAAATGGGGCCTTATTCTATCGGTAACATGTCATCCTTCATTCTCTCTTTTTAATGATCCAAAAACCTATGTAAAGAGATTTAAAACTTCCTGATGTCACATTAACACTAGTTTTTTTGTCCCAGGCGATGCCCTGGAAAATTCTTATATTATCTTTTTTATACTGTTTTTTTATATATATATATATAAAGTATAGAGATAGGATAAGGTAGAAATAAGGGGAGAATTGGAATGAACAAACAAATTACAAATTGAAAAAGGATTGTAATAAGAGCTTTTTTTATATAAATTGTAAAAAGAAAATAAGGTAGAATATTTAATGTGAAATTAGATTGGATAACTAAAGCATACCCGCATTAGAGAAAAAGTTTGAGGAGCTTATTTTTCTCATAACAAAAATTAAGGTGATGGGATACATAACTTAAAAGCAAAAGTAGATCACAAAAAGAGGTGTAGCCTAGTGGAAAAGTCTTCAAATTCTACTTGATAGGTCACAAGTTCAAATCTTGTTGTATACATTTTGTAGGCATTTCCATATTCTGCGCAATAAATGACATGGAGTGATACGTGTCAGATGGCAATGCTTGATTACGCGTTTTAATATATATATAGATGTCAACCAGTAAATCATTCTTTATATTACAAATTTGAAGGAAAATATGAACATCACGGTCACTCTAATTTTTATTGTTTCCAAATTTCTTGAAAACTAGCCAAAGTTATTTCTAATTTATACTCCCTCCGTTTCTTTTTGTTTGTCCCATTTACTATAGCTCCAAATGTCAAAAAAGATGATGTCATATGCATGTGGGTGGGGACAACTAGTAAGGAGTTCACTTATTTTATAATAAATGTGGTGATTAAAGTATGTGAGAGAAACTTTTAAGGTACATGTGAGACCAAAAAATGATAAAGTAGGGGTAGATGGGTGATATAATTTTGTCATATAAGGAAAAATGAAAAAGTAGGACAAATAAAAAGAAACGGATAAAAACGGAAAGTAAGACAAACAAAAAGAAACGGAGGGAGTAGTTGTCAATTGTGACAACTGAGTATGATTAGTTCAGCTACAGATAGTTTAAAGTTTACTGTATAACTTTTATCATGGTTCTAAGAATAAAAAAAATGTAAGAAATTTGCAGTAATAGTGATAAATTTGTAACTTCTTACAAACCAACTTTTCCTCTTTCTTATGTTTCTTTTTTGTGTTAAAGGCACGCACAAAGCCGCAAATAATAATTTAGCCCCAATCCTAATTTTCGGTTAAGATAAACAAGTATTAACCATCTAAATAATCCCTTATTCTTAGTAACAATTTTCAATGTAAATATGGCTTATAGTCGAAAAATATTTAGTGGCGCACTAGTGCGTAAGCAAGTATATTATTGGGAAAGTAAGGACTTGACCCCGAAATATTTTTCCTTAAAGAAAATAATAACAAAATCTAAAATATTGTCTAACACTCATTGAGAATAGTTTTTTTAAAAGAAAGGTTCGATATTCAAATCTTCAAATCTTGATCCTCTAACTTTTTGTTCAAGATGCTTCACTACGTAAACACACACAATAGTTACGGATAATGCAATACTTGAGCGCAATGGTGTGCTGTGGGCATAGGGGTGTAAATGAGTCTAACTGATATCGAGCTTATCCAAACTTGGCTCGTTGAGATATTGATTGAGCTCGAGCTCTACGCAAAGCTCGCCGAGCTAGCCAAGTCAGGGCTTGAGCTCAGGTGGTTGAAAAACTTGGAGCTCGAGCTCGGATCGAGTATTTTTTTTCACAACAATCGGTTAATACTCTCGCAAACGGAAGAAAAAAGATACAAAATAGTTTAACAAACTTTGATGCAACTAAGTTCCTTCATGTCACTTAACATTTAGCAACCGAGAATTTTAAGTAGACAAACAACTTAATATCATCAATTGGTTAAAGTTCAAGTTTTAAGAATAATAAGTATTTTTAGAAAAGAGTCAAGCGGAGCTTAAACGAGCCGAACCTTGCTAAGCTCGAGTTGCAGCTCGGTCTCACAATTGACCAAACTCGAGCTGAGCTTTGACTGAGCCTATCGCAAGGGCTCTATTAACCTCCTTACCTCAGTTACATCTGTGTGCGAGTTTGATATAAGTCAACCATGAGAATGTGCTACTTAAAGTTAATTATTCTGTTATTATTATAGGTTGAATAAAATCAAGACCTATTGACTAACACTAAGCCGTGAATTAATATAAGTTCATCACTAAGAGGGTGTTTGTCATGGAATTTTCTGAAAAGGGTAAGATAATCAAATAACTTCATAACATTAACCCATTGTTACCTCAAACTCTTTTACCCTCATTTTTCCACGTCCGCCACACGTTTCACCTCTCCTTTCTCTTTTCTACTCCATGGTTAACTTGATCTAACATTTACCACCTCCAAACACCGTCACCCTACCACCCACTAGTCCACTACATCGGTAGACCAAAACAACCCCATAGTCGTCCCACACCACCATTGTACCACGTCGATCAACCTCTGATAGATCAGAACCACTCTACCACTCAACAAAATCACCACCGCCATTGAACCCAAAGGTGAAGATAGAAACAACCACAACTAGACTCCAACAACTAGAATTCGACCCTACTTGGCACCATCACCTCATCGAAATCAATTTTTCGAGAGCGATTAGGAGCTTCCTCAACTCAATAGTTTTCTTTGTGTTCCATTAATTGCCTCTTTAATATATTTTAAAATTTTATTTCAAATTTTTGATTGTATAATCAATAACTGATGTTAGATGTTAAGATTTAAATATATTTTTGATAAATAATTTAAAAATAGGATAAATCACGCGCATGTATTTCTATTCTACTATAATACATGGTATCCATTTCTAGAAAGAAAATTCCATTTAATTTACATAAAAGTTATAAAATAATGCACACCTCGAAAAATCACCAATAATATTCCTATACTTTTTTTTTTAGAAAATTGTACTCCATCTATTACTTGAATGTATAAAAAGAATTTGGGTTTAATTTTGTAATAAATCTAATCTCATTAAGGAGATGCGAATACCTTTTGTAGGAGTATATATTTGGCGTAGATTGTGGTGGATAGGAGATTATGTTCACGTGTTGGAACAATTACCCAAAAAGTTGAAGGCTTCAAGGCTTATGACGATTATGAATCTTGTATTTGCCACGTGGAGCAGTCTACGACGTCCATGTGTGGGACCTCGAGTCCCGAAATAATTGAGTCAAAGAATATACGCATTTTTATGATGCTATTGCTTCTCTGTTTCCCAATTTGCCAATTGCATGCCATTTTCCTCCCTGTCAGCTTGCAGTTTGCAGAACACATTTTGGACGGCCTTGTAAGTTATACTAACTTCTTGCTATGAATCTATGATTTTGGCAATTAATTAAAAATTGATTTAAACGAATTTTTTTATAAGAAAATAATATTTAATATTTTAGGGTCTATTCTCGCCATCTTATTTTCAGTTCTGTTCATTTTAATTCAATTTATTTCATCTCAGTTCAGTTTAGTTCAGTTCAGTTTAGTTCAGTGCAGTTTAGTTCAATTTGGTTCAATTCAGTTCAGTTCAGTAAAGCTCGACTATCGACAATACTTTTACTCACACATATCACTATTTATTTTATTTTATTTCAGTTCAGTTCAATTCAGTTCAATTCAGTTCAATTCAATTCAATTCAGTTCAATTCAATTCAATTCAGTTCAATTCAGTTCAATTCAATTTAATTCAGTTCAGTTCAATTCAATTCAGTTTGTTCAGTTCAGTTGTTTTATGTCAAAGAGAACATGCCTTTACTTATAAGTGTGAATGTTTAAATTAAGGAAGGTTATTGAATGGCTACAACTAAATTGTAGCTATTGCAGTACTTTTAATCTCAACCCTTAATTTTTATAGATTGCATCTTGTCCATTGAATATAATTAATTTCTAAAAAATCGGACTTTTATTTTATTAAATTATTTAGATTTATGGTCAAGATGAGTCTATAACTAATAAAGGGTTTAGATTTAGATAATTATAGTGGCTACAATTTTATTGTGACTATTGTAGAATTATCCTTAAATTAATATTGAAATTGTCTAAATTACTACCTGTAACTTTTTCACTTTTAATTTTTGATCCATCAATATTTTTTATTTTTTTTAAAAGTTTTTGGTCTTCAAAAATTCCCCTTTATTACTTCATCTTTCTCAATAATCCTAAAACATTTTCCTAAGAGTCAACAGTGAGTCCTTTCTATTTTTTAAATAGGAAAGAAAATGTAATTCTGAAAATGTTCAAAATAAAGTAGGGTCAGTGAGCGTAGTAATATTGAGGGGAAAAGGAAATATGTAAATGAAATAGGTAATATAATAAAAGTAGGATAAACTTTAAGCAATCATGAAAACGAAAATAGAAAGATATTTGAGAAACAAATGGAGTATATATGTTAATATACCTTTTAAAGAACTAAATTGGATTAGATAACCATTTGAAGTTAATGAAATTTCCATACTTCTTTTTTTATCTTTAACAGTATTATCATGGTAAGATAGGAATACAATAACATAAGTGTTGGAATAAAGACGCAAACAAGAGGATAAATAAGAGTGTATGCAATTGATAAGGTGGGTATGTTCTATCGATAGAGAGTGATCAAATAACTTGATATGATCAGATTCAAGAGTTTGAAAATTCAGAAAAATTTATTTTGACCAGAAAAGTCCACCTTGATCGAGCGACTTATCAAATTTGTGTTTTGTTCCTTTTCTTGTTGCGATCTTGATTCCTATTCTATATTCAACTTTTTTTCTCCATCAATGAGCTTCCTTGGTTGTTGATTCCCTTCGTGATTATGGAGCTTTATAGCTTTGATGAGAGAGAGTTTAACTTCTTAATTCATTTCTTCTATGAGCTTAGATGGGGTCTATCTACAAGTATGCATTGATTCTCTCCAAGTGCGTCGCTCCCTTTGTTATTGAGTTAACAATTTTACAAGTTCGTCATATTGGAAACTTCATGCTTTTATTACCCTACTTCATATTCTTCTTCTTCCTTCCCCTTTTGGGCATGATTTCATGTGATTCTAACTTCTAACTAAGCCCATGTTTGGTTGGGGTAAAATAAGGCCCAGAAACGGAATGGAGTCCTTGATTTCGTTTTGGGTTGTTTGATTGGGCCATAGAGTAAACCCAATCCGTTTCTTTTCTTAAGCCAAATCGTTACTTTATTACAGCTCAAGTACCCGCGGAAACAAAACAAATACCTCTAACCATAATGGAAAAAATGAAGAGGCACAACCGCTATTTGATTAGTTCACATTCAACTGCTCAACTATCTACTCTCTAGCAATTAGCATCTCTCTACCTATCTTCTTCCTTGTTGGTTGCTACTATTTGATCATGAAGGTTTATGTGGAGATTTTTTTCTTACATGTTCTTGCTATTCTTGTCATAGCATCGATTTCATATATGTTATATATGTAAGTTTACATCCATAATCTTCAAGTTTTATGATATTCAAACAATTGGAATTCTTAATTTTAGTGATACTCTTTTTCAAATCTGTTTTTTATATAAAAATAATTAAGAAATATTGTAGATTTTAATAAGAACTCATGATATGTGCTATTTTTTAAATTAATTTATTGTAGCTTATCTATAAACTAAACAGAGGTTTTCTTGTTTTCCTCTGTAAATACATCTTCAAAAGGTTGTGAATAAAATGACATTTTTTTTTTCATTTTCGTTGTTGATATCAACCGCACGAAAAATAGAAATCTCATATTGTATCTTGATACTAATGATTCCATTCCTCTATTTGAACCAAACAAGAAATAACAGTAACGATTATCAAATCCTTTCCATCTCTTATGTGTTACCATTCCATTGGTTGAACCAAATAAGGGCTAAAAGTGTATTTTGTTTGAGAGAGGTGTGAACCTTTTGGAGAACAAAGTGACAGTGTATTTTGTTTGAGAGAGGTGTGAACCTTTTGGAGAACAAAGTGACGATTACGGTTAACAACACAGAAGGTCAGAAGCCAAATGTTGTTTTCAAAAGTCACTTATTTATTCTAGGTTCTTTGAATTGTTCTTATTTTCAATTTGTAGCCTTAAAAACATTATAATACAAGTTATACAACAATTAGTAACATGGAATTAATGAAACATATGGATGGAATATGATTGACATTTAAGCCCGGATTGGCAACTCATATATGAAGGCAAGTGTTAATATTCCATTGAGAACTTAGTTTCCGTTTTTTCAACTTATTTTCAATCTTTATAAGTTAAGATAAGTTAAGATACGATTGAATAAGGTCTAACAAGGTCTAATAAGATTGAATAAATATTAATAAGGTTCAATAAAGTTAAATAAGGTCTAATAAGGTTTCATCTAATAAGGTCGAATAAGGTTTAATAAGATCTAATAAGGTTTAGTAAGTTATAATAAGGTTTAATAAGATCTTATAAGTTCATATAAATTCAAATAAGTTGAAAATAACGCACCCTTAAGTAAGTTATCACCCTTTGGACCAGAGGAATGAAATAGTAAATCAATTTATAAGCTTTACAAGATAGTTCTCTTATTGAGGGCGAAACCTCACATGGGCTTGTTAGTATCAATTCTTTCGGACTGAAAAAAAAGTTTCTGGATACATATTAACTTAGTTCCGTGCAATTTAACTCCACTATTATGATAATGTTTATCATTATTATTACTACTATTATTATTATCCTGACAATAATAATAATTCTTAGGAAAATTTGCGAAAAAAACACCTTATTTGTTACATTTTTTGTGAAAAAATACCTTATATAATTATTTATGTGAGAAAACACCTTATAAGTCACTTTTTATCAAAATACATACCTTATATTCGAATTTTAGCTAAAAATTCAGATATTCGGTCATTGAACCTCTTAATTTTTCTGCCATCCTTTTTGTGTGCTGGAGACACACATTTACAAAAAAAATTGGTCAAAATCTGACACGCAAAGAGGAATGAAAAGTTGGAGGGTCAATGTCTAAAAGTTTGATTTTTTAGCCAAAATCTAACAAAAAGGTGTGCAATTTGATAAAAAGTAACATATAAGGTGTTTTCTCACAAAATAATTATATAAGGTGTTTTTTCACAAAAAATGTAACAAATAAGGTGTTTTTTCGCAAATTTTCCTAATTCTTATTGTCAATTTGTCATTAGTTATTGTTATTATAAGTACTTATTATCTTTATTACTGAAATAATATTCCCTCCTTTTTTTTAGTGAACACACTTATTTTGTATTGTTGCGTTATTCATATACCTTACTTTTGACCATCGTCGGTAGTTTATATATAAAAAAATGCATACTCGTGTAGGATTATGTTAGGTTCGTCTTAGGTTCGTCTCATTTTTAAAATATAATGTTTCAATTTTTACTTATTGGTAAGCAAAGATATTTGATGGTCAAATCTTTCTGTTAACAAGAGTAAACGGCATTATGTATATTAAATGAAATATAGGTAGTCACAATAACATAATGGAACAAAATAATCCACCGTACCATTCGAACTAAGTTGCAGCCACTTCTTTTTTGGAAGTTTTGAATTGTATTCGATTAGTTTACACCCCTTCTAAAATTTGCACTATACACTCGGGGTGTGTGGTGGACCCTGTTACATTAGCTATTTATGTGCTCATGTGCAGAGCACATAGAGTCCGTTTTTTAACTTATTTTTACTCCTTATAAGTTCAGATTTGTTCATCATATAAGCTCAGATGACTTCAGACAATGTAGAATGAGGTCTAATAATGTCTATTAAGGTCTAATAAGTTCGTATAAGTTCAAATTAGTTAAGATAAGTTCAGATTATAAAAAAAATGAAAAGAACGGACCCATAATGCAAGAAAATGTGAAATGGTAAATGCTCTCCGCTCCTTCTATCAAAGAATGATTGTTACATTTTGTATTTTGACACTATTCACGTAATTCACTCTGACTATCTTTTATAATTTTATCTAAGAAAAGAATTATAATCATATGGGATTTTATTAGCTCCATCTCAATTTATTTTCTTCATGTACCAACTGTTATATTTTTTTGGAGATACGGATGTTCAAACTTTTACATTTGCATGCAGAAAAGGCACAAGAGTAACAATTAGGCCATGTTCTTTTGGTCTGCAATGAATTTAAATTAAATTAACTTCAGTTCAGATCAGTATCAGTGCAGTTCAATTCAGTTCGGTTCAATTTAGTTCAGTTTAATTAATTTTACTTTACTTTAATTTAGTTCAATTAATTTTATTTCAGTTGTTTATAAGCAAGTGAAACAGAGAGAATAATACATTGACGACTTCTCTAATTATACATCCGAAGGTTCAATGTTCAACTTTTTAGCACTTTGACTTAAAGTGGGCTTTTCCTAATTCTCATTATGTTAGAGAACTACTCTATAAGTCATAATTCATCAAAAATTGTTCCTGAACTTTGGATTACGATTGCAAAATGTGACTTAATTACGTAACCCTGCGGCCTACCAAACAATTTTGGTAACTAGAACACATTTGATGTATGACATTGACACCGACAAGTTCATTGCGTGGGTTTAGCAACTACATTTTTCGTCTTTCAAAGTTCAAACACCTATTCTGTCCCATAATCTTAAGAATTTTATTTGATTAACTTATTTTATTAATAATAAATGATTATTGTTATTTGTTTTAGTAAATAAAGTACATGTTGGTGGAGGTATTATAAGGATTTGGAGTGAGTGGGGTTATTAAATTAATTATAGGTAGGACTCATTAATATTAAAAATAATGTTCTTATTGTACTCTCATGTCATTTATAGAAGTGTATCAACTAATGTGAGACGGACGAATAAAGGAAGTGTATCATCTAATGTGGGACCGAGGGAGTATATAAACTAGTTAGTGCTTATTCCTTTGCACTTATTTAATAGAATATCTTATTGGAACAAAGGTAATACTACTTCCGTTTCGCAATACATGGAACATATACCTCTTTTGGATGTTTTGTAATACATGCAACATTTCCTTTAATAGTTACACATTTTAACTAAAAAGACACTTGTGCCCCCACTTTTGCACTCACATGTACACTACTTTATTCTTTATCACATGACAATAAAGAAAATTTACACTCTCTATCTTCTTTTCCTTGGACTATGTGTCATAATCCAACGTTGCATGTATTGCGAAACGAAGGTAGTATATGTTACTAGCCTTATATACCTGCGTTGCGTGCAAAACATGAAAAAAAGTTAAATGAATGTCCAATTAAATTCTTATATAACTTTATTAAATGTAGGGTAACATATCATCTAAAAGATATTAGTTACCCACACTTAACTTATTATTTTTTTATATTTTCTTTTTATTATTTTTGGTGTCTACCCCTCATCTTCCCTTATATAGTAGAGATAATTCTACCCAATTATATATATGGATCTAACTAGATGATAATTATGGAGAACCTTATTAAGGGCTTGTTTAGTTGCTCAAAATAAATGGGGGAATTTAGAATTCGAATTTGCAAATAGAGTGGTTGTTTGGTTGGATTGGAAAAAATGAAAATGTGGGAAGTAGAAATTCGTGGGAAGTTGAATTTCCCACGAAGTATAGGAATTTAATTACCAACTCCCCTTTGGTCAATGAAAATTTCTTTGAAATACAAAATCACACATGTCAACCAACACAATTTAGAACAATTCCATGGTATTTCACAATAGAAGTAATTTCCCATAATAAGCAAATCGTATGAAAATTCAATTTTCTTGACAACCAAACATGGCCGTATATTTCCAATATCAACAAAAAAAAAAAATTTAAAGGTAATGTGGTGGACCCTGGCCAGATCTCAACTAGCACAGTATTCTTGATCTGGTGTTTGCGGGGCCCGACATTTGAGAGCAGGGGGGAATGGTAAGGGGATCCCCACCTCCAAATGCCCCTAGTGGGATTTGATCCTATGACCTTCAAGTCATGAGATCAAACCTTTACCACTAGACCAAACCAAGCTTGGAATATCAACAATTTAGTGATACAACAACTGGGTTGAAGACTCATGCAGAATACACATGATTTCTCTTTTATTTATTCAATGCAATTATTTTTTTACATTTTAATTGAGAAGTAAGAAAACGTCTAAGATAATATAGACATTTCATGGTATCTTTCCAATTAGTTATCATGTTTAAGTTGATGTAAATGATAAAATAGTATGAACTCAAAAAGTTTTTATGCAATAGTTATGTATAGTTATCAAAATAATCTAATAAAGTAGAAAAATTAATACACTATATATTTGGATAATAGAAAAATACACCTAATTATGTAGCCAATAACTTTCACATATTCAATTTTTTTAAGAATTTTGCTTCAAAAAAATGATACTTTTGTATGCCATTAATTGCAACACATTTTTTTCCCACAAATTCCTAAACAATTTTTGGGTAGGAGGGACGTAGAGAGAGAAAAAAAGTGGGGAACATATGATTGGACAGAGATAAAAAGAAACTTTCTAAGTGTTGCATCTATTTAAAAATTTCCTACTATAGAAAGTATTACGTATTACAACTAATTGAATACGTAGATACTGGGTAGTAAATTAATTTAACTATTGTATCTTAATATTGTTTTCACATCATCTTGTTTCATATTCAAACATATAAAAATCGAAAATCTTAAGTTTGATGAGATTTCTTTACCTTTAGGTGATTGATGAATATGGGAAGATCTTTACATTAGGTAAAGATCATTTTTAAAAAAAAAGTTGCTATATAGATATCAAATGTTCATACAACTATATATATTGGTATTCATATTTTGGTGTTTAAAACTTCGCTTAAATAAAAATAATTTTTTATACATATTAGTATTTGATATCTTCCCTTATTAATTCCAATATTCCATTTTCAAATTTGTCTTAAACTTGGTTTTTATATAATACTCTACATTTTATAGGTATTTTCTCATTTTCTTGCACATAAAATTTCCCAGATTTTGAATTTTGAATTTTCTTTAGAAAAATCTTAAGGACATATTATATTTTGAAATTTTTTTATCCCATAATACTCTATTCTCTAAAATAAAGCTTAACAAATTGATTTTCATATAATATATTTTATTACTAGCTTTTCCTATATAATTTTCATAACATGTTTCTCCAAAAATCTACTAATAAATACTCCCCCCTTTCCAATTTATTTGTTACATTCACTTTTTCACAATTTTCAAGATACGATTTCAAAAACTAATATCTCAAATTTGATATAGAAAAATATTACAAAAATTATATATTTGGAAAATATACATTGAGACGAATAAAATAATATCACACATGAGTATGTATGTATATAAATTTAAAGACAGTCAAAGTGGCAAAGTGAATAGTGTTTAAAGTCTATATGTAACAAATAAATTGGGACAACGGAAGTAATAACTAAGATATAATATTTTTTTTTGATATATTTCCATATTATCTGGAAGCATCTTATGTGAGTATGTATTCAATAGTATATCCAAAATATTATACTTGATGCGCAAAAGTTATCAAAAGATGCGGCTACCTTTATATTAAAATTAGACTAATTTAAACCTGTCACTTTATTTAAAAAGTCCATCACGATATTAAAAAAGGTGTTTCATTCTCCTCTTTCTATTGCTGCACTTGAGCTATTTTAAAATAAAATTAGACGGTATCTTAAAAGACCAAACTCCTCGATGTGAATGTTTTTTGATCTAGGTGATTAATATATATAGGAGATCTTTACATTATGTGGACGTTTTGTATTGGTATCCTCCCTTTCATATTCTTCTTTGTATAGTATCTTCCTTTCATGATTGTAGCTTGTTACTTGTGGCCTTTCTTTTCCCATGACTTATTATCTAATTCTAACTTATATTACTATAAATAAAATGAAATGACATTGGTTGTTGAACTACTAAATTGAAACAGACCAAAACCTGAGACACTGTCGTATCAAAACTGATTTACTATTTATTAAAAAAAATAATGTACATAGCATGATCAATACCTTTTTGGAAAAATTGACTAGAATAATCCAAACTATGGCCGTTTTACCAGGAATAATCTCTACTATAAGTTATTCCTGTATAATCCCAACTATTGAGAGGGTCTGCCAAAAACACCCCAAGTGACTTGCAACATGTTAAAAAGGTAAAAAAAAATTATTTTTCATTTTATAATCTACTCCCACCCCACAACCCACCCACCACCGGATCAGCCACTCGGCCCTCCCTTCCTCTTCCTCCCCATTCCTAAAACCCTCCCAACAACCCCCTCCTCGGAATCCGTCGACCACACTGAAACACCATCCCCTGCCTCCCCCTCCCCTCCATCTTCCTCTCTGACCACCACGAATCGTCACCATAAGCCTAACCACCACAAAATCATCACCCTAAAGCCTAACCACCGCCATAATCAACACCCTAAGCACCCCCAATTTGAAGATTTTCGAAGGTGGTGGTGTTGGTTTCGAAGCAAGGGAAGACGAGGGGTTGCGGTGGCGACATCGAGAAAGAGAAAGTGGGGTGAGAGGGAGAATTAGCGAGAAAGAGAAGTGGGGCTGCGGTGGTTATTGTTGAGTGGGATCGCGGTGGTGGTTGGCAGCAACGAGAGAAACGGAGCAGAGCGGCGGTAGTGAGATGAGGAACGAAAGGTTTGTTGGAGGTGGTTGCGGTTCGATCGTCAGTGGCTGGAGATAGAGGTGGGCTGGTTTTGCAGGAGGTGGGAAAGGAAGAATGATATGAGGGCTGGGATTTTTGGTTATTGGGTGGGTTGGTGAAGGGGTGGTGGCGAGGGGAGGAGTGGTGGCTGGTTGTGGTGGCGAGGGGAGGGGTTGTGCGTGGGATTAAGTCAGATGAGGAAGGAAGGGGGTAAAGGGAGGAAAATTGAAGAAAAAAAATAAAATAAAATTAATTGTAAACATCATTTTAAAATATGACATGTGGCATGTTTACCTGTTAAACAGGTTTCCTTTAGGTTATGAGACCTCCCCAATAGTTAGGATTATACAGGTTTAATCTATAGTAGGGATTATTCTTGGCGGAACGGTCATAGTTTGGATTATTCTGGTCAATCTTTTCTACCATTTTTAGAGATTATGCATCATACACCGGGTCTACCATGAGCATGGTACACCCAAGGTTATCTGAATACGGTGTATCATGTCCAAAGTACATTCAACACTATTTGAGCAAAAAAATAACTTTGAATGTACCATACTCATAGTACCTCCGAGTATATAATAAAATTATATTTTTTTAATGTTACATGATTAATAATTGTGATATAGTAGTATACATTGAGAAATGGGAATTGGGAGATATTAATAGATTCTATTTTCTATAAAAACTTGTGCATGAACTGTGAACACATCATAGAATTTAGAATGATAAGGTTTGAGAAGCAGCCATCGCGATCGTACAAGTAATTTTCGCAGCAGAAATGCACCAGAAGCAACAATTTTAGTTGTTAAAATGAAAAAGGTTTTCGAAAACCACAAAAGAAGCTTAGCTAGAAGTTGAACAACAAATATCTCAGGCCACAATCGTCTTTTGTACTATCTAAAGGGCATTTTTGTACGATACAAGGTCAAATTTAGTACTCCCTCCGGTTTTTTTAATATGCACATAAGGCTTTACACTAGAACCAAAGAAAAAGTGCAAAAGTATGAGAGAAGGGAAGGAAAAGTAAGGAAAAAGTGGAAAAGGTAGAGAGAAGGAAAAAAAAGTAGGAGAGAAGTGTAATAATTAGGTGGGCCAACCTTCCATTTATGGCAAAATGTAGAAAGGTACCAATTAAAAAAAATACCCCAAAATGGAGAAATGTGCATATTAAAAAAACGGAGGTAGTAGTTTTGTATTATGGTATCAATTTTACTTCATAAGATACAACTAGTTTTGTAAGAGACCGCCTACTTTTAAAATAAAATTAGGATTTAAGCCCCGGCGATGCTCAAGATTTTTGTGTACTAAATTTAATAACAGGGGGGATGCGGATATTATAACATTGTCGGAAAATCAAAAACAGCAAAAAGGGCCACGGTTCTTCTATGTAGGTATGGTGTTATCCCTGGACTCTTTTAACGTCGAGTGACTTCGTAACCCATAGGCTCCTATGCTGAGAGCATTTCAGGGTATAGGTCTAACCACCTCAATCAACTCCCCGTTTCTGGCATGCTTTATTTAAAATAATTAATGTCATGTAGTGTGAAAAATCATATAGATATATAAAAAGTCTTCTCATTTACAATATGTATTTTATAAATTTACAACTTAACTCTTGGTTTCTATCTATACATCATTATTGATTTTGATAAAAGATGCACTAATAACATGTTGGAGTGTTGATTAAAACTCCTTATTGCATACTCAAGGTCACGTGTTCGAATCTTCACGTTGATATTGTTTATTATATGAGAAATAAATGGATAGAGTGTCATTCAAAGAGGGATGGTGACACGTGACAGATTGCATTTCTTGCTTACGCTTTTTAATATATATATAGAGAGATTAGGCAATGGTTCAATAAGCCCAATAATAAGAAGAGAACAGATCAACAAACCGTCTTCTTAAAATTGGGACTAGTTCAATCCATTTTGTGACCTATTTAATCCATTTTGTAACCTGTTTAGTTCATTCAATACTCACAGTGTTAAATTTTTTTAGTGACTAGTTTAATTTATTCGGTAAGTCATTTTTTTTTGGGAATCGTTTGTTATATTTCAAGACTAAAATTGAAATAAGGAAAGGAGAAGAGAATGAGCGGTTGGAGTGGCGCTAAAAGTCTAGGAATAGTATTGCGCTAGAGTAAGATAGATTGGGCTTTTTAATATAATGTGAGCTTTGATTGGTCTAATTTTATGTTAAATTAGAACGCCTCTTTTAATAATTTGTCCATAAGATATGGTTTGCTATGTGTAGGCACCAAAAAAAATTACAATGTGCTATGTTGTCGAATTTTATTAATTCAATAAAGTCAAAAGTTGACTTTTATAAATGTGTAATCTAAATTCTTTTTTAGCCCGGTTTGAATCTTTTGATCCGGCCTAGTCTAATCTAGTCTTAATATGTATAAGTATTATTCAAAATTGAAAAAACAAAAATACTTTTTTAGAACAACTATTTAATAAGTATAAAACTTTTTTCAAAAGTAAAGACCTATCTTTATGTTATGTTAACACACCATTACCAATTTTATCGAAATTTCGTCATGGTGGCTCACTTTTTTCTATTTTCCCCGCATTTCAATATAATGATCATCTTACCCCTTTTTAACAGATTAAGAATTACCTTCTAAACCTAATTTGATTAATTTCAAAAAAAGAGAGACAAACTTATGAACTAATTTTTATTTTTAGGAAAAACCCTGTCTTAGGAACTCTAATTTGCAAATAAAAAGGTTGAAAGAGGGTAATTTCTTGGAAGAATCTGCAAAATTGATAAACAAAAATAATCAATTTACACATAAGCTACTCTTTCATAGAAGATTTTGAGTTGAATTTGGTGAAAAGTTTTCTTTGATTAGAGTTAGAGGATTTTTTGAGGGTTTATAAGGGGTATAAAGACCATATTTTAGAAAGAGAGATCAAGTGAAATGCGTCGAAAATGGGAAAGGTAAGACCCCATGGGCCACATGATGGGTTTTTCAAATTTTATGGCGCATTGGTGGAATGCAAAAGTTTGATGGTTATTTAAATTTTTTAATTTTTTTTCAGGAAAGTAATAGGTTCTTGTTCTTAGAAGGTGATTTTTGTTATGTAGCTGGTAACGTTTTTTGGCTTATAATTAGTATAGTAATAAAAGTAGTTTTGTTGTTTCTTTTATTATTACTATTATAAATCATATATTATTGTTATTTAATTTTTTATCCCTAAGATTATTATTTATTAGGGATAAAAGATCATATTGACAAAGCTATATATAAACCAAACAAAAAGCCTGGTTGGAGCACAATTTTTCATGTTTATTTTATTTATAATTCATAATTTATTTTCCCAAACACATCATATAAGTCATAAACTTTTTATTTGTTCTTTGACCACTTGAAAAACAACACATTTTCCAAAAACCCTTATGCTATATTGTTTGTAGATAGCTTTACAACTTTTGTCCTATTTTCTAATGTTTTTTTTGTTTATTACTCATTTGAAAAATTCTAAATGAAAAAAATTCACATCATAAGATAGTTCTTAATGGTCATTTGAGCAAAAAAATCCTTAATCTAGGATGAAATAATTAGGACTTATTCCCATCTTATTTCTAGTCCAGCTCACTTTGCATAGTATTTTTACTCTCATATTTTACTATTTCTTCCAGCAATTGGTTTTATAAGAGACCGCATACTTTTAATTTTAAAATTAGGCAACAACCCATGTCCAATAAAAAGAAGAAAATAAATCACCTTATTGAATAAAGTGATGAAGTTAAATTAATCTAATTTTAATATAAAGTTACATCAACTCTTTAATAACTTTATTCTTTAAAATATTTAATTAGTCTAATTATAATATAAAGTACTATTCAGTCACTCCCCCACAACAAACTCTTGTAAAGATTAAACACAATAAAAGTAAGCCTACCAACACATTAACCACATAGAAAAGTAAAAGGTTGATTTTCATTTAAGGTGCTAACACATGAAACACACTAAAACTAATTAATTAAACAACTAATAAATTACTCTTCATAGCAAAATCAAAATCAAAATCACCTAACCTTTCTACTAATTAACCTACTGACAATTCTGCAAAGATTTTTCTGCTGGTACCCTCTTCATTCTGGCACTTTGTGTCTTTCAATTTTCATTTTTTGCTCATTTTTACTAATTTTACAACAACCCATTTTCGGCTGGAACTGAAGGAAGGGTTTTGGCTCGTCCATTTCATACATATAATTTCTATAAAGTTAACCAATTTTGTTCACCAAACCTTATTCCTCCTTTCAGAAGCCAAACACTATCTTCTCAGCCACCACCTTATCGCCATATCTCTTTCTCTTCTTTACTCCTTCAAAAAGTTCCTTTCTTTGAATCCCAATTTTGAGTGTTCATAATTTTTTCAAATTTCTTTGAATTTTTGCTATCTGGGAATTCTTTAATTCTCTCTTTTTTACATGTTCTTGTAGTGAAAAGATTTAATCTTTAAACCCCAAATTGATAAAGTTCATCTCTTTCTTTCTTTTATTCTTTAAGTGATTGTTGAAGTAAGGGGGAGGGAGAGATGGAGGCTGTTTTACAAACAAGAGGCCTTCTTTCTCTACCTTCAAACCCCAAATTGAGGGTATTAAGAACACCCCAAAATTGTCTTAAACAAAGAGTTACCATTAATTCACCTTTAAAACCTAACCCTCTTCAAGGGTTTTGTTTATCTTCAAATGGGTTTCAAAAATTTCATGGGGTTGTGTCAAATTCAAAAGGGTTTGTTCAAAATTTGAGGAATTTTCCAATTTGTAGGGCTGAAGCTGCTGCAGCTGCATCAGCTGATGGCCCACCTTCATTTGGTGAAATTCAACCAAAAACACTTTGGGGTATTGAACTTACAACTTATAAGAAAATTATCCCTCTTGGGTTAATGTTCTTTTGTATCCTTTTCAATTATACAATTTTAAGGGATACAAAAGATGTGTTGGTTGTAACAGCAAAAGGGTCTAGTGCTGAGATTATTCCATTTTTGAAAACTTGGGTTAATTTGCCTATGGCTATTGGTTTTATGGTATTGTACACAAAATTGTCTGATGTTTTGCCTAGGAAAACCCTGTTTTACACTGTGATGTTACCCTTCATTGCTTTCTTTGGGGCTTTTGGGTTTCTCTTGTACCCTTTGAGTCATTATGTACACCCTACAGCATTTGCTGATAAGCTTCTTGCCACCCTCGGACCGAGGTTTCTCGGTCCTCTTGCTATTCTGAGGATCTGGAGTTTCTGTTTGTTTTATGTCATGGCTGAGTTGTGGGGGAGTGTTGTGGTTTCTGTCCTCTTTTGGGGGTTTGCCAATCAGGTGATTCTTTCATTGAGTTAAGTTTATTGGAGTGTGTTTGTAATATGGTTAGTACTTTTTATGCCATTGGTTTGAATTATGAATCTACTTTAACTGTGATTCTGTGTTGTTGTTACTTGGATGATTTGTTGCAACTTTAGTTCTATTCTGTTTAGCATAATTCAGGAATTCTGAATGAGTAGCTTCTGAAGATATTGGATGAGATTCATATGGTCATAATCTTGGCATTCTTTCACTGTCTTTGTCTTTGTTTGATACGGAACTCCATATTGAAGTGTGTAGTATTTTTGTCTTTCGAAACCTTTGTTGCGATATATTTTCTTGGTTTCTTGTGGGAAAGGCCTTTATTGTCCAACAAAAAGAAATTCTTTTTTTGCTTAGTTTGAGTTTCACAATATTTATTGATACTATTGCTGTAGGTTGACTAACTTACTGAAGTGTATGCTTAACATCATGTTTTACGACTTCTCGTATTATTTGGAGGCAAATGCTCTAATGATTGTATATCCTACTGATTTCGTCAAAATATATGGTGTTAATGACTCGCTCTGTAAGGGTTAAATCAATGGCAGCTAATGGTAATGCCTTAGTCCAAAGAAAGGCTCGTGGGTAATGTCCATAGTAATGCTTTTTTTCCACCTCAAAGAATGTTCGACTTTCCCCCTGTAATTTTCCAAATATCAACCTATGCGGCTATGCCTAATTAGTAATGATGAAATTTAGAAAAACACACTTGGGGAGAGATATTAGATTGAATTGCATTACCCTGCAAAAATCATAGACGGTTGTATTACCGTTACAACCCATTATTATTGCCGACCAAATGGACTGTTAGTATTTTACTACTCATTTTATGTGTAGGTGTACAATACTCTGATTGATTTATGATTGGTTAGTATCTATATGTGCAAATAGAAAGTGGAGCTACAAGTTTGTTTTCTTGATTTAAGTTATATCTGGACAGAAACCCTGTCTTAAAATATCTTGTAGTACTTTCTTTATAACTATATATATGTGCTGAAATGCAGTAACTTTCTCTTATGAAGTTGTACGGAATTCGGATGTCCTTCTTTTCAGTTAAAAATATGTGATATTAAAAATTTAAACAAAGGTTTTCTTTCTCAAGTCTTAACGAGAGGAACTCATTACTTATCTCCATCAGGAGGAAGTCATGTTTTCCTACATGAACTAAAAAGTTTTTTAGTTAAGATGTGATTAGTTGTATGGTATACAATTGGTTTCCTTATATTTCTTAGCTAGTAAGATGTCATCCTGACTATCTATCTCCAGCATGATACTAATCAACATACTGTCGGCTGTCACTGCTTTTTATTTATTTGCAAATCGATTGTGCTATTAATTAAGAACTTTGGTTTACTCCAATTTTCTCCTAGTAGCGTACAATGTTTGAAATTGGAAGAAGGGAGATCTCTCTTCAATCTTCATGTTGGACCATCTGCATTCACGAGACTTGTATTTACCCTTTTTCAAAATGTGTCAATATTAGTAATCGCTATGTACTATACTTATTGATATTCTTTTTCCTGCCTTATGTTTAATTTTTATGAACATATATTTGTTAGTTAAGTTGCTTTATGACTAATGGGAGTGGCTACTTTTTCCTGATTCTATTGAATTTTATACCTGCAAAGTACTTACATAATTTATCGTCTTTTACAGATCACTACGGTTGAGGAGGCTAAGAAGTTCTATCCTCTCTTTGGGCTAGGAGCTAATATTGCCCTTATTTTCTCTGGACGAACAGTGAAATATTTCTCTCAACTCAGGCAAAATTTGGGACCTGGTGTAGATGGTTGGGCTGTCTCTCTTAAAGGAATGATGAGCATTGTGGTACTTATGGGTCTTGCTATATGTGGTATTTACTGGTGGGTGAATGCATATGTACCGCTTCCTACTCGCAGTGTTAAGAAGAAGGTAAGATTTTCAATTGCTAAGTATTAAAGCGGAAACTTGGTTTCCCATGATTAATTATACCAAACAACATGATCAACATCAACTTAGAGTGCTATACTTTTGTTGACCTTGATCTTTTGTTGGTCCATATGGATAGGAAGATGTTATTGATTCTAATAGAGTCATCTTGTGATGCAATAACTTGACAGGCAAAGGTGAAAATGGGAACAATGGAGAGCTTAAAGTTCTTGGTATCCCAAAAGTACATTAGGGATCTTGCTACCCTCGTTGTTGCTTATGGTATTAGTATTAATCTTGTTGAGGTTACGTGGAAGTCAAAGCTTAAGGCTCAGGTGAAGAATCATTTACAGTTTACATCATTGATCCACATTTTCTGTTCAATAATTCAATAGCTGACCTCTGGAAATCGAATTTTGCAGTTCCCAAGCCCAAATGAATATTCTTCTTTCATGGGTGATTTTTCAACATTAACCGGGGCAATGACCTTTGGAATGATGCTTGCCAGCCAGTACATATTCAACAAGTTTGGTTGGGGAGTTGCAGCCGCTATCACACCAACAGTTCTTCTCCTTTCAGGAGCTGGTTTCTTCTCGTTGATTTTGTTTGGTGATCCACTTGGACCAGTACTTGGAAGGTTCGGGATGACTCCTCTTCTAGCAGCGGTTTACGTGGGTGCCTTGCAAAATATTTTCAGCAAGAGTGCGAAGTACAGTTTGTTTGATCCTTGCAAGGAAATGGCTTACATTCCATTGGATGAGGACACTAAGGTTTGTGCTTTTGAAACCTTTAGCTATGAATACCTTCTATGTGTTTCAATCTTGGAATACTTTTTATTTGTTTCTGAAGAAATGAAAGCCTAGACGGATAATTCATGAATGCGAGTAAGTAAATGAAAAGGAAACAAATTTTTTAGAAGAGATGATGTTTTAGGGAAATGAAAAAAGGGCCGGGACTCTGGAAAGAGAGCAAACTGCCATACTTGGGTAACTACCGTAACTAAGAGATGGAGAAATATCCCTTTGAACATCCATTTATGTCACTTGAAAATGTGGAGGCCGTAATTTTGCTGTGTGCCTCCCCCTCATCTTCTCTTGCTCTCTTTCCTTCCTTTTATTCTCTCCTTCTACATTGTGTTCTTAGAAGTATGTTTTAAATGTTGGGGTCTTGTGATTAGTCATGCTTCATAAACCGTGGACAACGGACACCTAACCGCCAATTTCCTGAAGGTAGAACAAGCCCCGTTACTCTGCAATTGGAAATTGTATATCTCAGTTCCAACCAGGCCAACAGTTGAAACACCGATACTGTGTTCGGATAAAAATTTTGGAGGGTAGTGGGAGTGAATGAGTGAAAGGTTTTCAGTTTTTTGGTTTCAGAGTTTCCATCTTTGGAAGAATTTGGCTGATTAATAAGGGTAAAAACGAATACTTATTATCATTTTCTCAGTTCCCTCCCATCTCCTAATCCCCAACATAAATAATAACGTAATTTCTGGCCAACCTTTGTTTATTTCATTTTGAAAGTTGATAAGATAAAATTATTAGCACCCTGTTGTAGAGCTCTAATACAACCTGCCCCAAATGCCCCACCCCCTACAACAATCTTTGAACCATGACTTAAACCATGGGAGATGAAGTAGCTCCTTGAGCTTTTTGGTTAATTAATAGTTCTACAACATTCTTTTAAATTTCCTCCACGTATTTTTGGGTAAATTGCCATTATTGACATTATTATATGCAATGCATCTGCAGCTTAAGGGAAAGGCAGCTATCGATGTTGTTTGCAACCCGCTTGGAAAATCAGGAGGTGCTCTAATCCAGCAGTTCATGATCTTAACCTTCGGATCACTAGCCAACTCAACTCCTTACCTTGGTGGAATTCTGTTGCTGATTGTGACTGCATGGCTAGCAGCAGCCAGGTCTTTGGACAAACAGTTCACGGAATTACGTAGTGAGGAAGAACTCGAAAAAGAGATGGAGAGAGCCGCTGTTAAGATCCCGATTGTGTCTGACAACAGCAGTGGAAACGGGTCCCTCATTGCTGGGTCTGAATTGAATCCGACATTTGGTGATTCATCATCCGAGAGGCTCAAGTCCCAGTAAGATCACAATAACTTCTTAGCTTAATATTTCGTATGGAGACACAAGAAAGAAGAAAGAAAAATTTATTTGGTTGTAGAATTTGTACTGAAATGGGAGAATATGCAATAATCCTATCAGCTCAGCTGGAAATGCTGAATTTACCTAAAGGAAATGCCCTTTGTAATAGGTAGTTCTAGTTAGATAGATTGACTAGATGGTTAATTTTTTTTTAAGTTCTTCCTGCTGTCCTTTCGCCGCAGTGCAGAAGTTTTTGTTGTACTTGATGATTATATTCTGTTTTGCCATCTCAAGATGATGAATGTCTTGCTCATGCTATTTGATGAAGTCTTCCCAGTTTGTGCATATCATCAGCTAAATTCATGCTTTGTTTCGACGCATTATATTTATGTTGAGAGCATTGCATTATGGGGAACCTCTAGCCGTTCTATGACAGTTTTGATCAGAAACATGGGCTTATATTACACTGTTATATAGAAGTATTAGGGTGATACACAGGCTAAACTCGAATTAAACACTGCTATGGCTACTAAATCCGAAGAGGGGCGGTTTTTGAGTGCCAGGGGGATAAACAACTAGCAAACAACAAAAACACAAATTGAATTTTAATAGTGGTTTACATCCTCTTTTCTCCTCCTAAACAACTGAATACAATGACTCCCTCCTATTTTTTCCTTCTAAACAATTGAATACAATAACTCGATCTTTGAAAAGTTGGTATTTTAAGAATATACATGAAAAGAAAGATAACCAAGTTCAACACCGTTATAAAAATTGCTGTTGGTGCATAATAACAGTCTCTTTTGGATCAACCTTACAAATTATGTTTGTAACTTAACACCAATATACTATCTATCAAGATATCCTTAAGCACTGTAGAGTTGTAAGATCAAGTTAAATGATAATTCTTATCAGAATCAGTTTTAATCACTTTACATCATTAGAAAAAAATAATAATAAAATCTACTTTGTGTTTTTGCATAAAGTTCAACACTAGAAAATCTACAAATCAAATTTAGTTCTTAAAAGTATTTAAGTTTAAAAAGCGAAAATAAGTTTCATCAGTAAATAAACAAAACCTTAGCTCTTACTAGCTTGTAGATTCAACTCAATGTATAATAAAATTGTCAGTTTGATAACTTTTATTAGGATATAATTTTTTTTGAAAGATTTATTAGTATATAATTAGAGGTAAGATTATCAAATTAAATGAGTTAACGACGATAATTGTTTGAAGATCGAGGGTGGTAGTGAAATTTAAAATTTTGACTTTATGTTCATAACATTTTTTGGAAAGAAGATTGTGAAACATAGCGAGAATTTAGTACCAAACTACCAATAACATACTTCAATACAACTAGACTGAGGTAACCCTTTTGAATAAATGCATAGGGGTGTTGTTAATAGTTCCAAATCCTATAATGCACACATTAGTTACATAGTAGAAAATCAATGCTATGAATCAAAAGTCTCAGTTCAACGATTCCAGGTTCTGTACTTGTGTAACAGTGTAACTATTTCTTGACACAAACTTCTGGCATAACTCGGTCGCAGATGGAACGAAGCTTGAACTAACATACATATATTTCAATTACAAAAACCAGTCAAAACCTATATTTGTTCTCACCACCATAGTACCATACTATGTACGAATTGTTTCTATCTTCCGTACTATACACATTATACCTACTAATATGTTCATGTAATTCCACATCTTGTCTAGTTTACTGACTAAACAAAGTAGTTACTCCCTCTGTCCCAATTTAAGTGCCCCATTTTAACCAAAAAGTATAGTACTTTTTGGTTAAAATGGGGCACTTAAATTGGAACGGAGGGAGTACTTCTGTAAGGAGTACGTGTTAGGTATTAGCATCATATATTTTTTACAGTATACATTCATCCTCCATACTGGTGGAAGTTATGGGGTTGGCTTGTCTTTGTCCTCGTCGTGAGAAAAATTGCACTTGACTCCACGCTTACACTTCCCAGCCTTCCAAAAGACACAAGTCTTAGATTTGTACAAAGCTCCTTCAGGATTATGTGCTACCGGTTTTGGTTCCTTCCTCGTCTCTTCTTGCAAATTTACCATTGACTGTCATGGATGATAGTAGTTCAACAAACTTCAATTAATCAAATAGGAAAGGAGCATTGAGTCTAGATTTTAAAGCAGTTGTGAATCCTAGAAGACTGCGTACGTATTTGGCCTCTCAAAAAATCAAATTTCTAGAGCTGTGGGTATCAATTATTTTAGTCCACAGCTACTCTTTTAGCAACAACAATCTACTTTTATATATCACCCAACACAAATTTGAGAGCAAATCCTTGAAAGTTCTATTTCTTTAAATGATTCTATAGTATTTGATTGAGAGAAATATAAATTCAGAAACTGTCAGATAAAAATATATTGCCAAATTTTGGAACTAAGTTTCCTACATAACAGAAAATTATTGATGAACAATATGGTAAGATTTTCCGAAACAGTTAATAGCTGATTTATTGAATATAACATAGAAATATACCAGTTCTGAGTCTTGATTTGGAGCATCGATGGGAGGTGCTTGGTTGAGAGGATTGTCCTGGTTTCTCTGTCTAACAATTCTGCCTGTACGGGCAACGTTTTGACGGTAAGCCTCTGATGGTGTCAACCCGTCAGTTACATAAGGTGTTGACAATAAGGTTGAACTCTCTGAAGCAACTGAAGAGCTGCCGCTGTCCATACTGACTTGCTTCGGTGGGGAGTCACTCAAAGGACCTGGTGGCAAGGGTGGGTTGAATGGAGAGCTTCCGGTTGGAATCACCTTAATATCCGATGAGCTATCACGATTCATATCGACTGGCCACCAGTCGGCATTACTCGTGGGGAAACCTGGTTGCGGAGGTTGGTTGAACGAAAAACTGTCGTCTGAACTCTCCTTAGTAATTGAATAGTTGATGCAGTTCGTGCTGATTGCCTCGCAGAGGGAGTCACTTGGAGGACCTGGGTTGGTCGAAGAACAGCCAACTGAACTCTGATTAGTAGCTGAAGAGCTGCTGTAGTTGGTCGAAGAATTGTCAGCTGAACTCTCTTCCGTAATTGCAGTGCTGCCACGATTTGTACTCACTGGCTTCAAAAGGGAGTCAATGAGGGGATCTTGTGGAAGAGGTGGCGAAGAACTGCCTGTTAAATTTTCGTTAGTAACTGAACAACTGCCGCTGCTCCTACTGACTGTCTTCAAAGGGGAGTCACTGGAGGGATATGATTTCAGAGGTGGGACGGGCCAAAAATTGAACTTTTCACTCTCTTTAGTGACTGGCTTCGGGGGGGAGTCAGTAACGGGACGTGTTGCTGTATATCGGTTGAGCCAAGAAATGAAGCTATCACTCTCTTCATTGACTGAGGAACTGCCACAAATTGTACTCGCTGACTCTAAGAGGGTGGTGTTACTGAGGGATTCTGGTGGTAGAGGTGGTTTGGGGGAAGAAGTTCCGGTTAACATCTCTTGGAGACCCAAATCTCTGTTTCTGCCAATACTAAATGGCTTCTGGGGGGAGTCACTAAAGTGATGTGGTGTTATAACCGGGTCGAGCCAAGGCTTTAAGCTTTCAATGTCTTCAGAGACTGAGGAGCTGCCACAACTTTTACTCACTGGTTCCACGAGGGAGTTACTGAGGGATTCTGGTGGTAGAGTTGGGTTGGGCGAAGAACTTAGTGTTAAACTCTCTTGCATGATTGAATCTCTGTCTGTGTCAATACCGATTGGCTTCGTGGGGGAGTCACCAAAGAGACGGGACCAAGAACTGTTGCTTTCACTCTCGTTAGTGACTGAAGAGCTGTCGTTGTCCATGCCTAGGTTCCAATTCCAGATGGGGTCATTAATGATGGGAGGTAGTGCTAAAGGTATTTTAAGCGAAGGACGTCCGGGTGAACTCTTATTAGTAACCGAAGAGCTGCCCTTGTTCATTCTATGTGGACTCTGGGGTGAGCCACTTAAGGTAACTGGTGGCAGAGGTGGTTTAGGGGAAGATTTACCGGGTGAGCTTGCCTTAGTAACCAAAGAGTTGAACTTGTCGTTCTTAACTGGACTTCGAGGACTATCACTGGGGGTATCTGGTGGCAGAGGTTGGTTGAGCAAAGAACTACCTGCTGAACTCTCATTAGTAACCATTTGAAATTGATTCCGGGGACTATCACAGGATGGCAGAGGTGGGTTGGGCGAAGAACTAACTGATGCACTGTTGTCAGTAATCGACGAGATGGGACCTTGTGGCCTGCTAGCACTGGAGGAACCTTGTGGCCTGGTAATTCTGACTTGCTGTCGGGGGGTGGTGGGAGCACGGACAAATCCCGGCATCATTTCATTGGGCGGGTACCTCTCATCAGGGACTACAAAACTGTCTCTGAACATGTATTGTTGGGAAGGGAAGTTATTGAAGGCCTCCGGCGGAAGAGGTGGGATGAATGCAGGACTACCAAAACCTGGATAATAAGGTGGAATAGCCATAGGATGCATATGAGGAGGCGGAGGCATATACACAGGCTGCATTTGATGCCGAGGCATAAAAGGTTGCGCTCCATTCGGAGGCATAGGCACATAATCAATCGGAGGCGGACGCATAGGCACATACATGTTTGGGTTATCATCTCTCTGGTATACATAAAATATATTTTCATCATCTGGAAGATTATCCGCCTCATCCATTGTTTCACCCACTAAACTGCAAAATTTCAAAAACAACATAATATTAGAAAAACATAACACAATCACACCTTATTCATTACATATCAAATGACGTAACGCGATCATAATCTCCCATTTCATAGCAACTCATTCAAATTCCAGCATTGAATTTACATATCAACGAAGCTAAAAACGATTAAACTTCAGCGAAAAAGTTTAATTAAACAAGATTCTTGAATTTCAACAAAGAGAAAGAAAAAGAATTCCAGAATCGATTAAAGTAGAAATCCTGTGATTAACCTTCTATCTTCTATTGATCGGAGTACTATATTGTCAGAAAAACAGAGATTTGATCACAAATGCGTGATTTTCTTAGTGAACTTAGATTCAAATATAGCGAAATTAATAAAGAATTTCGGTTTTTTTCATCAAGATTCAATTCTTGAAATAGACAATCATTTTAAAGTTCAATTGAAGCCTGTAAAAACAAATTAAGATCAGGAACAAAAGTGAACATGTAATTTCAACCAAAAATTGAGAAAAAGAAAGATAATAATTAAGAAGAGGAATTTACAGCTTGTTGAAAATGTTTTGTTTCGGTGTGCAAAGTACAAAGAGGAGCTTCTGCTGAGTTTTAATGGAGTCGAATCTTGGGAGAGAAATGAAAATGGCGATGAAGGAGAGGGAGGAGAGAATGGGCGGGAAGAATATTTAGAGTAGGAGAATGTGGGTGTGACGTTTTTTTTTAAAACTGGTAGTTTGTTGAATTTACGGATTTGTCCCTTTTATTGTAGTACGTAATTACTATGGTCCCATAAGGCCATAAGTGGACTACGGGCCTATTCTGTTCAGCTTATTTTCAGTTCAGTTCAGTCTAGCTCTAATAAGTTCAGTTCAGTTCAGTCCAGCTCTAATAAGTTCAGTTCAGTTCAGTTCAGCTCAGTTCAATTCAGCTCCAATAAATTCAATTCAGTTCAGTTTAGCTCCAATAAGTTCAATTCAGTTCAGTTCAGCTCCAATAAGTTCAGTTCAGTTCAGTCCAGTTCAACTCCATTCCTTATTTAACCATTTTGTTTAATATTATTATTATTGGTCTAATTTATTTTACTTGTTATTAATTTTTTATATACATTATTTTATCATTATACCTCTATTTATTATTATTATTACTATTATTCTTATGGCTGAGCATAATTTGGGTTGGTGTGCGGTTTAACCATGTTTAATTTCAATACGAGTATTCTAATGTGCAATTGTTGCTTTATTTTACCGACTAAATATTTACTATCATCATACAAATAAGCTTCAAAAAGCTAGAAGATATTAAAATAAATTTTCTAATAATATTGGAGTACTATTTAAGGTACAACATCGTCATAAATATTTAAAGTTACTTTCGCGTTTTGTGGTGGAGTTTGGTTTATAAATATTATAAACCAACCCACCGCAAATTCTAGTTTGTTAGAAGCACAAATTAACATATGTTTTAAGCTAATTATTATTCTAATAGTAATATTAATTTACTTCTTAGACATTATCGTTATTATACTAGCATCATCAAGTATTAATATATTAATACTAATAATAGTAATTACTTATTATTAATAATTATTATTATTAGTAATTATTATTTTTAAAATTAATTTATCATTATTACTATGATTTATTTATTTATTTATTTATAACTATCATTTTATAACATCAAAAATAAGATTATCATTATTCATTAATTATTATTCTAAATTATCAATTATCAATTATTATTACTTAGAAGTATAATTATTATTTAATATTCATAATAATTATTATTTAATTATTATTTATATATTTATTTCTATTCAGTTCAGTTCAGTTCAGTTCAGTTCAGCTCCAATAAGTTCAGTTCAGTTCAGCTCTAATAAGTTCACTTCAATTTATTTCAGTTTAGTTCAGCTCCAATAAATTCAGTTCAGTTCAGTTCAGCTAGAATTAGACGAAAAGAACATACGCTAGAAGTCAATAAGAGAGCAAGGGTGTCATTTAGGGCATGTTCTCCCCAGCTTATTTTCAGTTCAGTTCAGTTCAATTCAGTTAATCTCCAATAAGTTCAGTTCAGTTCAGTTCAGCTCCAATCAGTTTAGTTCAATTTTAGTTCACTTCAGCTCCAATCAGTTCAGTTTAGTTCAGTTCAGTTCAGCTCCATTCTTTTATAACCATTTTGTTAAATATTATTATTATGTTGGTCTAATTTATTTTATTAATTACTCTTATTATTATTATTATTATTATATATATATTATTATAAAGTATTATTATTATTATTATTATTATTATTATTATATCTATGGATTATTTTGTTTATTATAGCTTTATTCATTATTATTACTATTATCATTAGGGAGGAACATGGTTTAGGTCAAAAGAATAAACCAATCATATCGCGTCAAAACGGTTTATGATGCAATTTCACACGGTCCGACCCAATCATTATTTTATTACTAAATATTATTATATTATTAAATCTAATTATTGAAATAGTAATATTAATTTACTTCTTAGATATTATTATTATGATATAATCATCATCAAGTATTAATATATTAATACAAAGACTATAAAATAATTATTATTAATTACCATTATAATCATTATTCATTATTATTATTATTAGTTTATAATTATTAATATTATTTATTTATAACTATCGTTTAAAAATATCCAAAATACTACTACTATTATTCATTATTAATTATTTATTATTATTACTTATTATTATAATTATTATTTAATATTCATAATATTATTATTTAAATATTATTTATATATTTATTAAATTTAATTTAATTAAATTCAATTCAATTCAATTCAATTTAATTCAATACAGTTTATTTAAGTTCAGTTCATTTCAGTTTAGTTTAGTTTAGTTCAGTTCAGCTCCAATCAGTTCAATTCAGTTCAGTTTAGTTAAATTATGCCGAATTGTTTTGAATTGTTTTAAGTGTTGTAAAAGACTTATTTCATTTGTATGTGTATTTAGTGATTTGTAAAAGTAAACAAAAACGATATTCACATTGATAAAAAGAAAAAATTCTAACGCGCCAAAAACGTGGTACAACCCAACATCTGCTTAAGCCAAACGCATTGCCATCTTTAGAATTTTCACATTATTGATGATGTGGGTTCAAGTTGCGTCTAGTATTCAGTATCTATTATTGGTGAGATTATGCATCATACACTCGAGTCTACCATGAGCATGGTACACCCAAAGTTGTTTGAGCAAAAAATAGATTTGGGTATATCATGCTCATGGTACGCCCAAGACTATTTAAACTAAAAAATAGTCTTGGATGTACCATTCTCTATAATAAAAATAGTAAATATTGATGCATGGTGATTTTGGTGGCAATTGGAATAGAGAGAAAATTCACGGACATAATTTTAATTATGAGCTCTACTCTCCTAATAATTAGGATTTGGAATAACTCCAACTTTTTATAAGGTCAACTAATGATACCACTTCCTTGAAATGGTTGCAAGTAATCCATAACTTGTTTAAATGATCAATTTGTTTCAATATTTTTGATATTTTTTCATTTTATAAATATTGCAGGACCTGGCTGCTTTCTGATCTCCTCCCAGTCTGCCCACTTCACCAGTCTTGCTAAGAAAGAGCATGGTCTGGTGGTGGGTTGATGGGATCCCTTGCACACCTTCAATAAATTTCAATCCCATCAGAGCATTGTACGGTGATGGGAGGTCTACCACTAAGAATTTCTGCATCACTGTTCTCCTGACTCCACTCTGGTCTTCTGCAGTCACGGCTAGATGTACCTTTCCCTCTAGGATGATACAGTTTCCGGTGAACCCGATAATGGGGGTTCCCCCTCTTTTCAGCAATGATCGGTCCAACTCCATCTTTTCGAAGGTTTCTTTGTACAGAATGTTCACGGCACTTCCGCCGTCCAACAATATCCTTCGTACGTCTGTATTACAGATCTCCAGACTGATCAGGAGCGGGTCGGAGTGTGGGAAACTCACACCTTTGCAGTCCTCGGCAGTGAACGTCATGTCAGGCAGGTCTGGACTTAGCTCTGTCTAGTCAATGGAGTAGAGGTTGGGATGAGTCAGCTGCTTCAGGTGGGCCCTCTCCCCCATTGAGTTCGAGCTGCCGAATATGACGTAAATTATCTTATTTTTTCCTTCTTTGATTTCGGTTCGCTTATCTTGCGGCTTCTTTCCTTCACTCTGCTATTCCTTATCCTTGATTTCCTGATTCCAGGCTAGGTATTCCTTGAAGTATCCTCTTCTGATTAGACTCTCTAGGTCATTCTTCAGACTAATGCAATCTTTGGTATTGTGGCCTGGGGCCTCATGGAAAGCACAGAACTCTGCCATGTTTGGTCCTGGGCTCCTCTTCTTTGTGGGGGGTGGTCTGTGCCACTTACTATCGTCTCTGTTTGTCAAAAATATCTCAGCCCTGGGTATGCTGAGATTGCTGTAGTTGTTGTATTTCTCTTGGGACCTTAGCCGGTCTACCTCTCTTTCTGCTTCCTTCTGCTTTTCTCTGCTTCTGCTCTGATAGGGTCTGTTACCTCCGAAATTCAATCTACCACCCAGGAAGGGCTGGTCATTCTGCCTAGTCTCCAACTTGGCAGGTTTGGCTGCTCCCGATGCTGAGGCTTTGTTAAAGTCCTCAACCGCGATGTATTTTTCTGCCAGAGCCAAGGCTTCATTTAGCTCTTTCATGGTGACCCATTTTAGGTCATCCCTGAATTTGCTAGTGTGTGGCAGAGCATTCCTCAAAGCATGCAGAGCCAGTTTTTGCTCTAGGTCTGGGATGTGCACCAGTTTCTTGTTGAATCTTCCAATAAAATCCCGCAGACTTTCGTTGGGACTCTGCTTTATTTAGCAGCAGTAACTCGTGAGTGGATTTACTCCTTCTGCTCCCACTGACGAAATGTTCTTTGAATCTCTTCTTCAGTTCATCAAAGTTGGCTATGGTGCCTTGTGGAATGGTTTTGAACCAGGTTTGAGATATCCCCACCAGAGTGGCTGGGAAGTGTCTGCACCATGTAGCTTCGTTGTATTTCCCCAGCTCCATGTGGGTTTCAAAAGCTGCAACATGTTCTTGGGAGTCTCCCTCTCCTTCAAACTTGAGAGTTGACGGAAGCTTTGCTTTTGACACCCTAGCTGTAATGATTTCGGGTGTGAAAGGGGATTTGGAGGGGGATCTGATCTCTTATGCCGGTGAGACAACAGAAGGCCTTGGCCCAACTCTGTTGGATATGATTCTTCTGAGATCTGAGGAGGTTTCATTGTCGCCAGATCCTTCCTCTAGGATTGGTCCTAACCTCTGGATGACGTGCCTTTTGTGGGGTCTCCCTCTGTGCATGGACATGGCCTCTTCAGCTCCTGCACTATGCCTGGGCCTTATCCGGGGGCGCTGCTGTGCCATACCCCATGGATTTCCTCTGCAGACAGACCTTAGACTGGAGTCTACCAGATATTCAGTAGGTGTTTCAAGACTGAAGAAATTGGGGTGTTCTTCCTGCATTATTTTAGTGTCCCATTTGTCCTCTTGCCAACCTCTTTGGATATGCCCTGGCCCAGAATGGCTAGACACGCCATATTCTGATGTGGGGGCTGGAGTGTGGGTTCTCTTGTTGTACCCACAAATGGGCTCCCTTGTAGCTGTCTCTTCTTCAAATGACAGTTGCAGGTGTCTTCAAACTAAACCATTGGTCCTCACCCTCCTCCTTCTTTGGGGTTGTTGGCTCCCAATGTTTTGTATGTACTGTTGAGAAGATTGCAGTACAGTAATGGCTGCTTGGAGTGCTTCAGGGGTAGGCATGACCAAAAAGCTGCTTGGATGTCAAGTTTCCTGAGTGTGGATAGCAGGGCTACCTCTCCTAGTTGACCTGGTGGTCATTTCTCTCGAATGAGAGTAGTTTTCGTCCTCGGAGCTGTTGGAATCGGATATTGTTGAGTAAGGAACTACCATTGCGAAGTTGTAGATTGGACTTTTCTACTCTTGCCCTCCTTCTAGCGCCAAATTGTTTCTGTCCAGGACAACTACTATGTTTGGTGTTGGGTACTTGGTGGAAAATGTGGCCTCCAAACTTCGTTCGTGGTGGTGGTGACCTGCAAAACAAGGTGGACCTTGGTGGTAGTTTCCGAGGAACCCCCTCCGAAGCCTAAGTCAACCAAAGATGAACACAAAGTCTCTAGTTGAGAGAATCGAGTACCAAGTGCAAGTATTTTGTGAGTGTTTGATAGTACGTACCTTACTCATGCATGTGCATGAATATTTATATGAGATGTGGGCTTATGACTGACCTAGTAAAGTAAGTGGGCTTCCTTTGGAAGTGGGCCAGGATAATAAGGCCTTTATTGATTTGCTGCCTTGTGAGCTATGACCTAGAGAGGTCTACCTTGTGAGGTCTGCTCTGCTCAGGGTGTTCTTGCCGGACTGGCAGAGCGTGGTGGTCTGCTGGGCAGACCCCATACACCTTCTTTAAGTGTCTAGTAATTACGATGTATGGTAGTTGGCTTTCTATATCAATTGTCTCAGGTTATCATGTCATTTTGAGAAGACATCCCATATTTATAAATTGTGGAAAACAATCCGACGCTAATTATCTCTATTATATAAGTGAAGAGGTGGGGGTGGACACCAAAAAGAAAAAAAGGAAAAATAAATCAATGAGTGTATTAAGTAATTAAGTTTTATTTCCAAATTTAGCCATCAGATTTTTAATAAAAGATGTTCAAAACTTTTAACTAAACTATCTAAAAACCTAAAAAGTAAAAACAATTAAAAAATATCAACGATTATATTTTCTTGAGATCTATAGATAGACACCCACTTTACTATACTTTTATATACTTTTGAATTTTTTTATTTTGAAATACATGAGTAATTGATTGTTCATGAGTGAAAGCACATTTGATCAAATTGATCCTAATAAAGTATTTCAGCATAGGTGAGAAATATGGTAAAGTATTTTCAAGTACTTTTGAATTTTTTCTCATTTGGACAATGAGCAAAAAATACCTTACTGGGTACTATATAACAAAGTTTGTAGTCGATGATGGGGAGTAAGTGATGCTTTCAAAGAAAAATGAGCCAACTTGAATTTAGCTTGAAAATAAATATGTTGTGTACCTTCATATTTTATCATGTTACAGTAGCCAAAACACACATCGTATGCAAATAAAATTAGGATTTTTTTGTTCAAAACCACCTAAAATTTTCACGTTTTTAGAAACTCCCACCTTAATGAATTTTTCTTTTAAATTTCCACATATCATTCACAATTTTATTAGAAACTCCCACCACTTAATGATTTTTGTGATTCCGTTAACAAAACCGTGAAGTGGGCCCCACATATGCATTGTATTATTAGTTTACGCTGAAATTGAATTCAATTTCATCAATTTAAGGGCAAATCATCAACAAATTTAGAGCAAATTTGGAACGAGTTACAACTATTTGGAAAGAATTGCAACTATTTCAAGTTCCATTTTGTTAACAAAATGTATATGTGGGCCCACTTAACGGTTTTTTGTTAATGAAATTTGACAAAAACCGTTAAGTGGTGGGAGTTTTTAATAAAATTGTAAATGGTAGGTGGAATTTTAAAAAAATTATTAAGGTGGGAGTTTCTAAAAACATAAAAGTTTAGGAAAAATTCTTTTTAATAAGCTAACCTTTGCCCTGTCTTCTAATAATAAGTTAGCCTTTGAATAATCCCAGAATAAGTAAACCTTGTAGATTGATCTTTCAAAATTAAGTCATGACCTGTTGGTAACCTATTATTGTAGGTATACGGTACAAGTGGCTTAATATAATTGGTTTAAATTTAATTTTTAATATTTTTTTAGTTTTCCTTCCCTCCCTCTCTCTCTCTTCCCCGTCACTTTGCCTTCCTTACAACCCAAACCCCTTTCTGCCTTACAGCCCAACCACAACCGCCTTCTGGTGGTGGTGGGGGAGGCATGGTGGTGAGAATGGCATGGGCGTGGAGAGTGGTGTTGGGCGTTGGCGGTCTGGTGGTGGGCTATTGATGGGCGGTTGGTGACCTGATATGGTTTTTGTGGTGGTGGCGGAGTACGTACTTGGTGGGTTTAGTTTGCGGTGGATTCAGCGTGCGGTGGGGTGGGGTGGTGGCGGAGTACTTGGTGGGTTTAGTTTGTGGTAGATTTTGTGGTGGCTTTAGCGTGCGGTGGGGTTTGGTGGTGGGTTCAGGTGGCGTTTGGGGTCTGTGGTTGTTGTGCTGGTTGGGTGGTGGTCAGGTGGTCGTAGTGGATTTTGCGGTGGGGTATAGTCGTAGGGTTAGGTGGCGTAGTGGTCTGTGGTGGTTCAGGTGGTCAGTTTTTGCTGGGCTCCGTCCGTCCCGGTAGCTGTGGTGGTGGGAGTGGTGAGGGGTGGTGGTGGGAGTAGAATTGATCCAAAAATATGCCAACATGAACCCAACTTGAATGTGTTTAAATGACAATGTTGGTTTCTTTGAACAATATGTTTGAACCTGTCCTGAAAGTTTTGTGAAGGAGAATTGATGAAGTCGCTTGCTGTCGTTGCTGATATCTAAATCATTAAGTTTGGTTTGCTTTGTGTTGACTTTATGCAATTCTTTAGCTTTGAAGTTTAGGCACATTGTTGGAAATGGCAGGCTATTAGTGGAGTTCCTAGAATTTCGATTTATTTGGATGTGAATAAATTGAAGGCAATTGCAATAGAGAATTCTTATTGAAGTTCCTCTCTGTCTCGTATGCTCACTTTATCGTTTTGGTGGTGGTCAACATGTGAAATTATTTATAAAAAAAAATTACCTGCTATTCAAGTCACCGGTCACCTTAACTTGTTAAAAGTTTAAATCCATACAATCTTTACTTATTCCAGGATTACTCAAAGGATAACTTATTATTAGAAGACAGGGTAAAGGTTAACTTATTAAAAACAATTTTTCCAAAAGTTTAAGTGATAAGATGCGACTATCCATAAAATTATCTACTAATAAAATTTCATTATAAAAATATCTACTGTAGAAGCTAAATCAAGGTTGAAATAAATCTCGAGAAAATTTTCAAATAAATATTAAAGGTATCTATCAACTCTTGACTTTGTTTAATTTCTTGAGGTTGAAAGTTGGGTGGAGAGTGGAGACAATATTCCACATTTAATTCAGCTAAGAGTCATACGTCTTCGAAAGGAAATAGTCAGACAGATTAATTCGAAAATATTCAAAATATCCCACCTTGCTAATGGATGAGTAACTAAATAATCCATTCTTTACCCAACGGGCTATTAAGCCAATATATCTCCACTACAAACCTAATTTTTTTGGCCAGAAGGATTAAGTAGGTCAATTCTATCTCAAGGTTCAGGTCCAAGCTGAAGAAAACCTCTCCTTTCCTTTTAGTGAATGAATATATGCATCATACATCCGGGTGTATTGTGAGTATGATATAATTGAGTCTCTTTGAGTAAAAGAAAAGTCTTGGGTGTACATGAGCATGATACACCCAAATCTATTTAGTAAAAAACAACCTTGATATAATATGCTAATAGTATACCCGGTGTATAATGAAAATTGTATTAGTAAATTGAACCCTCCCATGGCTACATAGCTTTCTCTAATAATTGTAAGCATGTGAAAGTTCAACCTATTATATTAAGGAAAAATTGATAGGAATAATCCCACCTTTGGCCGGTCTTCCACCACTGGTACCACCTTCAATTAATCCAGCAATAATCCCACCTTTGACCTCATATTCTCTCATTGGTACAGGATGATGGCAACCTGTTTGACTGACCAAATTACCGTTGACTTTTTTTTAAAAAAAAAAACCCCCCCCCCTCCCTCCCTCTTCCCCTGCCACCCTCCCCCTCCCCTATAACACAGTTTCCCCGCCCCCAAAACCGTCCCCTTCCCTAAAACCGCCACACACACCTCGGAAACCACCCCCTCCCTTCTCCCACCCCCGAAATCACCACCCCTCTATTCATATGTTCTACTAATTAATTGCAAACCAGAAATTCTGAGGAAGGGCAGTGATTTCAGGGGGAGGGCAGTGGTTTTAGGAGGGGTGGTTTTAGGCTAATCAGACCAATGTCAATGGGTTACCACATATATAAAAGCCCAAAAATGTGAAGTTTCTGGAAAAAGGAACTATGGATGTAGAATTTCTGGTTTGCAATTAATTAGTAAAACATATGAATATAGGAGGAAAGTGGGAAATGAGAAAATTAAAAAGCTTACATTTGAGAGAATTAGTATATTGAGGGTAACAGGAAGAATCAGAGATTCTAGCTGCACTTGGATATGGCGGTGACTATGCTTTCGACGCCATAAATTTGTCTCCCTTTACTCTTCTTCCCATTGGTGAGTGTGGGGCTGTCGGAAGGAAAGGCCGGCGGTGAGGATGTCGGAAGGGAAGGCCGGTGGTGGGGCTGGAGAGGGTGGGTGGCAGCAGTGGGGGAAGGGGAGGGGAGGGGTGGGTTTTTTTTTAATTAAATCTAATTTAAAATTTTAATTAAAAATTTAAGTTTAAAATATACTTAATTAGCTATTAATCACATAATTAGGAAGATTACCCATGATTGTAGGTCACCAACAGGTTAGGGACCAATGAGAGAATATGAGGTTCAAAGGTGGAATTATTGCTGGATTAATTGAAGGTGGTACCAATGGTGGAAGATCGGCCAAAGGTGGGATTATTCCTATCAATTTTCCTTATATTAAAGATTTCTAGATGCTTATTTAGTTTCATATTATATTAGAAATTACATATTCTTAGTAGCTGACATCTACTTAGGATACATTCTCTACACCTTAACTAAATAATATATAAAATACTAGTGTTAATAAGTTCTGATTAGGAATGAGTTTAAATTAGATTCAACCGCAATCTTGAGCATTTTAGTGCCCTAGGCAAAATAGTAGATAGGGGCCCCTTTTGAAAAAAATAACAATGTATAACAGAAAAAAATAAAGTAATTCTATTAAAATATTTTGTTGTTCAAGCGCATACATGATTAGTAAATATAACTTTAGCAAAAAAAAAGTTATTCAAGCAACTTATACGCCATCACTTAATACGCGCTCTTACAAAGGGTCGGTTCTGTTCAGCTTATTTTCAGTTCAGTTCAACTCTAATAAGTTCAGTTCAGCTCAGCTCCAATAATTTCAGTTCACTTCAGCTCCGATAAGTTTAGTTCAGTTCAGCTCCAATAAGTTCAGTTCAGCTCCAATAAGTTCAGTTCAGTTTAGTTCAGCTCCATTCATTATTTAACCATTTTGTTTATTATTATTATTATTATTATTGGTCTAATTTATTTTACTCATTATTATTATTATTGTTATTGTTATTATTATTATTAATTATTATTTTTATTTATATACATTTTTTGTTATCATATCTTTACTCATTATTATTACTATTACTATTATGGCTGAGCATGGTTTGTATTGGTGCGCGGTTTAAACAAATTTCATGTCAATACGAGCATTGTAATTTGCAATTGTTGTTTTATTTTACCGACTAAATATTCACTATTACATCATACAAATAAGCTACAAGATAATAAAAAATTACAAAGTCGCATATAATACTGGAATACTATTTAAGGTACAACATCGACACATCGTTGTTACGTTGAATATTATAAATACTTTGGCGATTTCTGGTGGGGTTTGGTTTATAGACCAACCCACCACAAATCGTAGTTTGGTTAAAGCACACATTACCCCATGTTTTAAGCTAATAATTATTATAATTACTAATTATTATTAATGGTAATATTAATTTACTTCTTAGACATTATTGTTATTATACCATCATCATCAAGTATTAATATATTAATACTAAAAATAGTAATTACTCATTATTAATTATTATTATCATTAATTATTATTTTAAAATTAATTTGTCCCTATTACTATTATTTATAACTATCATTTAATAATATCAAATATAATATTATCATTATCTATTTAATATTATTCTAAATTATTAATTATTATTACTTAGAATTAGAATTACTTATTATTTAATATTCATAATAATTAATATTAACTTATTATTTATATATTTATTACAATTCGATTCAGTTTAATTCAGTTCAGTTCAGCTCCAAAAAGTTTAGTTCAGTTTAGTTTAATTCAGCTCCAATAAATTCAGTTCAGTTCAGCTCCAATCAGTTCAGTTCAGCTCCAATAAGTTCAGTTTAGTTCAATTCAGTTCAGTTCAGCAAGAATTAGACAAAGAGAACAAACCCAAAATCATATAAAATGGGTACTACGAGTTTTTCGAGATGCAAAATCATCAATAATAGTATCAACTTTGATTTTTTTCCCCCAAAAGTTCCTGCTCGATTGATAAAACAACAAGCCCATATAACTGTTCTTGAGACATTGATGACCTCAAATAGTATTAGAAATTGCTTGATTTGACTCTAAATCAATGACAATTTCAATAGAAATATTTGGCATATAATTTTGCAAATTAGGCTCATTTGGAACATCATCAGGCTCATTTGGAACATCATTATGCTCATATAGGCCATTAATTTCATCATTGTTGTTCACATCATCATGAAAACTTTCATTTGATGATTTAAATTAAATTTTCATGAACAACATTTCTAACAACAAATCTGTCTGTAACACCTTGTTGTGATTTTATAAATTCTTTACCATGTTTTCTCTTTTTCCTTTTTTCACATCTAGATAATTGTCTTCTAGGCAACATTGCAAACGCTTAAATCATACCTTAAAATAAAGAAAATTAGAGAATGAAATGACAAACACCTTGAATCAAGAAGTCTAACTGGTAAAGAATTAAGAACCCTGACAAAAGCGCAGTCAAGGATCCGACAAAGGCATACAGAATACACCGGCATAAAGAATCCGACAACGGAAAATAGAATATTCCCGCAAAATCAGTGCGCCAGACAACCAAAATTTCTCAAAGAAACCCTAGTTTAAATCTCAGTAAATATTACGAGTAATTCATTAATACTAGAACTTGTGAGTAATGCATTATCTAATTCATCCCTATTTAAAGTGTTGAAAAGAATCCCACTACCACAACTAATAGAAGATTTATAGTTGAGAACGACTTAATTTTTTTGGGGAAAATGGAAATTCCCATGAGTGATGAGTTGGTTAGAGATAATTTAGGAAAAGGAAAAAATTTGGAAACAGAGAGATGGGTTTTTGCTTGAAATATTCTTCTAACTATCTTGGATAATTAATTGAAAGTTTTGAAACTTTCCTTTTTCTTTTCGCATAATCGGGATTAATAGTTTAAATCAAGTCTAATGAAATAATATTCTCCCATTCCAAAATATAAGTCCTGTTTTCTTTTGCACAATTTTTAAGACGCACCTTTGACTTTCTATATCTTCAATTTCTTATTAGTTAAAATTATAAAAATTTGATATTATGGACATACATATTAAGGTGATCCTAACAAGATCGATATATTTTCTTTTATATATTAATAAGTATATTTGGTCAAAGATTTTAAAGTTTGACTCTAAAAAAGAAAAGAAGACTTATATTCTGGAACGGAGGGAATATAAGTTAAATACGATCAACTTACTACAAATAAGACTTACTAAGCTTAGTTGATATTGATGAGTTCATTTATGAGATGGTAATTTCATTTGGACCCTATATTCAAAAAATCGCCTTTCATCTTCACTCTCCTCTCTTACTCCCTCAAAACCCTAGAAAACTTTTATTGATCGATGGGCTACCAACCGCCTTTTAATTGATAGTAAACCCTATATTTAATAGCAGCCTTATTAATAGCAGCCTTATTAATATTATGTTTAATCAAGTTAAATCGTTTGATAGTTATCCACTAACAGTTGGATTATATTAACCTACATATTGAGTTTTATCTATCTCCTTGTGAAAATTTGGATTATGTTTTTTCGTGGGAAGATAAATTTGTTAATGAAAATTTGTGCACTGTGCCAAAACTAAAATCGTCAAACTTGTGCATCATCACAAGAGATGTCAGTTGTAAAATGACCATTAACCTTTTGGTTGATGATAGACCCTATTTTCTTGTTTTTTATTTACCAGTTTTATCATTTCGTGTTTGATAGAAGTTCCATTATTTGATCTCTCTGCTTGCGAAAATCCAAGTTACATTCTTTTAGTTTCGCAAGAAAATTGATTTGTTGAAATAGATTTGTGCGCTGTTGCAACAAATGTCAGTTCTAAAATCAATTGCATCAAATTGAGTTTAACTTCAAAACCATAAAAAATCGAAAGACCCCCATGGAACACTATATCAACCAACATTGTAAAGGATGGTATTTATTAATGTTAGATTTCATCCATGACGATCGTAGGTTTCTCAAATTAAGACTTTATTTGATCCAAATTATGTTGTACTAATTGCTAGTTTAAATTTCTATAGATTTTGCATAACTTTTTTTTATTAATGAATTAATTTTACTTATCGAAAAACACCTCATATACTCAATTAATTTAGCCCACATAGGAAATTAAATAATGTGTTTAACTTATGGTTCGAAGTTGTTTTTAAGTATTTAGTACTACTACTAAGCCTTATCCTAATTATCGGACTGAGTTCAACTTCAAAACTATGACAAATTGAAAGACCCCTCCCTCGTGGAACACTATATCAACCAACATTATAAATGATGGTATTTATTAATGTTAGATTTCATCCAAGACGACGTAGATTTGTCAAATCAAGACTTTTATTTGTTTCAAATTATGTTGTACTAATTGCTAGTTTTCCTATCGTAGATTTTGCATAACTTAATGAATTAATTTTACTTTTTTTTATAAAAACATCCCATATACTCGATTATTTGATCCCTCATAGAAAATTGAATAATGTGTTTAACTTATGGGCCGGAGTTGTTTTTATTTATTTACGGGGGTTTGGTATGTGGGAATGAGAGTTTGGGGATTAGAGGGTGGGATTGGGAGTGTGAATTAATAGGTGGGATAAGGATAAAACATTGTCTATCCCTTATTTGGTATGAGTTGGGATTAAGTTGGGATTAAATGGTAATTTTACTTTGATACCCTTACTAACTCTCCACCCCCTTTCTTTTCATTAAGGTTAGATAGGTCATTTCTTTACAAAGTTTTAATCCCTTATTTAATACCTACCCTCCCCATGTCTTATTTTGGTGGGATTAGAGGGCATTTAATCCCATTCTCAATCCCCTTAAAATTCTCAATCCCTCCAAACAAATATTGGATTATTACCCATTGGGATTTAAAATCACATTCCCACCCTTTGATCCCTCTAAACAAACACCCTACAGTATTGATAAATCCTTATTCTTATTATTACTAAAAAGCATAGAGACACATTGTATTTGTAGTCTGTCACGTGGTGGCCATATGTCCCAAACTGATGTGGTGTCATTATGCCTCCACATCACATGACGACCCACGTCACACATTGACATGTCACTTTTCTATAATATTGTAAAAAAATGCATGCAAGATATTTGAGCTAATGACCCGTTACTTGAAAATCACAACTCTACTACTACGCAGAGTATCTCCCTCATTTTCTCCTTCACACACTAGAATGTAACACAATATAATATACATGAGGAGCCAAAGAGCCTTTGCATCGTTGGCAATTGACACTTCACAAGAATCACGTGACTTTACATTATATTTATATATTTTATAATGTATATGGAGATTATTGAGCATCGCTTAGTCTAACGATAACATTTGTATCTCAAGATTCTATATGTACTTCGAATGTAGGAATTTTTCTTATCTTTCCCCGTATATCGATTGGACATAGGAAATTGCAAAACAGCCATATCATAGGTAGCTTGGCCTCTTGAGACACAACAATTACCAAGTAACAAATAACCAAGATCATGAAGGGATAACAACATGAAGCATCAAACAATACAGTTTTTCTTTTTTTGAAGGCAGGTTCACGTGAATTCATAGTTAGACAGCATAGAAACTTTGGCTTTATGCCAATCATCCTTAGTCCCCACTAAGATTTCATTATCAAAGTGTTGGAATTTTAGGGAAAAATCATTTCCTCACATTATAACTATTATTATTATTCTCAATTTTCCCCAACAAGTTATGGGGAAAGAGAAAGATAAGAATTTGATGAGGTAAACAAACCAATTCTAAGTTCTAAGAGCCTAAGAGAGGACAATAGCATTAAAAGCAATATTCTTCATGTCTCTATATCTTACTTAGGACTATTCTTTATGGGCAATTTTTGGAGAACAAATAACCAACTCTTAAGTATTTTGTATGGAAAGAGACTTGAAGGCAGGGGAGGTAGGCATCTTGTATTGCTCTCTGCCTCTTCCTGTCCTTTCTTTCTTATCCTAGTTGAGCTCTTTAACATCACCCATCCTCCTCACAATCCAACATTCCCGAAATACCCTTGCGGATTTTCCCTATTTTAGGCACTTTCGAAGGGACAAAATAGTCATTTCACTCCTTACAAAGTATTTTCAATGTTTTATAAGCTCTCCTCATTTCTCTTATTCAATAACATATGAGTAACACACACATGAATAGGGTCACCTTGTCTAAGTCCTCTGGACGCCAGCCACCACAGTTGGCGGGTGAACAATGGCTCGACGATTCATGCATTCTTGACATGGACTACTTTGTCAAGACCCTCTCCGGCATTAAGTCCAAAGGGGTTCGCCCTGACCTCGTTGGCTCGATCATAGCTCACTACGCGTCTAAGTGGGTCCCCGAGCTATCTGAGAGCAGGGATTTCACGGGGGATGACCCATCAGTCTCCCCCGAGACAGTGACATCCGCGTGGAGGAAGAAGCGTTTCTTTGTAGAAACACTTGTAGGGATTCTTCCACCAGAAAATGACACTGTCCCATGCAACTTCCTACTAAGGCTACTAAGAGTGGCTAATATGGTAGGGGTTGAGCTTACATATAGAGAAGAGCTAGAGAAAAGAGTGGCATGGCAATTAGACCAAGCAACATTTAAGGAGCTTATGATACCATCTTTTAGCCATACTTGTGGTACATTGCTTGATGTTGAGCTTGTAATGAGGTTAGTGAAGAGATTTATGGGATTAGATGAAGGTATTAGGAGTGGCGCGGCACTAATTAAGGTGGCGAAGCTAGTAGATAGTTACTTGGCCGAGGTTGCAATGGACTCAAATTTGAAGCTAGAGGACTTCATTCAGCTTGCTGGTGCCCTTCCTCCTCATGCTAGAGCCATAGATGATGGACTTTACCGTGCAGTTGATACATATCTCAAGGTAACAATTTCATGTCTTTGCTGGACATATGATCCTCTCATTATTGTTTCAATTATTTGGAATCACTTTTCTGTTTATTGGCTTGTCTTTTTATGATTAGCTTTTCCCACTTTAACATTATGTAATGGAGATAGGATGTGGAGGTGAAAGGTATGATAAAGTGTCTTTATGTAAAACAAAAACATTATCGGAATTTAGCTAAATAATAGATAGAAAGGCTTGTGCGTCCCACAAAGAGATATATTATGAACATGCCTTCACTAGACTCATCCGGACAAGAAATTAGCTAATTATCCATCTAGCCGTATAGCGACACTTCTTGTAAAATCGTGTCTTACTGCTAAATTGCTAATTATGAAGGGCTAGGAGACGGAGGCACTAATTCGGTGCTGAGGGATAAGATGATAGGTATTAGTTGCATACTTAGGCAAATGATTTTGTAAAAATGATGAGCTAGCAATGTACACATATTGTTACAAAAGACAGCAAATTCAATCAGTAATGTTTAAGTGGAGTATTATGAGCCAAGAAGTATTTAGGGTGTGCCCTACGAGTGAAAATGGCAGGACATAATTTGTGGAGATCAAATGGTAGAAGAGCCAAAATTTACAGCCCTCATTACTGAAACAGAATCTTGTCAGATAGAGTATGACAACTATCTCTTTTATGACAAACATTTCTTAAGATTCTTTTTTTTTAATTGGGTGAGCAGGCACATCATGGGGTGACAAAGCAAGAAAGGAAGCTCCTATGCAGGTTAATCGATAGTCGAAAACTCTCAACAGAAGCATGTCTACATGCTTCACAGAATGAACGATTGCCTGTACGAGCTGTAGTGCAAGTCTTGTTTTCAGAACAGAACAAGATCACACGCCAATTGGAATGGAGTGGCCCATTATCCGCAACAAGAAGCCCGACTGCTAATGGACTTGATCTGCCAGCTCGGTGCCACTCAAAACGAGAGGTTTCAGCTCAACAAATAGAGATCAAGAGATTAAAGGAAGATGTTGTAAGGCTTCAAAACCAGATAGCAACTTTGCAGAATCAGCTTGAGAAAGTGCTTGAGAAAAAAAGGGGTTCTTCAGATGGAAGAAATTCATTTTAATCTCTGGTTCAAATAGTGTTAATGATGAAGGAAAGAGAGATTTTGAGGAAATCGGGTTTGGAAGGCATACGCCACTTACCAAGGGTAAGAGCTCGCAAAGATGGAGGAAATCTCTATCTTAATCAATTCTTGTTTCGTTGCTCTAAAATGTGTTTTCTGATGTGTAACATAGATTGTTTCTTGTCAATTCATATGAATATATATAAAACGATCCCCCCTTTTGTTTTAGTAGGAAAAAAGGAGATGATTCCTGATACCAAGTCCATTAACCTTGTATTTGGTACTTGATCAGGTGAAGTGTAAGGGAACTTAATTTACATGCTATAACAACAAGCTGTTATTTTATATATCAGTCTGAAAAACAACAAACTGATGAAGAAATACATTCACACTCGTACTCAGCTTTAAATGAATGAATATCGACCTCAACAAACAAAAGAATGATAAATTGGTAAAAACATATAAAGAAAACTTATATTACAAAATTTACACCTTAGATCTTGACAGCCTTCTTAATGGACTTGATGGATGATTTGAGGAAATTATTACCAACTGAATGATGCCCATCTTCATAATAATTATCTTCATCATCATCAATAACAAGCGGCTTCTTCCTTATGCAATCGACCCCCTTTTCATATTCAATATCATTGATGGAGAAGATGGGATTGGCCTGAAGAACCTTGCACTCTCAGTCCTTGCAATACCTTTCTCTTTCCCTCCTCCGAAACTCTTTTTGCTTCGCTTCCTTTCCCATCAATATCGGTGTCAGATGAAATGGATCTTCTTGGAGTGCTCATTGACCTTGGGTTTTTAGCTTCTATCATCTCTGCATTCTTTTTCTCATGGTTTCTTGTCTCGGATGAAATGGATCTCCGAGGTGTACTCATTGACCTCGTCTTTCTCGATTCAACTTCTACAATTTCTTCATTCTTCTTCTTTCCATTGGAAACTGGAAGTTTCAGGACTTTTATCTCCTGTTGTGGGTACTTCTCATTGAGCTTTTTGATGATTTCATCAGTGTTGCTGCTAGTTTCAGGTTGTTGAGCTAGTTCAGGTTGTTGAGCTAGTTCAGGTTGTAGAGCTACCTCAGTTTTTTGAGCTTGTTCAGGTTCTAGCAATATTTGCAACCATTTTTCTACATTGCCCTTTCCCCTCCTTTCTTAGTTCCTCATCTTCCTCCACTTCCGTTTCTTCGGCAAATGGAAATTTGACATTCAATTCCTCTACATTATTATGACTTGTTTCCTCTTCAAACTCCGGGCCTAATGTAAGTTTTCGTAACTCTTCTATTTCTTCTTCCCAATTTTGCCTTCATCAATTAATGAAAGGGCTTCTTCTGATAACTTGTGCTCCTCTTCTAAGAACTTTCTTAGTTCTTTGTGTAAAGGTGTAGCTCTATTCTTTATTCTCGGCAAGTATATTAGTGTCCGGTCTTCTTTCTCTTCGGCAAAGGCATCATCTTCCTCTATCCTTGATCGCTTCCTTGCTTGTTCCAATTCTGGCCTTATTTGTTTCTCAAGATCATATTTTTGCTTGAACTTTTCGGGCAAGCTGTTTTTGAGCCGAGCTGCATATCTCCATTTGTGCTTCGAGTCTTGCCATGAGAGTGTTAGTTGCAGCCTGATTTTGACGTAACTGTTCTTTGTAAACAACACTCCTAAAACACAAAATTCACGAATTAGAAATATAGGCAAGAAAAAAGTTTCAAACTAAATAAAGGGTTTGATATGAGGGTTTACTGGTGCATGGCATTTCTGATCATTTTCTCTAGCATTGTTCTGTAAGAAGATTGGGCCTCAGCTACCCTGCGGCATTTTTCGGCCCTTCTTCTACGTTTAATCAATGCTAATTCAAGTTCTTGAATGGTTAGCTTTTCTTCCTCATTCTTTAGCTTCAATTCAGTCACTTCATCATCCAATCTTCGAATATCAGCCTTCATCTTATTAGTTTCTTCTCTCTGCTTCAAGGAATCTCTTGCCATAACTAAGGCTTGATATGGGTTAGTAACCATATCAGGCATCTCATTTTCCTTCGACGCGCTATTTTTCATTTTCCTTGAAGCAGCTATCATATAGAAAAAGATGGAATAAGAATAGATAAGACTGAGCTTAGAAAAACATAAATTGTGCTAAACTTACCTATCATAGGTGTTGTTGGTCTTGTTTGTCTATTGATATCCAGTGATCTCAAAGTAGAATCACCAAATTCTTTTCGAGTACGAACAACAGCAGCAAGTGCTAGGCCTAGTTGCTCTTTTGCCTCAATAAAAGGCTGTGGAAAATTATGGGAATCCACAATCTGCAAATCATTCAGTTCTTCACTCTCACCTGATGCAAACAACCACCTAAACGCCCTATGCCTGCCAAGATAAAACACACATAATAATTGAGAGAATAAACTACATTAGTATGTCATAGATTCCGTGTTCGGAATGAGCATACTACTTCCAATTACCCCAAATTTAGTTGTGTCTAGCATGGTCTTTCATGACAAACTATGACTAGGAAATTTTAGACTGACCTTAAGAGAGGAAGTTATAGGAAAATAAGCACTACCAAATTCAATTCACGACTTAAATAAGTTCATATAAGGGTTTTTCATATGGAATAAACAAATCCTTATTGCCTTAAGAACTACTAGAGTCTAGAGGTGAATCCGACATGAATATTATGTCATTGTGAACCAATATCTTGTGATAAACAGATCGATTGTGAAAATTTATGCCCCGAAAGTCTAAAAATGACACATAAGGAATATTGGATTTAGTTCCAAACCATGGTAGATCATTGTTTTCTAAGATGTGAATTCATTAAATCACCTGAAATCTGAGTTTGAAGCAGCAAAAATGGATATAAACTGGTTAATAGAAATGCCCAATTGCAAATCCCACCAAGGGACTAAAATTCGAGTTGGTTATGCTTCCTTTTGCACACTTGCCATTGAAGAATCCTTAGATTGCTTGGGACAGTCAATCCTCCCCCTACATATTTCAGCCAAATTCAGTCATGTACTCCAATAAATAAGAAAGAAAAAGAAGAGCTAAAGAAAGTCAGTACTTGAGCAAGGGAACCAATGATCGATAGCCCAAGCGAGAGGAGAGGCAGAATCAGCATGAAGGTAGAGGACATTGCCATAAGGATCAACACGAAACATCGCTGGATCAAAACCGGCATTTCTGATAATAATCACCCAAACAAAAAAACACACAAGCATTAGCTGTATGAATATCTACATATCAGCTTAAATTGAAGGTAGAAGAACATTTACCCAAGGTGGTTAAGTTGCTTCCATATTATACTAACAAACATTCTTGTGTTAGCTGTTGGCTTTGCTTGTGGGTTGATTATAGGAAACAAATCATCTAATTCCTCTGCTCTTGAAGCCTAATAAAAACAGATCATATAGACAAAATTAAGCAAGAAAACTCGCCTTTCCATTTCAAAACCCAATGCAAAATCAGTATATCATCATTACTTAGGATAAAAGAAAATCATAACTTATGCATTTTTTAATGGTGAGATCTAGCATATATACATCATGTAACCATGTAGCAGAGATTCATTTGATACAAGATTTTCTAGTAAGAATACCCATCTTTCGGATTCATGTGCTTCCCAAAAGACACATAAATGGTAGATTTTTAAGAGACTTAAGTTCTAATTACCCAATTCAGAAGCAGAGGAATTTCAATCAATCCAATGTTGGCCATATTAGTCCCATTTTTGTGTTAGATTATTGATCTATATGGTAAATTCATCAAATTAAATAAAGAACATCTGGACCAACCAAGATCATCATCAATTTCATAAAACTAGCTACTATGAAGAAAACCCTGAATGAACATTTTAAAATTAAATAAAGAAATGCTTAAAAAAGTTAAATTCATCAATGATCAGCTTAAATATTAGCAAATTTCCATCTTAAACCAAGAACAAGAAAAAATAAGAATAGCCTTTGATTAACTTGATTATACCTCTTGGCAATATTAATCCCATTTATTTAGTCATTGATCTAGGTGGTGAATTCATCAAATCAATTTTGCTAAACAGAAAATGAAGAACATATGAACTGACCAAGATCATCATCAAATTCAAACCCACAATATAAAGATGTTAAATTTATCAATGATCAGTTTAAATATCAGCAAATTCAATCTTAAAACAAGAAAAAAACATAGTTTCTGATAGAATTGAATATACCTCTTGAGAATGTAAACTATAAGGAGTGAAAGTAAAAGGAGGTCCTTGACAATAAGGATTAAGACTTGTATCTCTGCAAAGCTTGGCATATGATCTTGGGTACCCAAGGCTTTGATCCACTGCCATGTCTTCTTTGCCGAACGTGTACGCCACCGCCATGTTTTATCGTAACGAGTAGAGTCGAGTCAGAGAGATGAGAGAGTTAGGATTAGGAAGAGCAGAACACTGAAGACAAGAAGACTTAGGAGTACTTGGAAGTAAGCAGAGGATGTTTTGAGGAAAGAGAGAGTAACGGTCAAATTGAATATTTAAAAAGTTGTTTAATTAGTGTTTTGTAGGGTGGAACGTGAACATGCGGTGGGATATTGTAACGGCTAGGATTTGGTGATCCCATTGCATTTAAGATTGGATTGTTTTACGTTAGTAATAAATTTTGTTTTTCTAATCTTTCCTTTTTAGTTTAACACTTTTTACTCCTTCCTTCTTTATAATTGTGGGGTGATTCTGACAGAAGAATTGTTAGTCGATTGTACAATGTTTAAGGGAATTCTTTTTTTAAAAAATTCGATCATTGTGTTTTTTGACTTGATGTGTTTGCTACTAGACCCTTTATTGGAGTCTTATGAATTTAATCATTTATTTTTATTAGTGAAAACCATAGTGAAAATTAATTTTTGCAAATTTAAGCTAGTATTTTTCACATAATGCAATGATGTCTTTTGATTGATAGTACTCATTTTCTAGATTCAATCTTGTTTTAGTTATATAAATTACTGATTTTTCGTTAGACTTAACGACTTGAACGTAACATTATTGAATATTACTCATTGACTTTTGTTCATTCACACATTCATCGTCCCAATCTCATGATGCACCTTTTTGAGGTGTTTTACAGTTTGTAAAGCTACACTTTTCGAGCACAGAAACAACCAGCAAAAAGATAAATTATAAATTAGTAGAAGCTACCGTAGCATAAGCAATTATGTGCAATAGCAGAGGACCATTATGAGCTATCAATACTTCAATATGATGTTTCAAAACCCTACCTATAGATAGAGACGAAATTTCGAGAGTGTGAGGATTATTAATTAGCTCAATTGATTAGAGCATCTTCCCATTATAAGAAATCTCGATATCAATTCTCATACGCCTTGAGACTCTTTGTACCCTACCTAAAAGATAGAGATAAAATCAGATAATTGGGGCCAAAAGCGCTCTTACATATGTACATGCCCATAATTTATTTGATGTGAGGATTGAAATAAACTCATTAGAAACATTAGGGCCCGCTCGTTATCATTTTTTGTTTTCAGCTTGCAATTTTTTTAAAACAAAACAAACAATAGGAAACCACAAAAAGTGGTTTTCACATTTTAGTTGTCGCTTTCAAAATCATCATGTTTCCAGTAAGTTTGACTAATCTTTACTTTTATATACTTCTTCCATTTTTGTAAGTGCCACATATTGACTTTGCAACTATTCATCAATTATAGTTTGGTCGGCTTTTACGATTTATGCATAAGAAAAAATATAGTCTTGTTGGATCTTGTTTGATTCGTCTCGATGTATACATTTTTAATATCTTGTTGTCATATTTTTACAGTTGCATAATTAAAGATAAAAACGATACAAACGTGTCCCGCCAAGTGTTAAAAGTAAAATGTTGCATTTACAAAGAAACAGAGGAAGTATATCATATACTTTCAAATACAAAAAACCAAAAACTGAAAATCACATTGATACCGAACGGGCTTTTTAGTTTTAACTCTCGTTTTTATTTTCTTGTTTCCTCAATAAGAGTAGCCCCTCATTTTTCCCAAATAAAAAAGTTCCAACTGTAATTAGTTTTTTTTTGTTTATACTTTTTTTTAGGGTTATTATAGATGATTTATTTTTGTAGATTAGAAACAATATAAATGTAATATAAAAAGTTAGATTTGATATAGAAATTTGGCCCCTGGTAGGATGGAGTTTAGGTTTGCCTGTGGTCCTATTCATTACTTCATCTTACACTTATTTACTGGAGTTAAATTCAACTTTTTCATGAGCACCAGTTCACTCAAACTCCTTGAGACTATAAACCTTTTTTCATCAATCATGAATGTGTCAACGAACTCTTATAAAGAGGTCAAGTTCCACCAACGAAGAGGAAAAGAAAGCATGTGTCGTTGAAAATGAAATGGCATCCAACCATTATCTTTTACTCAAGGTAACAAAAAGGAGACTAGCAAATTTCAACCCGATTGAGATCGTGAAACTAGACACGTATGTTGTTCAATGATTACTTTTTCAAACGTCTAGCCTACCTATCTCACTCATTTGATCAAATTACGAATGTAAAAACATGTCTTTTCGTAAAAGAGGTAGTTGTAGCAAACATCGAATGATTCACACAACACAAAAGGTTGCTAGGCATTAGGAGCCGTGTCTCAATCTGGCGCGCATATACCTATGGATAAGTAACAAGGTCAATGAATATGTAAGCGTTAGTGAAAGTACAATAAGATTAGCGATCAGATGCTTGACAAAAGTATTATGAACCAGTTTGATATTTAATAAATTAGATGATTAATACCTAAGACTTTGGAAGGTCACTTCTACGAACTGGAGCGCAACGTGTATTTGAGAAGCACGAGAGGTGTTATCAATTATATGCGTTTGGATTGAAGAGTACCCTGACAAACATAAAACACATACTGCTAAGAAATTCAACATTGGATAATTTTTATGCCACGAATTATGCCACATGAGCAAAGTTTTATGTGGAAGCAAGCACTTACACAGTTACACTATGAATTTAGCCGCAAGTAATTTTCTTGTAGCAAGCGAATCACTTATATCACAACTTTAGCTACAGAAAAGTTACTTTTTCCCTACATAGATAATATTTAATATTAATTAAAAAACATTCATGAAGGCGGTTTTTGAGCCACTTCTCACTCCTCGTTTCTCAAAATGGAAAACAACAAAAGAACCGTCGAATTAACCCCCCATATAGCAAAATTAGATCCTATACCCGGGATCGGGATCTGAATCCTGCTTGGATGTACATTAGCTTTTTCAATGTACCCAAAAACAAATGTCAGATATCTTAATAAATAAAGTACGGAATGAACATTAGTTCATCTTCAATGAACATATGGGGACAGTTTCTTCTCTACTCCTCCATTATTTAGCTTTTGAATTGATTTGACCAAAAATTTTCCATCCAAAAAAGCCAATTAACTCCGGCATATGTTCTTTTATATAGCTTTATTGTTACTGTGATTGTTAAATATGCTCATTTGTTTGTTTCAAATGTTCATTGTATAATCTTACTCCAATTTCAAAAGTTTTTTTCAATTAACCTAGACATATGTTCTTTTATATAACTTAAATGTTCATTGTGGTTATAAAATATGACCACCTATTGATTTCAAATGTTTGTTCCAAAATCCTCAATTTCAAAGAAGTTTTTGTTCCAATTAACTTTGATATATTTTCTTTTGTAGGACCTTGTTGTTATTATGGTTATTAAAGATTATTATTTATTGATATCAAATGTTCATTAAAATCACACTATTTTACAATGAACATTTGAAATAAGTAAATGAACATCTTGAATAACTATAATGAACAATAAAGTTATATAAATGAACATATGTCAAGTTACTGTAAATTTATTTTTTAAAAATTGAGTTTATTTTATGATATACATATGGTATTTCTAATTGAACATGTTCAATATCGAAAATGAACATTAGCTTAAGGTTAGTGAACAAATTTTAAGTTTAGTGGCGCCAATTAATTTTTGAATTTCAATTTTTTGTGTACATTAAGATGCTTCAAATGTATATCGGAGCACCATGGTGGCAGTACATGATGACATGTGTACTCACGAGTGCACTGTCGACCCTTTGCCGACTATATAATCAAAATAATGAATTACTTTTTAATTTCGTTGGTGTTTCTGTCCAAGACGGCTTGCGGTATGTGGTGGTGGGTACTTGGTGGAACGTGGCTCCCAAACGTCCTTCGTGGTGGTTACCTGCAAAACAAGGAGAAACCTCAGGGGTGGTTCCGAGGATCACATCTCCGATGCCTAAGTGTCCAGTCAAGTTGAGCACAAGATCTCTAGTAGAGAAAACGAGTATCAAGTGCAAGTATTTTGTGAGTGTTTGATTGAACGTACCTTACCCATGCATGAGCATGAGTATTTATATGAGACATGGACTTGTGACCTAGTAAAGTGAGTGGACCTCTTT